>JAXQQM020087850.1:0-325944 GCA_034641835.2 Pinus albicaulis
TGTTAGCCACCTGTAAAATTTGAGTATACCAAAGGTGGCTAAATATGTTTTGAGCCTCCAAGGAACAATTTTTCCTATCAAAAATTGTTGGCTCTTGAATACTCTTGAATGGCCTCATGCCTCTGTCCAGTTTCCCATACTGTTGTTTACATCCTAAAAACCTCTGAAATCCTATATAAATCCAAAGTCAAATACTACTGCAGACCCCTTTTTCCTCTTTCTTCTCCTCAAATCTAACCTCCTCTTCTATCCCTCCATTCCCCATGAAAATCCCTCTTTTCCATGTTTCTGCTTTTTCCCCTCATCAAAATCCATTTTATAAGGTCTAAGACCCCTTCTTAGCCTTATCGGAACCTCCATTTCTTTTGAAAAACCATAGAAAACACATATTTTCTATGTTCTGGGCTTAAGCCCCCTCGGGCTAAGCCTCTAACCTTTTTTCTTCCATGCACCCGAGCGCCAGAACCAACTGCTAAACCTGTCGGGCACTTATCCTTTCCAATAATTTCTCCGCCCAAAAACATTAAAAACCTTTGTTATTCATTTTTTTTGGGTTTTAATTTATTTTCAAAATTTTTCCGCCCATGCATATTGTGGAGTGATATCCACCATTGATCTGCCTCGCAGATCGGATGGTGCGGAGCGCGCCATTCCTGTGGACCCCCCCCCCCCCCCCATCAGTGCTTCGTTTTCCAAAACCGCGTGGTATCTTCTGCACCGCCTTTGGGCGGAAGGTGGTTTTCTCCCAATCGGCAGCGATTCCATACGCTTGTCGCCACGCGTCTCCCGTACCTTTTCCAAAACCGTCGTCCCCGCGCATTAAAGTTATCCCCCGTGCATTAATGTTCGGGCCAGGGCATGCAGCGAAATTTACCACAACCGTCCGATCTGGACCCAATGATCCGACAGTGAGTGCTAGCCAAAGTTGCTCGATCGATAAAAAAGGTGCGCGCGCGATAAAACAGGCCATCGCACGGTGGTAATCACATCTCCGCTGTCGATCTGATCTGCAGATCGACGGTCCAAAATTCATCAACCAGATTCCCTCCGTTTGACTTTCAACATCCCCTGATTCCATCTTGACCGTCCAAATTGATCCAGATCAACGGTGCAGTTTCACTGTGGGGGTATACCCCAAAGATTTTTCTTCCATACACCTAGACCCCCCACAATCATCCCCGACCGTCGATCTCAGCGCGAATCGATGGCTCTGATATAATCCTCCTCCCCCATGCTTTTTCGACCATTCTGAGATTAAATCCCGACCGTTGGATGATGCCATCCAACGGCCCTGCTTCCTCCGCACATCCTCCAATGCAGATTGACCTATAAACGCAGGATTTTGTGACATTTGTTTGTTTTTTCAGGTTTTAATGTTTTTCCGCTTAAATGAAGAAATTTCGTAGGCCAAGGATGACGATCCTCCGGCCTTCGAATACATCAGGGAATTCATCCGCAGGGTTAAATTACATGTTTCGTCGATGTTTTCTCAGGCATTGATGCCTTATAATCCTTGTGTAGCCCGGCACGACAGCAAGGAAAACCATGAAACAGGCATAGTCAAAGATTATCAGTGTCAAAGACCAGGATGAACCAGAGCAGAGAATTGATGGACAAATTAGTGGGGATTACGGCTAAGACAGTTATCAATAGCCTAATCCCCAATCTAAAACACGGTTTAAGGGAAAACATAAAAGTGTTTTATCAGGAAAACCCTCCACTGCCACAGATGGAGGCGAATTGATTTCTCTCAGCGACCAAAGTGCCACCTATGTCTCAAAGTATTCAATCAGGAACGGAACTTATTGATCGGGATCAGATATTTTTCCTCGACGCAGCCGAAGAGTTACTTCTGCCAGGGATTTAATGAAAGAATGTCTGCAGAGTAGCCCTAGCATCACACAGAGCCTCAAAGGTCAACAAAATCTCCCACCGGGCTTAATTCATAAGTGTAGACCAATTAATACAGTGAAACACCTGTAGAGTTTCTTCATTGAGCCTCCCAAGGGCCAAGAAAACATTAACTCTGTATTAATTGTGTTTGAGATCTTTAATCAGATCTCACCTCCTCATGCTTCTATATATAATTCAGTAGAAGATGAGTGAGGGGTTGGTTGTTGATGTAATTGTTGAAGCATTGTAATGTAATTGAGCTGAAGATCTCCTGATTGTAAATAGTGATTCACTGGCTCTTGGAGCTCTGCTTGTACCAGATAAGTTAGGTTAGGAAAGAAAGATGAATTAAAACACTGGACTTGAATATTGTAACTGGTTTGGAGCACCAATACAAGCTGATTTATGGGATCCTGGTCTATGTTGACAGTGATGTTATTCTCATTGTAACTTGTTATTTTATTCCTGTTTTCATTTTGTTTCATTTTCTTCTGTAATAAACAGTTTAAACAGTGTTAGGACCTACTGCATATCAGTAACCTTCTCTGGCTGAAAAATCTTTATTTAAATGTTTTATTCCAACTGTGTTATTTGAAAATGATTTAATTCAGTTTAAGCATAGGAATGTTGGCGTTCCCTCATCTTATTGTCTTAGCTGAATATTATTTTTGAATGTTACTTTCAGTATATGTTGTGTGAAGATGAACTGAGGAAGATATGGTGAGCCTTGGTCCCAGTCTTGTTTGCATAATTGTTTGATTGTTTCCCTTAGAATGTGTTAAAAGCTGGATAGTTTCAAAGTACTTACCATATCTTAGGCCATTCTGTGTTATCTCTGTGATTGTCTTGGAAGTTGCCAAGTAAAGAAGATCTAGGAGAGGATTTGTGGTGAGCCTGGCCCGCTAGTCTCTACTCCAAAGGTTGCCTTCAAGTTTCCCTTAGTGTTTGTATGTTTTCTATTGGAAGCATATCAAAGGCTGGATAGTTTCAAAGTACTTACCAGATCCTAGTTTGCTTTCATGTCTTTCTTAAGTCCCTGGTCAAAGGCTGGCTAGTTTCAAAGTACTTACCAGATCCTGGGCTGCTCTTTGTTCTGCATCTATTTATTTCCCCTTCTTGATGTATCATTCCATTCCATAAATCAAACCTTAAAGAGATCCTTAGGCATAGATGACTTGCCCCATAGATCACTCTTGAACCTGATTGTTTCAATTAAATCCTCTTATGACTCCATAGCCGAATGGACTGAAAACCTGCCTACATCTTTCCTCTTGATCAAAACTCACTCTTTTGCTTGCAACTTCTCACTTTTGAACCTCTTTACCTTTGGGGCTTTTCACCTCTAACAGCAATCATGTTCAACCATCCAAAAACAAACAAAACCCTTGGACTTCATAACTAGCCTAATATCATTTTCCGAACTTCAAAGACAAATCCATCTTTGCACTCATTGGAGAGATCCCTCTCCAGATTCAGGAGGGCTAGATCCTAGAATCCCAAAGTTGATTGAAACGATGTTGTTTCTGTAATTGGAATCTGCCAATCTTGCTAATAAATTACAGATTCCCAACATTTCTGGCGACTCCACTTGGGAGAAAACCCGAATCATTTTCATTTAAAGCTAACGATACGATATTAGAGATTTGGTTCATAGAGCATTTTCTTTATTAACCAGCTGGAGCCACCAGCAACATTTCTGGAAACTCCACTGGGGAAGACCATAGGACATCAGAGATTTGGTTTCCCCTTCAAAAAATATTTTTAACATTGTGAGTAAAAAGCAGCCTTTTCAAGCACTACCAAGCAATGCTAATCATGATGAGACTTGTTTGAATCAATGACAACCTAGGTCAACCCTAGGATTCTGATAAGTCTTTATCTAACCTTGAAAAATCAGCTAGCTTAGCCATAAGAGTAGACTGTCTTTGTCTCACAACCGTAGCTAAGTTTTGAAACAAAGTTAGGACATTCTTAGAAACCACACAAATAAAAATAACTCAGAAAATACCAAAAACATTTTAGATTGGTAGTAAAACACTTACTCTTACATTTCATTTACCATTGGTTGTGTTTTACCTCATACTCTTAGACAGAGTCTGGGAAGGGCCATGTAGCCTCCAGATCTCGTCCTCTTTTAGAGGCGACATATCTGGTGAATGCCCCCCTAGTCAATCTCTGGTTAGAGTTTGTTGTGTTTTGGGATATCCTTGAAAAAGGATGTTTCACAAGCATTGTGGTGGACAGTGTATCTCTTTGAAAACACTCTAAACTTTCCACCTGGCAACTCCACAATCCTGAATAGACCTTAAGACTCCACTGGGAAGAACCCTTATCATTATAATATCTTTCAAACTCAATTAGAGGGTTGTAGGATTAAAATTGTGAAAACAGATTAGTTGACCTCTTAAAGATTGTCATATTTGGTTGAACTCTTCTTATCATTTGGGTCTAAAAAACAAAACATAGTGGCTCCTAGAAAGATTCACACTACAGCCCATCCTGACCCTAATCCACCTGTGATAGTTGATAACCCAGAAAGAATCCTTAGGAAGTCTCCTAAGATAGAATCTTCAACTATTTTCAGATTACCCCTAAGAGCTAATTCAGTCCCTGAAAATCTTTCAGCTCTACAACAATCACAAGCTGACCTATTAAATCCATTTAGAACTAGGTCCCTTGATGATTTAGATCAGTTAGATTCTGAGTCTTCACATTCATCTCCTGAAACAAGTGAACATCTTGGGAATAGAGAAACAACACCTCCTGATTTACATTTTCTTTATAATCTAGGTGTCTCTCATCCAAGGTCAGCTCAACAATCTACTGCAGTCCCATCCACCTCTTTTCATTCTTCATCCGTCGCTCAAACCACTTCACTTCAGCCCACACCCCCTCTTGTCAATCCACCTCCACCACATATCATGGCAGCATGGTATGCTCCCTTAGTCATTTCTGTACCATTAGTTAATCTTCCACAGGACTATCAGTCCAAAATTCCATTATATGATGCTAGCAACGCTACAACAGCATCACAACATGTGGACAAGATGAATGAATACTTTGAAAGAAATGAAATTGATGATGATTCTGTCAAACTCGGATTGTTTGCTCAAAGTTTAGGGGGAGAAGTAAGAAAATTGTTTAAAGCCCTAGCCCCCCACAGTATCAATAATCTCCAAGGCTTCCATCAAACATTCTTAAACAAATGGGAAGTGAGGAAGAATCCTCTCCAAGTTCTTGTTGACTACAATATTCTCCATAGAAACCCCGGGGAAAGTGTACAAGCCTATTGTACTAGATTTAACAGTGTGTATAAGGCACTTTCCCCAGAATTAAAACCTCCACAAGGCTCAGCCTTAAACAAGTTTCCTGAAGGGTTTGATGCTGACATGACCTATTCACTCAGAGAGAGAGATTTTTCGACCCTTGAAGACATGCAAAGAGGTTCTCTTTCTGTGGAAGTCAACCTAATGGAGAAGAGAGCAAGGATGAAAGCTGAAAAGAGAGTATCTTTTAGAGAGGAAACCACACCTACTACCTCAAACTCAAAGATGGAAAGAATGATGGAACAAATGATGAAGAAAATGAGCATTCTTGAGAGAGCACAAGCAAGTAAAAACAAAAATGCTCCTCAAAATAGAAACCAAAACCAGAATCATAATATAAGAAGAAACCAGCCTCCAAACAGACCCAGGGAAGATGATCAACAGATCGCTCCTCCCTTTCATCAAAACTATGTGAGTGAGGTTGAGGAAATAGATGAAATGACAGAGGGAGATGATATTAACCTATTTGGGGTAGATGATGATGACTTTGAGGTTCATTATGATAGGAAGCAAGGTCTTTATACACCTTACGACGACAAAAGAGATGATAATGAAGATTATTATCAAAACATGGAAAATGCTGTCACCAAACCTCAAAGAGAATATGACCTTCGAAGTAAATATAGTTAACAAACCCCCAACAACAAAACCTCTGACAAATCCTTACAAAACAACACTGTAACCAAGCCTAAAGTGGTTAAAAAAAAGGACAAAACGGTGGATGTTAATTCTGGTAAAGGTAAAGAGAAAGACAATGCAAATTTTGAAAAACAGAGTGCAAACATCAGTGGTACTAACACTTCAGCTAGTACTCCTTTTTCAACAATTGTGTCAACTGTAGATAAAACAAATCAGCAAGCTGTTGTTGCTGATAAAGTGGTAGTAAACAAAGCTGAAACCAGCACCTTAAAGAATCAAATTCCTTTCAGCCTGGAACAGGAAATCTCAAAGATCAAAATTCCTGTCCCTTTGACTGAGTTAGCTGCCCAACATGTATATAGGTCCAAAATTTTGAAGGCTTTGAACATAGAAGAAAATGAGGATACACTCAATCTTAATGACGACCAGCCAGAGCTTATTTTTGGTCCAAAGATTGAAGGTAAGTTTCAAGAGGGACCTGTCCCTCCCTTTTATGTAAGTTTGAACATTCATGACAAAATTCTACACAACGCTATGCATGACTCAGGCGCTTCTCATAATTTAATGCCAAAAGCTGTGATGGAGAGCCTGGGTCTTGAAATCACCAGACCTTATAAAGATCTTTACTCCTTTGATTCGAGCAGAGTCACGTGTTTAGGATTGATCAAAGACCTTTGTGTTAACTTAGCCCAGATTCCAGCTAAATGCTTAGTTATGGATGTTGTTGTGGCTGATGTACCTCCAAAGTATGGAATGCTTTTATCAAGATCTTGGGGGGCTAAGTTACAGGGGACTATGCAAATGGATATGACCTATGCGACTATCCATGTTTTCAATTAGACTAGAAGACTTTACAGGGAGTCTCATATGCAATACATAGTTACAAGTCAAGACAGACCTCAAAACTCCCCTCTGTATTCTATAAGTACAAGCCTTGATTCTTTTATCATGTTTAATGATGAAACCCTCACTGAAAAAATCACTTTAACAGGATCAATGGCTAAAACAAAGGAAGAGGAGCACAGCACTGAAGTGTCAAAACACTTTGATGTATTTGAAAACATTAGCAAACCAAACACAACTCTTGAACTACAAGTCATCAATCCATTAAACTCAAATCTTAACAGTCAAGAGAACAATCTTCAACCCGATAAGAAACTTGAGGAGTCAAATCATACAGAGGACATTCACCAAACCGATAAAACTGAAAATGATCCTCTCTGGAGTATGTATTTTGATGGGTCATGCACTAGAACAAATGTTGGCGCAGGTGTCTGGATTACTAACACTGAAAGCAAGCACACAGAATGCATTTCTTGCAAATTAAAATTTCAGTGTTCTAATAACATAGCGGAGTATGAATCCCTGCTCTTAGGCTTACATTTGCTGAAAAAGTTAGGAGCCAAGAAAATAACTGTGTATGGGGATTCTGAGTTAATAATTAGGCAAGTCAATGGGGAGTATAATGCAAATCATCCCAAACTTAGGGCCTATCGGAATGATGTCATGGATATTTTGAAAACCTTTGAGGAATCCAAACTGAGTTTTGTCCCGAGAAAAATAAATCTTATAGCCCACAATTTAGCCTCCACAGCTAGGACATGTCTAACGCCATATGAGACCGAAGATTGCTCAACTCAGATAAAATTTAGACCAACTGTGCCTGATAATATAAAATATTGGCAGGTGTTTTATGGAGATAAACAAATAGAAGACTTCGTGCAATTCAGAAATGAATTTGAACTGCATAGTTCAGATTCAGATTATGATACAGACTGCAGTGAAGAAAATTTTCTTGGTGAAGAAGAACCTTCTCCTGAGCTTGTCACTATTAACCTTCAGACTTGCAAACTTAGAAACGAAACAGAATTGAGTGAAGAATCAGAAACAGAGGAATTAGAAACTCTGCATTCTAAAAATTAAAGTTTTCCAAGTGGTCTAACACCTTTAGAAGAGTTGTTCGATTTTAACGATGTGGCCAAAAAACCTAAACTGCAACCTGTAGAGACTGAAGTAGAGGAGTGCAACATAGGCAGTAAGGAAAAACTGAAAATGATCAAACTGTCTAAAACTTTGCCGGCTCACATTAAACTCAAATACATAGAGCTCTTTAAAGAATTTTCTGATGTTTTTGCATGGAGTTACGAAGATCTTAAATCCTATGACACTGAAATAATACAACACAAAATCCCTCTTAAAGAAAACCAAAAACCATTCAAACAGAAACTACACAGAATAAACCCTGTACAGATGCCTTTGGTCAAGAAGGAAATCATGAATATGTGTGATGCTGGTATTATTGTCCCTATCAGATATTCCAAATGGGTATCTAATCTGGTGTTTTTTAGGAAGAAGACTGGAGAAATCAGGCTTTGTATAGATTTTAGAGATTTAAACAAAGCTTCATTGAAACACAACTACCCTTTACCAAAGATGGATCATATTTTACAAAGGGTGGTAGGGTCTAAGAGAATTTATTTGCTTGATGGCTATTCAGGGTATAATAAGATCTTAGTTCACCCTGCTGATCAATTAAAGACAACCTTTACTACACCATGTGGCACTTTCATGTATGTGAAAATTCCCTTTGGTCTAATGAATGATGGAGCAACCTTTCAGAGAGCCATGGACATAGCATTCTCGGAATAATTGGGCTTCTTCATCATTATATATCTTGATGATGTCACTGTGTTTTCAAAAACAGATGAAGAGCATTTACAACATTTAATAAAAGTTTTCGAGAAATGCAGAAGGTTTGGATATCTTTAAACCCTAAGAAAACACTTTTTGGTCTCCAAGAGGGTAAGCTTCTTGGGCACATAATTTCTGAGGAGGGTATAAAGATAGATCCAAAGAGGATAGAGGCCATATTGCAAATCTATCATCCTCGAAACATCAAAGAGTTGCAGTCTTTCATTGGAAAGATTAACTTTTTGAGAAGGTTCATCCCCAACTTGGCTGAGCTCCTTAGGAATATCACAAACATGTTAAAGAAGGAGCGAGGGGTAAAATGGACCTTGGAAGAAAAGACATCCTTTGAGCTGGTGAAACAAGCATTAACCAAAACACCGGTTCTCATAAGTCCTAATTTTTCAAAATATTTTTATATCTTTTCATTTGCATCAGAACATACCATAGCTGCTGTCCTTTTATAGAAAAATCCACAAGGACAAGAGCAGCCTATTGCATTCTTTAGTAAGGCATTGAGGGATGCCCCATTGAAGTACAACATTATGGAAAAGCAAGCTTTTTCTTTGGTTAAAGCTTTAAAAGACTTCAGGGTGTACATCCTTCACTCACACATCATTGCCTTTGTCCCAAATTCAGTGATTAAAGACATTCTAACACAAGACACAGATGGTAAGAGAGGTAAGTGGATTGCTGTTATTCTTGAATATGATTTAGAGATAAAACCCACTAAGCTCATCAAAGGCCAAGGTCTAGCCAGATTAATGGCTGATTCAAATTGTGAAGTTCTTGATATTCATATGATTAGTGCTTTAGATGATCAAGAGGAAATCTCGACACCCATTGTTGAAAACCATTTCATGAATTCCTCTTGGTATGCCGATATTGTTTATGTTTTGCTTAATTTAAATACACCTCCTGGTTTATCAAAAACAAAGGCAAGGTTCTTAAAGCTGAAAGCAGTAATCTATTGCATTATAGATAGATGTCTTTATTGGAAAAATGCAAGTGGTATATTTCTTAAATGTTTTCCTGAGTTTGATGCAGAGAAGGTTAAGCAGGAATTCCATGAAGGAGAGTGTGGGGGTCATTTGTACTGGAAGTCAACAGCCAAAAAAATTTTGAGGGCTGGTTTCTATTGGCCTACTCTTTTTCCTGATATACACAAGATGACCACTACTTGCCATAAATTCCAATTGTTTGAAGGCAAGAGAAAATTTCTACCCCTTCCACTGCATCCAATCACTGTTGAAGCTCCTTTTCAACAGTGGGGACTTGACTTCATAGGAGAAATCCATCCACCATCTTCTGCCCAGCATAGGTGGATCCTTACTACCACAGACTATTTCACTAAGTGGATAGAAGCCATTCCTTGTACGCAGGCCAATGATTCAGTTATCATAAAGTTCATAGAGACTAACATTCTCTCCAGATTTGGCTGTCCTACCAAAATTATCACTGATAACGCAGCAGCATTTGGATCAAAGAGTATGGTTGACTTCTGTCATAGATATCAGATATCATTGGGGCATTCCACAGCCTATTACCCTCAAGGTAATGGACTTGCAGAATCTTCCAACAAAATCTTAGTGAACATAATCAAGAAACTGTTGGAGGATAACAAAAAGTCTTGGCACACAAAGCTGGTCCACGCACTTTGGGCTGACAGATTAACTTGGAAGAAATCTATTGGTATGTCACCTTTCCAGCTTGTGTATGGTACAGATGCAATTTTTCCTAACAGCCTTGGTGTACCAGTGATGAAGCTCATTCAAGAGTTGCAGACTGAAGAAAATGACATGATCAGAAGAATAAATCAGACCATTCATCTTCAGCAGACCAGAGAGGAAGTGTATGACAAAGCATTACAGAAACAGGACAGCATCAAAAAGTTTTTTGACAGAAGAACAAAGGCCAGCAATTTCAAGATTGGGGACAAAGTTTTAAAGTGGGACTCAAGGAGGGAAGAAAAGGGCAAGCATGGAAAATTTGATAACCTATGGCTTGGCCCTTACTCTATTCATTCAGTTGTCGGTAATAATGCATTTTTCTTACAGGAACTAGATGGAACATAATTGTTTGGGGATCCTGTCAATGGCAGGATGCTTAAGCATTACATCTCTTGATCCATTTTTTGTTTTAAAGCATTTTTATCTTTTTCCATTATGAATATTCCATTCACCATTGCATTCAAAGTTATAAAAAATCAAAAAATACAAAAAACAAAGAAAAGAAGAAAAGAGGGAAAAAAAGAAAACAAGAAAGGCAAAGCCCCATGCCAAAAAAGAGAAACAAATCTGAAAGTGTGCAAGCTCAAATGCCACTCCTCAAAAACACACTTCTAGTTAGTCAAACAGTTTAAACTTGACTGATTAGCTTTAAATTTTCTGTTGATAGGATAGCGAATTCAATTTGCCAAACTGTTCAATCTTGGCTTATCAGTAGATAGATTAGGATATAAATTGAAGGTTCAAACAAACTCAAAATCTGAACCAGAAGAAAAGCAAAAACAGCTCAAAAGAAAAGCAAAAACAGAGCTGTGAAGAAAAGAGAAGGCTATGATGAGAGCCTTTTAGATCTTAAGCCTTCCATTTTTATTTTAAATTTTCTGCAAATAATAATCTATGTGCAACTTGTTTTTATGCCATAGATCACAGCAAGTCAAACAACTTAATCTTGGCTTGACTGTTTTTAAATTTCTGTTGTAGAATTTAGAGAACGGAAGTCTGTTGGACAGTTTAATCCCAACAGACAGTAGATTAGGTAGAGAATAATCTGAGCTCAACTTTTTAATCTGAGTTCAGGGAGAAATAAGGAGTAGAGTTAGATTAGTTTTTATGCTTTCAAAAGAATAAAATGTTGTGAAAAGATTTTTCCAATCCAAGTGCACTCTTATGAAGAAAAAATGTTAGATCAATAGGATTGGGTAGGTAGAAATTTGTATTGATGAGGTCCATTATGTTTTCATAAACTGATGTTAGTTTTCAGAGCAAAGCAAGATCATTCAGCAAAAGAAGAGTAATCTAAAGGATCAGGCACAAGTCAACCTCCCAGAGAAATCAAGTCTGAATTCTCGATGCCTTCAAGAAGGCACCATCCCCAAGTGGAGCCACTGTTAGCCACCTGTAAAATTTGAGTATACCAAAGGTGGCTAAATATGTTTTGAGCCTCCAAGGAACAATTTTTCCTATAAAAAACTATTGGATCTTGAAGACTCTTGAATGGCCTTATGCCTCTGTCTAGTTTCCCATACTGTTGTTTACATCCTAAAAACCTCTGAAATCCTATATAAATCCAAAGTCAAATACTACTACAGACCCCTTTTTCCCCTTTATTCTCCTCAAAGCTAACCTCCTCTTCTATCCCTCCATTCCCCATGAAAATCCTTCTTTTCCATGTTTCTTCTTTTTCCCCTCATCAAAATCCATTTTATAAGGTCTAAGACCCCTTCTTAGCCTTATCGGAACCTCCATTTCTTTTGAAAAATCATAGAAAACGCATATTTTCTATGTTCTAGGCTTAAGCCCCCTCGGGCTAAGCCTCTAACCTTTTTTCGTCCATGCGCCTGAGTGCCAGAACCAACTGCTAAACCTGTTGGGCGCTTATCCTTTCCAATAATTTCTCTGCCCAAAAACATTAAAAACCTTTGTTATTCGTCTTTTTTGGGTTTTAATTTATTTTCAAAAGTTTTCCGCCCATGCATATTGTGGAGTGATATCCACCGTCGATTTGCCCCGCAGATCGGACGGTGCGGAGCACGCCATTCCTGTGCACCCCCCCCCCCAAATCCGTGCGTTGTTTTCCAAAACTGTGTGGTATCTCCCGCACCGCCTTTGGGCGGAAGGTGGCTTTCTCCCAATCGGCAGCAATTCCATACGCTTTCCGCCACGCATCTCCCGTACCTTTTCCAAAACCGCCGTCCCCGCGCATTAAAGTTATCCCCCGTGCATTAACGTTCGGGCCAGGGCATGCAACGAAATTTACCACAGCCGTCCGATCTGGACCCACTGATCCGACGGTGAGCACTAGCCAAAGTTGCTCGATCGATAACAAAGGTGCGCGCGCGATAAAACAGGCCATCGCACGGCGGTAATCGCATCTCCGCTGTCGATCTGATCTGCAGATTGACGGTCCAAAATTCATCAACCAGATTCCCTTCGTTTGACTTTCAACATCCCCTGATTCCATCTTGACCGTCCAAATTGATCCAGATCAACGGTGCAGTTTCACTGTGGGGGTATACCCCCAAAATTTTTCCTCCGTACACCTAGACCCCCCGCAATCATCCCCGACCGTCGATCTCAGCGTGAATCGATGGCTCTGATCTAATCCTCCTCCCCCATGCTTTTTTGACCATTCTGAGATTAAATCCTGACCGTTGGATGATGCCATCCAATGGCCCTACTTCCTCCGCACATCCTCCAAAGCAGATTGACCTATAAATGCAGGATTTTGTGACATTTGTTTGTTTTTGCAGGTTTTAATGTTTTTCCGCTTAAATGAAGAAATTTTGTAGGCCAAGGATGACGATCCTCCGGCCTTCGAATACATCAGGGAAGTCATCCACAGGGTTATATTACATGTTTCGTCGATGTTTTCTCAGGCATTGATGCCTTATAATCCCTGCACAGCCCGACACGACAGCAAGGAAAACCATGAAACGGGCACAGTCAAAGATTATCAGTGTCAAAGACCAGGATGAACCAGAGCAGAGAATTGATGGACAAATTAGTGGGGATTACGGCTAAGACAGTTATCAATAGCCTAATCCCCATTCTAAAACACAGTTTAAGGGAAAACATAAAAGTGTTTTATCAGGAAAACCCTCCACCGCCACAGATGGAGGCGAATTGATTTCTCCCAGCGACCAAAGTGACACCTGTGCCTCAAAGTATTCAATCAGGAACAGAACTTATTGATTGGGATCAGATATTTTGCCTCGACGCAGCCGAAGAGTTACTTCTGCCAAGGATTTAATGAAATAATGTTTGCAGAGTAGCCCTAGCATCACATAGAGCCTCAAAGGTCAACAAAAGCTCCCACAGGGCTTAATTCATAAGTGTAGACCAATTAATACAGTGAAACACCTGTACAGTTTCTTCATTGAGCCTCCCAAGGGCAAAGAAAACATCAACTCTGTATTAATTGTGTTTGAGATCTTTAATCACATCTCACCTCCTCATCCTTCTATATATACTTCAGTAGAAGATGAGTGAGGGGTTGGTTTTTGATGTAATTGCTGAAGCATTGTAATGTAATTGAGCTGCATATCTCCTGATTGTAAATAGTGATTCACTGGCTCTTGGCGCTCTGCTTGTAACAGATAAGTTAGGTTAGGAAAGAAAGATGAATTAAAACACTGGACTTGAAGATTGTAACTGGTTTGGAGCACCAATACAAGCTGATTTATGGGATCCTAGTCTATGCTGACGGTGATGTTATTCTCATTATAACTTGTTATTTTATTCCTGTTTTCATTTTGTTTCATTTTCTTCTGTAAAGAATAGTTTAAACAGTGTTAGGACCTACTGCATATCAGTAACCTTCTCTGGCTGAAAAATCTTTATTTAAATGTTTTCTTCCAACTGTGTTATTTGAAAATGATTTAATTCAGTTTAAGCATAGGAATGTTGGTGTTCCCTTGTCTTATTGTCTTAGCTGAATATTATTTTTGAATGTTACTTTCAGTATATGTTGTGTGAAGATGAACTGAGGAAGATATGGTGAGCCCTGGTCCCAGTCTTGTTTGCATAACTGTTTGATTTTTTCCCTTATAATGTGTTAAAAGCTGGATAGTTTCAAAGTACTTACCAGATATTAGGCCATTCTGTGTTATCTCTGTGATTGTCTTGGAAGTAGCCAAGTAAAGAAGAGCTAGGAGAGGATTTGTGGTGAGCCCGGCCCGCTAGTCTCTACTCCAAAGGTTGCCTTCAAGTTTCCCTTAGTGTTTGTATGTTTTCTATTGGAAGTGTATCAAAGGCTGGATAGTTTCAAAGTACTTACCAGATCCTAGTTTGCTTTCATGTCTTTCTTAAGTGCCTGGTCAAAGGCTGGCTAGTTTCAAAGTACTTACCAGATCCTGGGCTGCTCTTTATTTTGCATGTGTTTATTTCCCCTTCTTGATGTATCATTCCATTCCATAAATCAAACCTTAAATAGATCCTTAGGCATAGATGACTTGCCCCATAGAGCACTCTTGAACCTGATTGTTTCAATTAAATCCTCTTATGACTCCATAGCCCAACGGACTGAAAACCTGCCTACATCTTTCCTCTTGATCAAAAATCACTCTTTTGCTTGCAACTTCTCACTTTTGAACCTCTTTACCTTTGGGACTTTTCACCTCTAACAGCAATCATGTTCAACCATCCAAAAACAAACAAAACCCTTGGACTTCATAACTAGCCTAATATCATTTTCCGAACTTCAAAGACAAATCCATCTTTGCACTCATTGGAGAGATCCCTCTCCAGATTCAGGAGGGCTAGATCCTAGAATCCCAAAGTTTGTTGAAACGATGTTGTTTCTGTAATTGGACTCTGTCAATCTTGCTAATAAATTACAGATTCCCAATAGAGCCTTTAGCTAAAGATAATGAGACTCGTAAGAAATAGGGTAATATTAAATTTCCCTGTAGGTTGTGTGAAGGGAACCATCCCATTCACCTTTGTCCTTATATGGATGAAGATTCTAAAGTATTGGATACCCTTTCGACTTTTGAGTCCTATTGTGTTGTTGGTTACCAGAAGTTTTCTTTGAGTCCTCCGATAGTTGGTCAAGTCATTGATCGGGATCCATCTCTGGTAAATTCCACTCTATCTGAAATTCAGTTTACCAAGTCCATTTCCGACCAGTCATTAGTTGATAAGAAGGACAACATGGTTTTACACACATTCCATCAGGTCTTTTCCATCAAGAGTGGGTCTCATCCTAGTCAGGTTCTTTTTGTTTCCTCTGATTCCTCGGGATCAGAGGGCGATCCTCCTATTCCCATGATCCAGGAGGGTGATCCTCCAACTCCTGTCACCACAATTCCATAAATTGATCCTTTGGCTCTCATTCCTAGAGCCCGGGAGGATGGTCTTTCTGCTTCTATAATGCAGGGGGGTAATCCTCCTATTCTTATGACACATCCATGTAGTTTGGTCATTTCCTTTGATTGGAGTAGATTCACGGGATATCGTCTTCCTTCTTACATTCTATTTGAGATCACTCTACATGCATGCAATATGGTTGTAACAGGAAAAATTATAGATGAAGGTGCCTCCGTTGTTATTTTGTCCTCAACTACATGGAAATATTTGCGTTCTCCGTAGCTTGTGCTGGTTACTCAAAATCATTTGGCTTTTACCATAGGAACAAGTCATTCGTTAGGGATCCTTCCGAAGTTACCTATTAGTTTGGGAGGAAATATTGTCTATATATACATGATGGTCGTCCAAGGCCCTTTGGATTTTAACTTACTCCTGTGATGCAACTATGCCTATCTCATGGGTGCGCTTGTCTCTTCCCTCTTTCATGTGATCTGTTTTCCACATGAAGGTCGGATCATGAACATTGATCAACTTTCATTCTTTGGTCCCGATGTGACATCTGGTCTACCATCATCCCTCACTGGTCTGTATGTTCAGGTGGTATCTTCCTCGCCACAGGTCCATTATGTGGCCACCTGTTCCATGCCCACATCCACTAATAATTCAGTTAATGAGGTATTACACCATGTACTGGGGGCATTGAATCCTAACTTCCAAAGTGTTTTTCTCCTATCAGATGAGAAACTCTTGGAAGCCATGACTTCTTATTCGTCATGATCAGTTCGACGGAGCATAGTTCATTTTCTTGTATCAAGCTCCTTAAAAAGTGAAACAAGCTTCTTCAGAGCACGATTCATTTTCTTGTGTCCAGATCCTTAAAAAATGAAACAAGCTCATTGGATAATAGTTCATTTTCTTATGTCATGCTCCTTAAAAAATGAAACAAGCTCTTTGGAGCACAGTTTTTTTTCTTGTGTCAAGCTCCTTAAAAAATCAAACAAGCTCTTCTGAGGATAGTTCATTTTCTATGTAAACCTCGTTAAAAAATGAATTAGGTCATGAGGATAGTTCTTTTAATGTGTCAACCTCGTTAAAAAATGAAACATGTTCCCTTTTCAATTCAAGCCTTTGATTATATCTCATGAAATCCCAGTTGAGTCTTTCACTTAATCTCGTAATTGAACCTTCATTCTATCCACCTGTCAGTAACTAGCAGTCTACTCCAGTGAATGCACTGAAGCTTGGGGGGCATGTACCTCAAATTGAGTCACCATGTTGGTGGCATGAAAACTTCTTTCAAGCATAGTTTTATAAAAAGTTTCAAGCTTGTGTAAAAATGAAACCATTCTTATTTTACCTCTCGTGATTTCCATTTTATCAGCCTATTTTTCCAAATGAGCCTTGGTTTTCTCATTCCATCATTATCATCTTCTCGGCCGATCATATGCCCTCACTTGATTATCTTACCCATTCCTGTGGAACAATTGCAATGAGTGGTCTTGTTAGCTAGTCTCTTGACCTTTACTTGTTCTGAGAAGTTCCAACATCACCAGAACCAGTTGCTACCCTTAATACCACTCATCAACTTTCAACTCTTTTTTGACTCTCAAAAATGGAAAATATTGTCGAGACTCTTGTCATTTTTATCTCGTTAAAGGCTACGAAACATCATCTGCCTACTATACGTTTACCCCTTTTTCGGGTTGGGACATATTATTTATGAAAAAGGAATACCTTAGCCAATCACGACTAAGAGGTTCTCTCATATTTTGTTTTCTACCTTTTCGGGTATGAGGGACTATTTATGAAAAGGGTATTTTGAAGTTTTATTTTCACCTCTTTTCAAACTCTCTAAATATGAAAAGAAGTCGAGTTTCAACTTTGTTGGGCTCGTTAAAATTTTACAACATTGGGTCCGTCATATTGATGATCACCGATTTCCTCCTTCCTAGGGCTCGTAAAATGTACTAGGATGGATTTTTCCGAAGGACAAAATTATATGACAAGCATATGCTATCCTCTTCAAGCTTGTGTAAAAATAATGAGGTACTTGCCATAAACGGTGGGGGGAAATGGAATTTATTCATCAGTTTTGTCGACAGTATGTCACTCTTGAACATGACACTTGTCTGTAGTTCGTGTCGGGTTGGGATATCTTCACTATGTCACTTTGCCTCCATAGGTTTGGGAAATCCATTTGCCTCTCATTCAATTACCAATCTTGTCAACATGACCTCTGATCCTATTTGAGTCAAATGCTGCCAAATTCCATAGTCTGTTGCCAATATGTTCAAGAGAAAATCCTTTTGCAATTCATACATTCCTTGATCCTCTATTTCAGTCTTGATTAACACTCATATTACATTCTCTATTTCATGTCAATGATGTGGGATTCATTATGACCCTCCTTCGATGGATCACTTCCTGTCGACTTCAACTCATTATCTGGGAAGTTGATCTAGAGACTCCTTTTTGGTACCTTAGAGCTTTCATGCCCTAATGGCAAGTTATTCCCATTAGACGACAGGTTCTCATCATTTTCCTTCGATCGAGTGATTTCACGGGTGTTCGACTCCAACTCACTATTCACATTTTGTAGATTGTACTAGTAGTACCTTGAGAACCATTGTCATTATTGGTGGTTTCTCTCGCGCCTGTTAATAGTTTACATCATTGACTGGTAATTAGGTGATTTTACTTCATGTTCGACTTCAGCTCATTTATTCACATGCTTGAAATTGTACTTGATCGGGTCGTGACAAAGCACAATACCCTAGATTTTATTCTCTAGAGTACAGGTTGCGAGGCGATATTATTTTTCCATGATTGGATACATGTTTCTTTCATATGGATGGTTGCGACCATACCATGAGTCTATATGTGATCCTTCTCATATGGATGGCTACGACGATACCATGGTTTCTTTTACGAATGGTTGCGTCCATACCTTGATTCATGTATTTTCATTATAGATTTTAGTTATGTATATGTATCTATGCTTGATTTGCAGGTCTCCTGATGGTAGCATCTGGTTCCTTTCATGTACTCATAAAGCATTTCACTCCTCACTCATGTTCGGACTTCATACTTTAGGGGTCATCTGTTACACAAAAATTTGTCACTGTCCCTGTACTCCCCATTCCTTGATCCTGGAGGACCCATACAATGACCCATGTGTACTTTCCAAGCATGGAATACATACCCCTGAACCACACTTTGTCTGCCAATTCATCTCCATTTAAAAATTTTATGGAAGATCCCTATATAAACATAGTTTTCAAGGTTGGTGCTTTGTCTCAATGTCTGACCTGCTCCGATAGCAGAGATTTTCACTGGGACCCACGTCGATTGGCTCTCTGTCTTAATTTCAAACTTGCGCCGATCCTATTTTGGAAGTGTTTTAAAATAGAAATGAAGTTTCCACAACTAGAAGCTATGCGAGGTGGCGAGGTGGAAGTTTGTTTTGAGGATATGGCCGAGGAATTCCCCTTTGGGCTTCTTGTTCTCAATAAATAGGAACTACTCCAAAGGACAAGCTCTTTTCCCATTATTTGAGGGCCCATAACCTCCTCCTCCATTTTTATATAAGGAGACCTCCTTCACCTCTACTTCTTTAGTCATCTAGAGAGGAGAAGAAATTATAGCTTCGGGAGAATAGTGCAGAGTGTGATTGTTTTGTGTGTGTTAAGAACATAGTGAGATCTTATACCTTTGTGTATGAGGGTGTCACAAACGTGCTTGGATAAAGACTTGCCGAAGGAGAGCCTCAACATCAAGGCTTGGTTGTAAACTCCCCTTGTCTTTATCATAATAAAATGCAACTAATGTTTATCTTCCACTCTTCTTTATATTTATAATGAGATTTCTAGGATTCCTTGATCAGTTAGATAGGTTGTAATTGTTTTATGTTTGTCATGATTTTATGCTTTTCGTGGTGTCTTGTTTGTCTGTATAGGTAATCAGATGTTGGTAACAGTGTGTATCGAGCATGAGGAAGGCGACGCATCAAGAAGCTTAGACGAAAGACAATAACATAGCATCAGAACAAGGTAGGTCATCTTCCTTGCTTTGAATTGCATTTACAATCTAGGAAGGTCGATGTTAGTATGTTCCTGTAGTTGCTAGACCCACCCTAGGGCTAGAGGGATCCCCTTTGTCTATAGAGGGGATTTACATGGAAAACATTAAGTGCAACGGAAGGTAAGACTATGACAGTCGGTTTGACTGGTTAGGTTCATTGTGGTAAATGAACGGTGGAAGTACAAACATGAGAAAGGTAATTGAAAGGGTAAGGTAAATATATTTGTGGCATCAAATGACTTGGCTATGTTAGGAACTGTTGTTCTCAATGTTGTGCATGTTGTGCATGAATAAAGGAAGTTCTATTAATTTAGACCTTAAGATATCTAGAAATTGTGTTGTGAACATGAATATGTTGATGTTTTTATATATACACATGTATGTATGTATGTATGTATGTCGTGTATGATAGGATCGTCAGGGATTATGATTGCTTAATTCTAATGTTTATATGTATATATGTGTCTATGTATGTCATTGTTTATAAGGATCATGATTGTTTTATGCTAATGATTATATATGTGTATGTATTTATGTATCTATGTCATTGTATGACAAGGTTTTCAAGGATCTCCCTTGTGGAGGAATTGCTTATGTAGGTGAAGGGCATGAAGATATTCTTGGTCTTATGAGGAATAGAGTGGGAAGAGTAACCCTAAAAAATCTATGAGTTCAATATCATGTGGACATGAATTAATATTATATGTGTGTATTATGCCTATGTTTATTTTATGGACATGTAATGTTGAGGGGTACATTAGCAAAGTGAAGGTAGTGTGATCTACGGAATGCTAGGATAGCAATGTACAGTGGAAAGACACTAGAAGCAAGGCTGCTTTATGGAGTCAGTGTGTGGTCTATGGATGTGTAATACTACTGTTGTGTATATGTTGCACATGTTGTATATTTAGTGATTGTACCTATGGTGATGTGTACATGTTGTATATGTAGTATTGTGTACCTATGATGTTGTGTGTCTATTGTATATATGGTGTTGTGTGTATATTTCATATGCAATGCTAGGTGTAGATGGTGCTATGTAAATGTTGGATGTGTGGTGTTGTATACATATCATAATATGCGCATGTTGGATATGTGATATTGTGTGCATGTTGTGTTGTGTGCATGTTGGATATGCGGTGTTGGGTATGTATGGTGCTATGAACATGTTGTATATGCATTGCTATGTACATATGGTGTTATGTGTGTGTTGTAAATACGGTGTTATGTACATATGGTGTTGGGTGTATGATTGTACATGTGGTGTTGTGTGCATATGGTGGTGTACATGTTGTACATGTGGTGTTGTGTGCAGGTGGTGTCATGTACATGTACATGTGGTGTTGTGTGCATATGGTGGTGTACATGTTGTACATGTGGTGTTGTGTGCAGGTGGTGTCGTGTACATGTCTTGCATGTGGCATTTTGTACATGTGGTGTCATGTACATGTCTTGAATATGGTGTTGTGTACATGTGGTATTGTGTACGCATTGCACAGATGGTGCAGTGTACATTTGGCATTGTGTACACGTTGTGCAGGTGACACAGTGTACATGTGATGTTGTGCACACTTTTTTCAGGTAGTGTTGTGTATAGGTGGTACTGTGTACATGTTGTGCATATGGTACTAGTATACATGTGGCATTTTGTGCATATCGTACATGTTGGGTTGCGGACATGCAGTATTATGTATGTGAATGGTGTAGTCGTGGTATCGTGACATGTGTATTCGTTGTGTTGTAATTTGTATATCTATATGTATTGTGTTGTGTTTACACCAGATGTAGGTGCATATGTTGTTTTGTACTGTACACCGAGTGTAGGTGTAGGTGTTGCATGTCGATGTAAGCATATGTATTTTGTTTTATTGTACACCTGTGTGGATGTACATGTTTTCCAAGTGTCAGTTTGTGTATGTGATTGAAGAGAATAAAAGGCATTGGGTGCTTGGAGGGTGTGGAAACCGATCCGGTGTGTGTATAGAAAGAGAAAAGGCAGAAGTAAGGACCGATGAAGGATAAGTATTAATTTTTTATTTCAGTTCCATTATGCATGTGATCTATAATTCTGACTTGCCATGGTTACATGTGATTAATGATTATGGTTTATGGTGATTTCATGTGATTCATGATTTTAACTTATGATGGTTGTGTTTTGAGATAGCCAGATATGATATGTTATACATGATGATTTGACCAAACAACTAGCTTAGCTTGTGTGATAGGAAGTGAACAGGATTGGAAGTGTACCTTATTGACAAGATACCAATGAGATATGATGTGAATGATGTGATAATGAAAGTTATGTTCTTGGTACAATAAGAATGAAAATTCCCAGTTGGGTGGTTGAAAATAATTGCAAACATTAGCAGCAACATTAAAAGGAATTGGAACATGTAGCAATATGTTGGTAAAGCACTTTAGCAGCAGGGCCATTGTCGGACACTGGTTCCCAATAGTGTCCATTCATTTCCATGAGCATGCTATGGCTGGTATGATGGTTTTGAGGTAGGTATATTCCTTGGTTATTTGACCTTCGATGCGAGGAATCCTTTCCTAGGATGGGGGTGTCAGCAGAACTTGGAAGGTGTTTGACTGCACGGAAGGGGTGATCAAATTTCCTGAGGGATTATGTAGCAGCAAAGGAATGGTCGGGGATGGATTGTTTTTGGTCATTATCATTTCCATATGGAATCAAATGCACATTTGGAGTGTGCCCTGGAAAAATGAGCCAATAAATATTAACATAGAGGACAAATGGCATACGATTGTAACGCTCGACATTGGATGCAACTTTGACTTTGATAGTGGATTTGGGACTTCCTAGGAAGGAGGTGAATCCTGGTATTACTTTGAGGGTGGAGGTGTGAGCCTTTGGATTCCCTTGTTACCGATACGGGCATCATATCCTTTTATTTGTTGATTGAGAAAATGTGCATGTGTGTATATTATTGTAAATACTATATCGAGCTAGATTTATAAAGCTCCATAAACAGTATGGTTGTATATATGGATGTCCTTGTAAATAGTTCAGCGATTTTTGTTATAAAGCTCCATGGGCAACATGTTTTATTTTAGCGGTTTGCTGGTTTTAGGTGATCAGGTGCTCATAATTATGTCAAAAATCAAAGTTCTCATAATAACATGAAACCTGAATGACCACGTAGTGCTATTCGTTTTGAATCTAGTGCAGCTCGTTTCACACGAAATGGACTCTGTATGGCTTCAGAAATGAGTTATTTTCTCTTTACTAAACAGACAAAAAATGATGACAGGGGACCCAAGTCAACAGTTCGTATTGTTGACATGGCATGTTGACTGGGCAGGGTCAATTTTGGTCAATTTTCCTCCGTCGAATGTGTGACTGCCAAGTGGCAACATCTGGTTGGTTCGAATTTTGTGTTGGTTGGAAAGTTATCATTGGCTATGTGGGTGCCAATGAGGAGGAGGCACGTGACTCAGCCTAGGGCCACCACGTGCCCCCCCATAGTGGTGTAAAAAATTATTAAAGGATCAGAAGGACTAATGGGGGTCGAACACAGGACCTACACACTGCCAGCACCACATGCCACCATCTGCGCTACACATTAGCTCTTAATAACTATGCGTTAACATATCTATTTGAAGTTTAACTGCTGCACCGACGAGGGGGAGTGGGGGCTAGCCCCCAATGCACATGACCGCAGTCTGAAGACCACGGCGAAGCACCTGGAGGGCCTAATGCTAAGAGAAGATTTTAAACTATTAATCTGCATTAATTAACCTCTCATTGCCATTAATCAATGCTAATCTAGAATTAGCCATAAGCGTGGATTTAAGCATTAATCCCACTTAATTAATTTAATGCGGGTTAATTAAATTAAACCAGATAAGTTTGGTGGGTCCGATAATTTGAGCGGAGTTGCTATTTTGGCGCCAAATAGCCCGAATTAGAGGCAGTTAACTACATTTAGGGGAAAAAATTGTGGACAAATTGTTAGAGGTCATAACTCAGTCAGTTTTTGACCAAATTAGGAGCAGAAAGAGCCTAAGGAACAATTTTTTAGTATTCTTAATTCATTGGTGCGAGTTCCAAGAGTAGAAAATCATTGTAAACATATAATTTTTCAAATTTGAGAATAATATAGAGGCCCAAGCCATGAAAGCTAGACCAAGGAGATGTAGCCCAGGAGGGGTGAACTCCTTCATCAAATCTTATGTTGATGTGTTGTATGGTGATGTACTGTACTTTTATTTACTATTGTTCACTCTTTCTTTATGTTAATTTTTTCATAAAATTAACATGAAAAACACTCATGAGATTTAATAACTTGCAAGATAACTTGAACTCTTAAGCACATATAAGACATTGGTTTCAAAATTTGAAAGAGGAATTATCACAACATAACTAACGTACCTTATTCAGATCATTTTTTGGTATCAGAGATTTAGGTTTGTTGTGAAAGAATGGATCTAATTGTTTGCAAGTTTGTGTCATGCTTACAAGGTTAAAACTCAAAAGAGGAGAAGGGAAGCTGGTTGAAAGCCCTGCAGTTGGGTCAAGAGGAAGAAGGGAAAGGTTGCCAAAGTCTTCAACACCAGAGCATCCTCAAGTTTAATTTGAGTCTTTAGTGAGCATGTCTCATGAAGGAGAACCTACCATGTTATAAGATTAGATATCATTCATAAACGAATTTTTTGATATGACTGAGATGGTAAAGGTGCTCTACGAGGAGAGGAATTTAAGGATGCAAGGAGAAAGTTCTAGGCCTACAAGAGGAGAGGGTTCTCCAGGAGGAGGAGGCCATGGATATGGTAGGTAACCACCATTGAATGCACCATCATCCTCACCACCATCTTCACCTTCCTCTTCATCATCTTCCACTACCACAACCCTTCAATCTGTTCATCCACATACTTCAAAAGGAACTGGTAAATCACCCTTACTTAAACTTGATGTCAAATTTGAGATACCAATGTATAATGGTGAAGTGAATGTAGAGAATCTAGATAACAGGATTTTTCAGTTGGAGGTTTATTGCAGAATTCATAACCTTCAAGAGGATGACATAAAGATTCAATTGGCTTCCTTGATAATGGAGGGCGCAACAATTGTATGGTGGGAAGAAAGTACACAAGATGAGATTAAAAACCATGGTAAGATCTCAATGTCAATTATACGCAATAATTTAGGAGAAGAGCACTAATTTTGGGTGTCAATTTATCTTCTCAAGAAACTTTGTTAAAGTATATTGGGGTTTTGCACAGCTATTGTTACACCATTTTTCTTTCTTGTAGTGTGTTAAGGTCCTATAATAACAGGATTCATAATTTTTGAATTGACTTTGATAGTCTTGTAAATATGTACATTCCTTGCTTTCTGCAAGTTGTTTTCCCATATTTGAAAATAATTAAAAAAATATCAAAGGATTTAGAAAAAACATAGACCCCAAAAGAAAAAAGAGATAAAAATAAGACATGAAAGTGAGCAAGTCAAAATGCCACTACTAATTACTTTTACTGCAAGAATAATGATTGTGTGCAGATTGTCAATAAATGCCATAATCCATGATTAGTTAAAAAATTTAATCTTAACTTTTCATGCTTTGAATTTTATGTTTTAGATAGAGAATAAAGATATGTCAAACAGTTTAAACTTGACAAATCAGTAAATAGTTAAGAGAATAAATGAGGAGCTCAACAGTTTAATCTGAGCCCTCGAATGAAATAAGGTTAGACTTAGATAGATTTATGTTTTGAAAGAAAAATGGATCTAGGGTTGCAAGCTTAAATTCAACCATGAAAATGAAGTAAAAAATGTTAGAAATAACGATGGGTAGGTAGAAAGCAGTTGTGCAAAGCATGTAATAAAGCATCATCGGACAAAAATTACTAATCCCCCCCCCCACAATCATCCAGTATTCTAAATCTTTAGTTAAAGAGGCTCAGAGCATTTATCTGACTTATGTTGGGACCAGACCCAAGGCTTGATAACTGATTGGTTAAAAATATTGAATTCCCTACATAAAACCCATTTCATCAACATATTTACCCTATTTCAATAGCGAACAAAGTTCCTTCTCGAGTTAAATATTCCAGAATACTTGAAATATCAAAATATCCATGAGGATACAAATATTATTATATATAAACTGTATGATGAATGAGATATGAGATATGAGATAGATGATTGAATGTTACAAGTGAGGCCTACTTATATACCTATGCATGTGCCTCTTCACGAAAGGTCATGTCTTATCAGACATGGCCTTTCAACCTAATTACTAATTAAATAATTTAATCACTAATTAACTATTTTATTCATTACATTGTCTTCCCCTCAAAAAGTTGTCCTCAAATATTGTCGACGAAAGGCCTCGATTTCTTTTCCTGCTACGAACATCTTCTTGTCTCAGAGCAGTCATCCTTGTCGATACAAGTTGATATGATCCTCTAAGTGACAAAAAAAACTGTCGCACTGAGAATGGATCGGACCATCCTAAATAAATCTTCTGTGGAACCTTACGATGACTTGCAACTTGTGATGATTCGTTAGTATTCGTCGGAATATTAGCTTGTTTTTGTTTTGAATACATAGCTTGGTTGAGCTGTTTGCTCCCGTGATTTGGATGTCGATAGGGAAATTTTTTGGTTTGACTTTGATTTTCTTTTGGCGAGGATGTTATTGAGTAGGTTACAAAACCTTCATTTAGAATGCTCCTCATCTGAACTGCAACATCGAAGTTTGTATCGTTTGCAACTTCCCTGTCTTCTTCTTGAGTTGTGTCATTTACTGGATCAATGTTCGTTTTTCCTGTAACTTGAACTTCTACATTTGTCGGTTTCGACAACTCTTTTTCGACAAGTTCATGCACCTTGTTTTCCAATGACTTCTTATCCTTCTTCAATTTCTTAATTTGCGTTAGCAATTTTTCGTTGTGGTCCTTGAGGCGAGCAGCTTCTTCATTCTTGTTAGTTGTGATTTTGTCAATTTCCTTTTGCATATTTTGGATCACTTTTTTACTTTATTGAGAAATTACTTTTGAAATTTCTTGAATGTCTTTAGGTGTCACTGAATTTGGCTTTAAGTTGACATCCTGTAGCATTATTTTCTTCTTTTTTTAGGAGAATGTTAAAAACTTATTTTTTGTATTAAGGATGAATGACCCTAGTGATTCCATCCAGATCGAACCCAAAATTATATCACTATTATTACAAAATAAGGTTTTAACGGTAAATTGCGAGACCAAGGAATACTCCCCAATACTTAGGTGTAGATTCCTTATGTCGTATTATTTTTCATTTGCGTTAATTGAATTTGTTTCGATTATATTTGATTCAGGGATCACTAATTGGTTAGCACATTTAGTACTAACATAATTATCCTTTTGATTAAGATCAATAGATATGAGAACTTCCTTTTCCGCAAGTGACCCTTTGATTCTAATTAGCATATGGAAAAACATACTATAATTTTCAGGAAATATTCCTTCTTTCCTTTCCTAATTAGATTCAATTTCCTTTTCATCAATGATTGATTCCATTTTGTCTGTTGAATTGAGTTTTTAGGGTTTTTAAGGTAACCCTTCCTAACTTTCTCTTCTTCTTTTTAATGAAGTTATTATTCCTTTAATTTTTATTTTATTTTTTATAGTAATAATTTAATTAATTAAATTAATATATATGTATATTCTTTTAACAATTGATTTTTTTAACTCTTTTTTGTTGTTGAAAGGTTACAACCCTAGTGAAACGTGGCTATTCACATATATCCACCTATAAAATATATGTCCACTTATGTGTATTTGACTCAGTTAATGTTCTCCACGTAAAACTAAACTTGCCATTCACACAAAGATTTTTTATTCCTTTACTTCTTATTTTACCTTGCAAATACAATGGGCAATTACCATGGGCTTCCAAAACCGCGAGTTTGTAAACCCCTGAAAGAATAATCAAAATAACCTTACCTACTCTTCCTTATTTCTTTTTCCTTTTTAATTTTAAATTTTCTTGGTATGTACGTATATGTACTTCTTTATATATATCTTTTTTCTTTTCTTTTTTGTTTTATATATATTTCTTTTTCTTTTCTTTTTTAAAAAAAATTCCCTTTTTTTTTCCTTCAAATTTTTAATTTTGGTCAAAGGCCTACAGGTGAAAATGGAGAAACTCCAAGATTGGTAGCGAAACGCTTCGACGACAACAATGTTAACGAATTTTTTATGGCCAAAGGCTTGGACCTAGGAGCGTAGCTCTGTGCAATGATGAGCGGCCAGAAGATCGAACTGCTCTGATACTAGATGAAGCGAACAAAGTTCCTTCTCGAGTTAAATATTCCAGAATACTTGAAATATCAAAATATCCATGAGGATACACATATTATTATATATAAAATGTATGATGAATGAGATATGAGATATGAGATAGATGATTGAATGTTACAAGTGAGGCCTGCTTATATACCTACGCAGGTGCCTCTTCACGAAAGGTCATGTCTTATCAGACATGGCCTTTCAAACTAATTACTAATCAACTAATTTAATCACTAATTAACTATTTTATTCATTACAATCCCTTTTCCTAAGTAAAAACACCTCTTTACTTAGTGAAAGTAAAAAAACCTACATAATTAATTTCATCTTCATTCAAAAAACACTCAAAAAACCTACAAAATACATTTATCCTAAGTTCATATGTAAAAATAAAAAATCAGACAAAAATATGCTTTATTGCCTATTTTTACACTTTACTTAGTTTTAAATTATGTATTTAAAATTCATTTCATATATTACCTATTCATTCCATATTAACTATTAACCTAAAGTATTAAATCCCTAAATTATACTCTTCCCATATATTATTAAATCCTTTATAAATAAATATCCCCAAAAACCCATTTATTTAAATTTTAAACCTATGTTATATATCCCATGTGACAAAATAAATACCCGCTCTTTATTCCCATAGTTTTAAACATATCAAATACTAAAATACCTCGCCCCTATGGTATTAAAACACTTTTCAAAAGGTTTAAATATCATATAATATATACCCGCGCTCATGATTTAAACATTGGTTAATGTTTTAATTAAAAACATATGATTTTACCCCTCCTCTAATCATATAGCATAAGGTTTTAATGTTATAAATTTATATTTATAAAGTTTAAAAACCTATCCTCTCGTATTACTAAACCTCGGACCCATCTCCGAACGCCGAGCATCTCCATATCAAATCTCTGTCGTTCGCACTTGAGCTCCCAAATCCGACGATTGAAAAACCATATCACAATTTAAGTTGCGCAACTAAAATACATTTCCTTTCCACGCGAAATAGGTTGTTTCAGCCTTTTCTCTTTCCTCCACTTGGCTCATTTTGATTGGATTGCATCCGATTCAATTGAAACTGCTTACCACCTTAAACGCACGCAATAACCACTCATGGTTTCTAGCCTTTGAAGCCCGAAAGCTGCTCATTATCTAACATGAATGCTATTTATTGCAGGCTAGTTTAACCCTATGTTTCCTAATAAACCCCTAAATTGCACCATTCAACCCTATTTTTCACTTGTCAACTGTATTTGCCATTCTGACTCAGAGAATGAAGCATTTTGCACTGTTTTTATGCCCAGAACCAGTGAAAAGACTGCATTTACCGTTGAAGATTGCTGAAAGTTCAACAAAGCTTCCAAAGACTAGAAAATATACCAAGAACATGTTAAAATCCTCAGAGCCTATTTTAAAGACCCGTACCTGCGTAAAATAGGTATTTTTCGAAGAAATAGAGCCTGTTATCAATTTAAAAAGGAAATTTGAAACTTGTATAAGAAAATTCACTCCAAGAAATCCTTTAAAATTGTCTAAAAAGGAGGCTAAATCCTGTCAAAATTTTTATAAAACCCTATTTTATACTGCCCTCAGTTTTAGAAGGAAAATATTGAGTTTTTTCTAGTTTTACAGACTGTTTAAAACTCCAATTAAAGCCCAGAAATCCTCTGCAGGTAACCTGAACCTCTGTGCTTGATTCCAAACAATTTTTAGTCCAATATCCATTGAAAAATCTTAAGAAACCCCTATTTCTTATTTTTATAACTAGTGAGAGTCTATAACACAGTTGAAAGTCAAAAATTGAAAGAAAAATCCAAGAAAAGAACCATATTCTGCCTATTTTTATCCAAGAACCTCTGTCAAAATCCAAAATACTCCTATAAACTATTTAATCTTACAGAAGAAACCAGAAAGCCTAAAAACAGAGTTCCAGAAGTCCTAAAAGCCTAAAAATGCTTAAATCTACTCCAACTATGTCCTCCTAGACTGCCATCATTGTGAATCCTCTACAACATCTTGTTGTAGACATTGAGGACACCCCATTAGCAGATGTGGACTACAAAATAGCAGACCCAATTATAGAATTCAATCTGTTAACCCTTCATAACTAGAGCTTTGAAAAGTTTTTAGTTCAGGTGGAATAAGTTCAAATTTGGGAATCAAACTTGCCCAAATATGTTGTTCCAGTCACTCATCCATGTCCAGATATTATCAAATTGTGTTAGAATTATTATGTGCCTGAACACAGAGAAATTGTGAATGCAAACAAAGAATTACTGTTTACAATTACTGCTCAATCGATAAACTAGATGTTACAACTAAAACCTGATCCTCAAGAAGTTCCTTTGTCAATAGAATCACTTACCAAGTTGTACATTGGCTTTGATTTTCCCAAAAGATTCCATATATTCCAAATATTCATGCCCTTACATGTGGAAATTCCTCAAATCAATCCTCCATATTCCACTTCAAAATTTCCAGAATGTTTAAGGCATGTCATTTCCATGTTATCATTCATCCTAGGATATTTTACAGATGAGCATACATATGAATCCATCCTAGGTTTCCTATCTACTTTACACCAGGACAACCTCCTTCTGTCATCTTCAATTATGCTGAGTACATTGCTGACAATGTCCATGAACAACTAGTTAAATTGCCAACTGAAGGAGTGTTTAGATACACATATTTTCTCTTCCATGTGTTTTTGTATTCTCTAGTAGATAAGTTTCTAGTAACCCTCCAGAAGCTTGACATTGAAGGAAATCCACTTTCAGTTATTTTTTTGACATCTTTGATCAGAAAAGAGTCCACAGAGTTTACTTATACAAAGTTTTCAGAATTCTTTGTTCATCCATTGATAAATACGTAAACAAATACTGAACAGCCGAGGATCAATGACGAAATGAAGAAAATTTTACAGCTATCTGAAGAGACCAAAATTGGAGATTGGTATTTGTATGAAAAACACACAAATCATAGTTTTTGGCTCTAATATGTTTCCCTACAAACTACCCAAATATGTACCAATGAGGGTTTTTGCCTTGGAATACATCAGGAAAATATTAAATTCTGATTCTATCAACGTCCTAGAAACAAAGAAGAAAACACAATTTAAGTTGAAGAATCAAGTGGGACCATTCATTTGTAATCAGAGAGATGCAGAGGCAGAAGTCGTCAAATAGTTACTAGAGTACATATTTGAAGAGAGTTTCTTTTGGAACTATGATCCACAAGGAATATTGAGTAAAATTTGGGTTAAGTGAAAACTAACACCCTACATTCATGAGAAAAAAACCAGAGATTGAGAAGTACACCAATCAGACTGAGTGGATAGAAAACACTTTGATATATACAGTAAAGCAAGGTGATACTAGTCACACTTTACAAACTGAAAATCAAGTAGAGAAAGCCACCAAAAGATTCTAAGAAGAAGGTTCTTATGTTGCTAAAACCACTACTGAGACTAGGTTAAAATTAAGATATAAAAAAAATCCTAAGTTAAACTCAGTTGACAAAGAGAAAGTTACTATTGAGGTTGAAGAGACAGATGTCCCAGTAACAAACACATATGTTGCTTCAGTTATCACAAATGAGCCAGTTACAGAGAATTTGAATGAAGAACAGTTTGATAATTCAAATGCATAGTTGATAGAGAAACAACAGAACATGGAAGCATCATCTTCACAAACATCAGAGGAAAAGGACCTTGATATCAAGGAAAATTATAAACTGATTAAAACAAAAAATGAAGAGATAAAAAATGAGATTTACTCTCAATATTTGAAGCAAACACCAAGTGTTCAAAACAAACTTTTATCAGCCTTCGATTACACAAATAAAAGGTTGATCATGTCAGTATTACAACCTACAGTGAAGATTCCAAAGACAGTTGTAGACTACAAAAAGGTTGATCTAGAAGTACAAACAGAAAAAATTCATGCACTTGATCAAATAGAATTTCATAGACAGAGTTCAGAGATGTTGTATTCTACCATTACAACCAAGGCTAAAAGTGTTCAAAAACTTCAGAAGACAATCATAGACATGAAAGATCAAATGAAGGTTGATAAAGCCTCATTATATGCTAAGTATCTTAGAATTAAATTCTTAGAAGAGTTGGTCATGCAAGTTGGATATGATCCTGCAAATGTCAAAGTTGCAGAACAGTTAGTGAAGAAAAATAATGAGGACATTGCAGCATTAAGAAAACAACTCAAGCTTCCATCAATTGAACATCCTCAAGCCAAAGAAATTATACAAGAACAGACCGAGAAGGATGATATGATGAACTTAATCTTTCCGCTAACATGATAGATCAAATAAATGGAAATTCAAATGGACAAGCTTGTCCATGAAAAGGAAACAAAAAAAGCACAGGAAGTTCCTTCAATATTTCCTATGGTTACTACAGTTGTGCCTTCAACTCCAGCAGAAGAGTTGGCACCCAAAGTACCACTGGCTACTGCAGTGCCAGTGGCATCATCTACAACTTCAGCTACAGAGTCATCTACTACACCAGCTCAACCTTCAAATGAGGCGAGTAAACTAGAAAAAGCCATGGAAGAAATGTCACTTCAGACAAGTGAAATTAACAGATTAAAGAAAGTGATAGATACTCTTGAGGATACAAAGAAATTAGCCCAAATCAATGCCAAAACTCATGAGAAAAGGGCTAATAGGTTAAATGAAGAAATCAAGAAACTTTAGAAAGATTTAACCTTAAAGGAACCAATATCATATGTGAAAAGCCAGCTATGGAACAAAATCATTGAAGCTATCAATGATGTGTGGCCCTTAATTCAGGTGATATTTGAACAAAGAGATTTACTAAAAGTAGCACTAGCAGAAATTCAGAAGACTAAAGATGAGCTAGGTAATAAACCTGAGCAAGCCATAGAATTGATCAAATTTCATAACAATAAAAACAAGCAGGAGTTAGAAGAAATTAAGATCACTGACAGGACTGAGACAATCCTTGAAATAGGGAAGGTCAATTTAAAGAAGAATCTGGTGAAACAACTTGAAGAGAAGTGTGAGAATATGAACATAACCATAACCAAGTTTATGGTTAAATTTGAAAATCTAAGGCAAAGAAGTTTCCCTAACATTTTGGTCATTAATGATAAGCTTATGCCTCAGGAGGATTACATTAAAAAGATCAGAGAATATGAAATAGAGCAAGTGAACAAGACAGATGGACAAGGTATCACTACAGGGAAGGTCTTATTCAATGAAGATTTATTTTATTTGCAGCATGATATAAGACATTTATTTGTCATAAAACCAACTTTTTCCATATATACTGAGGCATATGAAAACTTCAGGAAGATGAAAAAGATACAAATTCCAGATGACGAAACTTGGTAATCACTTACTGATTTATTGTGAAAGTCAAAAGGCAGAAAAGAAGAAAACAATTTGATGATTTTTCAGTCAAAACATAATTTATTACAACATTAAAACAATTTTTACAGAGTTAAAGAGTATCAAAGATTAAAGAGTATCAAATTAAAGGGAATCATATTGAAATTAGAGTATAAGATAAAGAAGATCAGATCTCAAAACAGATTTAAAATATCCGAGCTAGCAAAAAGGACACCAAGGCAGCCAGCTGCACCTAATCCATAATTAGTTTCTATTTTATTTGGATAGATAGGACAACTCGCTGATTTGTTAAGCAACTGTCTCTATTTTGTTGTAGAGATATTTATATTTTCCTTAGATAATTCCTATAATCATTCTAGGATATTTTGTAAACATTTTTGTATAAATACTTCACTCTTTGAAGTATTATTGTGGAATAAATTGCTGAAGATTTCTATAGTCATTTTTGTTGTACTTGAAGGATTTTGTGTTTCAAAATCAAGTAGCAGACAGGATTGAATCAATTAGCATCATATTTCAGGATTCATGTGATGAGATATTGAAGTGAAGTATTTTCTACTTGTCATTGTTTATCTTCTTTGTTTCATGCATCCATATATGTGTTCCAAATTTGAATGATAATTCAGGAGTATTATTTCAGGATTTTTTAAAAGCACCCTCTTTACTGTTTATCATTTCTATGTTTTATGTTGATTTCCAGAGTAGGGAACCCTTGATTTCTCCCTCTTTAATTTGACCTCTGCCTACTAATACCCTTTTTCGGATCAAAGAACCCTTCATTGCTCTTTATCCCGATCAAATCACCTCACCAAAAAACCTTCCAAGATCTTCAAAGGCTTATCTATCTTGCCCTGAAAACATTTGACTTTTATGACCTTGATCCTAGCTCCTGCTTGAATTTTGACTCCTTAGCCCAATGGACAAATAGATTTCCCACTATCCATCTCATTAAGTGATTTTTCCCACCAAATCAAACAAACCAAAACCAAATTGCACAATCATAACTAGCCTACTATTTTATAAATCAAACAAAGTTAAATTTTATAGACATAGCCCTCTCTGGACCCTAGGAAGGCTAGATCCTAGAGTTTAAAAGTTGGTTTGTAGTTACCTCTAGAGTTCTTACAACTATAAATCAAAATCTCACAACTTTAAGACTTACTAGAGTGATAACATATTGTGTGGGATGTCCCCTCATGAGAGTCCTTGTATTTTTCCTTATGTCCTTGCAAATGTCTTTGGTTGCATGGGCATACATTGTTATCACCCATCTTCCTTATCAACTATGTTTGTTCTATCATATATGGCTGATGGTGAGAAAGTTGTGTGTCAACGATTCCTTCCTCCCCACTTCCTGTTGGTTGAATTCTCTGTCCCCCAAATACCAATGCAAACCACTCTCTATTTATTTTTTGTCATTTCTACCTTGTATATTTATCTAACGTAGGCATGGTTCTTCTTTCCTTATTTCTTGCTCCATTATTTTTTAAAACCAGTCCACTTAAGGCACACATGCCAATCTTCAATGGCTATCATGAAACCGTAAATATTCCTTCAAATCCCAAGCAACCTCCTTCTTAAAACTCTAGAATATGTGTCCTAGTTCTCAGGCCTTTTAATTATAATCAAAATATATGATATATTTACAATGGAGGGGAATTAGCCTGGGTTCTCACAAACCCATCCCCCTTGGAGGAAAATCTTCCTTGGTGTTATATAACCAATCACAAAACATAAACATGTTTTAAATCCAAACACACTTGATTTAGAGCTTTATATACACAACTATATGCAACATTTACAATATAATTACACTTTCCTCAACTGACAAACAAAAAATGATGTGATTCCCACTTATGGTCAGCCATTACCCATGTGGCTTCCTCAGGCATAAAGTGCCTCCATGACACTTTGACTTGTTATATTGCTTGAGGGCCAGAGCATGTGTTGCTTCCAATACAAGATTCATAACGGTTTTGATTGAAAATATCCCTGTGGTTCTACATATAACACATACCAATCAATTAAATGATTAGCATCTTGTACATATATTTTAATAATGAAACATTAAAGATGTCATGAAATTTCACTGATGATGGCAAGGCCAACATATAGGCTATGGGTCCTATCCTTTCAAGCACTTCAAAAGGCCCACAAAACCATGGTTCCAACGTGGCACATGACCCAATTTTCAAGGAGCTCTTCTTGGGTATGGATCACAAGTATATTTTTTCCCCAACTTGGAACTCATTGTGAACTCTACGTCAGTCTGCATAGCTCTTTTGTGTGTCTTGTGCAACCTTTAAATTCCTTATGATGGTTTGCATTTATTGTTCCATATCCTTCAACATCTTAGAACCATAAAGGACCTTGTTCACTGAATCTCTCTAGTTGATAGGAGTATTACAAATCCTCCCATAAAGTGCTTCAAATGGGCTCATTTTTAGTGATTCATGATATCCATTATTACATGCAAATTTTATAAGTGGAAGATATTCCTCCCACTTCCTTGGATGGTGAATTACTTACATTTTAGTATGTACTCAAGAATTATGTTTGTCCTCTATGTTTTCCCATTAGTCTAAGGATGGTAAGTTGTACCAATCGCCAACTCTATTCCCAAGCCTGCAAATAGTTCCTTCCAAAAATTTGAAGTAAATTTGGAATCTCTATCTAAGATTATTTTCTTGGGAATTCCATGCAAACTCATTATTTTCTTTATGAATATTTGAGCCACAACACTAGCTAAATTTGTAGAATTAATAACTAAAAAGTGAGTCACTTTTCTCAACTTATAACCACTAACATGATTGCATCATGTTTATAATTCCTTGGCAGCCCTACAATGAAGTCTATAGAAATCACTTCTGAATTCCATTCCAGAATGGTAATAGGCTGTAGTAGATCAGTTGCGTGCTTGCACTCAAATTTCACCTTCTAGAAATTTATGCATTTGGAGGTGAAATCATCCACCTCCCCTTTCATGCCAATAGTAAAATTTAGTGATGGATGTAAGAGTCTTTTGATAGCCGAGATGATCGAAGTATGGTTTAGCATGAAACTCCTTCAATATAAACTTCTTTAGATTTCCCTCATTTGGCACATAGATTATACTCTTGAATCTAATCAACCCATTTCCTGAGAGGCCATATTATTTGTCCCGATAATCCTCAAAATCTTATTACAACTTCTATTTTAACTGTTGATATTTTTCATCTTGTTACCGTATCTTTTCTTCAAGATCAGTTCCATAGGAACTTATGTCTTCTATGTGGTTTAGTTACATTCTCCCGCTGAGTGCATCATCCACTCAGAATAAAAATCGTCGAGTGTGTCCAACCATATAGATTGCCTTGCATTTGATTTAGGATGATCACAAAAATATTTCAGCTCTTCGTTATCAATCATTAGAGTAAGTCCTCTGCTAAAAAGGTATTCATTAAAGAAATTTTTAGGTAAAAAATGGGCATCAAAATAGAAATGTACAACCAAAATTAACTTTATAATAACTAATATGATTCAAGGCGATTTTTTCAACCATTGGGGGTGATTCACCAAGATGACTTTTTGGATGAAAAAATTAATTCCCCATCCAACGAGTATCCACATTCCATACTTTTGATAGACCCTAATACCTGAAAAATGAGAAATACATGAAAAATGTGATTGCAATCACGTTTTTTCGTGTATTTCTCATTTTCCGTGTAGCAGGGTCCATCAAAAGTATGAAATATGGGTAAAAATTTGATGAGAAAGAAAATTTATTATCCAATGAGTTCTCCCACTCTAAATTTGATTAAAATCACAGGGGGATACGTTGAAAATGTGAGTTGAAAAAATAATTTTTTCTTTTTTCCCTCTAAATTTTGATAATGTAATCTAATGTTATTTTATTATTTCCACTATTATTTTATAATATTCATTAGGAAGCCCATTTTATACCTCAAAATTTCTCTAATGGTCTCCACATTTTCTATGCATGGATGATGGCAACCAATTCCAATTCATGACTTACATAATTTTTCTCATGTTCATTTAATTTCGAGACACATAATAAATTTCTTGGCCTTCTTGCATCAAGACCACCAAGTCCCTCCTTACATTCATATATGCATAAAATGAAATAATTTTCAGGGTATGTTATTCTTATCACTGGTGCATTAGTTAACAATTGTTTTAGTTTATCAAAGTTTGTTACACAATCAGTTTTCCATTCAAAAAAATTCCCTTTCTTTTGCAATGCAGTGACTCGATAGCCAATCTTGGATAAGTTCTTAATGAACCTCCTTGATGGGCCTCCAAATTAGATATAGTTTAAGGCCCATATGACCATCCTTCAACACATTTTATCTCTCTCTTTTCATTTGACAACATTTTTTTGAACTATAATGTGTTCATTAGGAAGGTTTAGAGATAATTGCATATTATGTGTCTAATATTATTTATTTTTACCTAATAATGAGTAAATTCTGAGAGATATTATAGGGACTTGATCCCTGTTACAAGATGTACCAAGATTGGATAATAAATCAACAAGATATTATGAAATTATTAAACAGAAACTGGAGATCCAGTGATTAAGAAAATCTAGGAATGTGCTACCTGTCATTTAATGAAGATTCCTACCGTTGGGGACCATGTCCACTTTTTGAGGGATTTTGGAGGGGAAAGTTTCCCCATTTCAAGGAGGATGCTTCCCCATCAATATTTATAAGTACCAACTTGAATTTTCCTCTTGGGGCATGTATTTGTTAGTCTTCTTGTGGATACAATTTGTTATTTAGAATCTTTACTTTGATTTCTAGTAGGGATGTACTTAGATTGACTCTAATAATGAAGTTTGATGCCATTTTTAGCTTATAAAACTTGGTTTCCTTCATAGGAATATGAGTATCCTTGTGCTTGTCCATCCTAGGAGCATCAAAGCCCTGTTGTGCAATTTTTTTCTTCTTTTCACTTATTCACTTGCATCTCTTATTCTTGTTTTTCCTATTTTTGCATTTAATATTCATGCCTCATTTCTTATAGGTCAAAGTGGTTAAATGATTGAAGTAATTTTTTTTGCATGTCATTTATATAGGTAAAATTATGATGCATTGTTAGAACAACTTTGAAAATTAAAATTCATCATTGAGCTATTTCGATTGATTTACGAGTTCACAACTTTGGAATTTTTGGAAGTATCTCGTAGCAAAATAGTAGTAATTTTCTGCTAAATTTTAGCACATGCTAATGAGATTATTTCGAGTTGATTCCACTTGAATTAAAGCTTAAAAAAATCCAAATTAATAACAAAATTTACCCCACAACATTTTCACTTTATTAGCTTATGAATTTGGGTACTTAGCTCAACTCACTAGTTCATTATTATGAAATATCTAGTTTTCAGTAGTAATTTTATGTTGAATTTTAGCACATGTTAATGAAGCTATTTTGAGTGGGTTCCACTTGTATTGAATCCTAAAAATTCTAATTAATAAAAAAATTTACTCCATAGCATTTACACCTAGTCAGGTTAGACATTTGGTAGGTTAACTAGTTCACTAATTCCATGATTTCTGATTTTTAGAGTAGTAATTTTCTACTAATTTTTAGCACATGTTAACAAGGGTATTTTTGATTGATTCGAATTGGATTGGAATCCTATGATATCCTAGTTAATAAAACAATTATGCCATATTATTTTCATTTGATTTTTTTGGGCAATTGGCAAGTTAACTCAAGAAACAACAATCGTGTAGCAATCATGTAGCATTTTGTTTTCAAGACCTTCCTTGCCTAGATTCACTCCAAATTCATGGCAGAAGTATATTTATAGCCTATGAATTCTTTGAGATGACTTTGGTCGAGATAAGAATTATTTAGGTTTCCATTTATCTCTTACATTTCTTGGTTCTTGAATGTTTATTTCTGCAATTAGTCTATATTTGTTTCCCACAATTTACTTTAAGTGTGCTTTCCTTCTTGCAAAAGTAATCTAGGACTTTTCTTTCTTGTAAAATATAATAGATTTATTTTAATACTATTTCATTTACATAAATATAGATTATATTTTATTGTTTTTCGTTGTGCATTTTTTCCAATAGAATAGATTTCCTTTATATCATTTACTTTCCAACAAGAGTAGAATAGGTTTTCTTATTGTTATTTACATTTTGCAACTTAGGATTAGCGGCTTACCTCGATATTTACTCATTTGAAATTGTTTCATTTCCTTCTTTCACTTTCATCAAAGGGATTCAAACTACGAAGATGAATGTGTTTGTTGCACATATAGTGATGACCCCTCTTAAGTTTGTATGAACCCCAAGTTGATAATTTAGGTTGGTAGCCTTGGGAGTTGCAACATTCTAGTTTCAATACTGGGACTTGTCACTTTTTGGCATCATTGTCAGGGAGGGTGTCAAAGCATGCACTCTCTTGTTCTTGGAATGATTCCTTCTTTCTTTTCTAGATTCATATTTTCTACAAAAACAAAAAAATTTGCAGTATACATCTCTCATTGCTTTAGCATTCTCATTCAAGTTTTCTTATAAAAAAAAAAATTCAATACCACAACCCCCCCCACACACACACCATCTATTTTTGCACGTAGAAGAATAATATGTGGCATAGAAGTTAGAAGGAGGCATTGAACAACTCTACTCTGTCAACCCATATCAATAATGGTCTTATCTTCCCCAAGATTTTCTACCATATCAAGGGTTTTGTGCCATTCCTTTTTTTCATCTATATCAACACTAACCTCCTCAATGGGGTGATCGATATTTTCCTCAATATTCATATACTCTCTAACTCCTAATTCCTCTTTTACATTCATATCCATAGTAACCTCCTCAATTGGGTGTTCCATATTTCCCTCAATATCCTAAATTCCCATGTGCACACTAGCCTCCTCAATGGGGAGATCCATCTTTCCCTCAATATCCTCAGTATACTAAACTAAAATCTCAACAAACATTCCATCCACCTCCTCCAAATTCATATCAAAGACCCACTCGCTCTCAAATAAATTCACAATAGCTTCCCAACCCCAACAATAAAATACCTCAACCCCCTTACAATGTTGAGATGAAAAATCTTCAAAAATATCGTCTTGATCTAAATGATATTAATCTTAGATAAAAAAGAGTATTTCAAAATGAAGATTCATTTGTAACATCAAGAAGAAGAATATCTAGAGGAGAATAAAGAGTCATGGACCACCTTTGATTAAGACCAAACATTAGAACCTGAGATTGAGGAATTTCTAGTATGCCTTTAGGAGACTAACCAACAAATAGTAGAAGATTTGAATGGCATGGAAAAATAAGACATGAAAAATTATCCAGATGAGCAAGTGATATAGGGGCATCAAAGATATATTGAGCTTTGGTTCCAGAAAATTAACAAGATGGAGCATCACTCTCTTCTTCAACATTTCTTGATATCATAAAAGTCAAAGTAGTTGGTATCTCATATTCAGGTACATATCAAAGTATATATTTCAATCCTACACGTGATTTTATATGTCATCTTGTTATTCATATGGATCCATTGGATGTATTCCTATACTTGAAACAAATTTTGTTTTCTTCAAGTAGAGTAAGATAGAAAAAGAATAAAAAAGGAAAAAAATATAACAATAAAATAAAATCATAGGTGAAAACCTCCTTTGAGGCACCTGAGATTGGCTCATTGATTGAAACATTTATGAGGCGGTCATTGGGTTGGAAAAAAGAGAAAAAAAAAAAACGAAATAATATCCTAGGTGAAAACCTCCTATGGGGTGCCTAGGCAGACCTATTGGTTGAAAACCCCTTTGATACAACAAGTAGACCTAGAAAATAATAATAATAAAATATATATATTATTTTCCCTGGGTATCTCTCTCTCTGATGATTACAGTTTCTCCCCAACCTTTTCAAGAAACAAGAAAAAACTAGCACCATAAGAAAAAACTGATAAATAATCTAGTCAAGGGAAGTCAAATTTACTATTACACATTCTTTTCCCAGATGCTCTAATCCATGTCAATCCATCACTGTCATCCATTTCCAACATCTGCCCATCATTCCCAAGCCTTTTCCATTCATTTTCCTCGTTGTCCTAAAGTGCTACAAGAAACTTCCGTGTTGCTATAAAATTGCCAAAAAACATAGAGAAAAAATTGTTTTGACCATATCTCCAAAACCCTGCATCTTTTGCCAAGTTAATTCATGGGGATATGCATAAGTATAATGGTAACATGATTTAAAATATTTAACAAATTCGAGTGCATACTTTTCGAGAAATTGGCCACCATCACCTACAATCATTTTCCATTTTTCTCAAGATTCATGCATCCATTGGCCAAGATTTTTTTATGGGGATATGAATAAGGATGATGTAAACATGCTCAAAATATTTTAGGTGAATCCAAGCTACCATTTGAGAGATATGGATTAAACAATTTTGTTATAGGAATGCCCTGCATTTCTACAAGATTGACCCAAATTTGCTACAGGATTGTGATCGAGATAAAGAGAGGGGTCATATATTATGTTTTTCTTGGGGGAATGAAAAATGAATTTTACCACACCTCCGTCATCCATCCTCCACACCATTTATTCACTTATTCATCCAAAAATTCATTTGTGTCAATGAAAAAAACTCATTTTCACCGCTTCTTCCACAAATTTCACCACCATTAAAGTTTCTAGTTCCTATCCATGAGTTCACCATGAATTATCAAATTTGTTGAATGAATTAAATGAATATTATTGTGGTCTTGTAGGGGTATATGCACCTGCTACAGGAAATAATCCAATCTTGTAGCAGCCTACAAAAACGCTACAAAACCACAAATTACAGACACTTGACATCACCAAAGTAAATACTTAGCTAGATTGAAGCATTGAAGGGAAATATTTGTGATCTTGGGAAACTACACAACTCTTGAGGAGCTGCTACAGGTCCACTTTTCATCCCCAAGAGAAGCAGATTGATCCACTATTTGAAGGAACTGCATAAAAAAAACTTCACTAAGTCAGGCACCTATAAAAAAATATCTACAAAAATATTTTGTTCAAAAGGACTAGAGCATGAAGAAACTAACATGGAAAATAACATCTCAAATAGTCATCAGATCAACCACCATCTCTAAAGTAGCATGCAGGTATCAAGGAAGCCAAATATCATCACGTAGGCATAGGTATGCATTTTTCTTCACCTCTTCTCTTCAGTGCATTATGGTTAAAAAATTGTTGTCAATGCACAAGAGAGAAGGTTTTTTAGGATAAAGGCATATATTAGTCTCAAAAAATTAATTGAAGATAAATGCTTATCTCATACAATGTAGGGAAGATGACAAAAATAAGGGTGATAATTTTAAGGAGTGGGCCAATGGGTTTGAGAATTTACGAAGGTCATAGGTGGGGGCCAAATCATACAACATGTTGAGATCACCACCAAACCATAAAAGGAATAAAAGGACAATCCTGAATCTCATTTGTACAGAGAAGTCATTCCTAAAATGGTAGCATAGGCCCACTAAGATGTTGAGATTCGAGCTAGCAACAACTAGGGGTCCCCTAGGGTGCTACAAAGAAGCTACAGAGTCGAACAACATGCATTATAAGATTGGAGGCAGTTTCTAGAGGATTGTAGATTATTGTTATAGGATTGCAGACAGTGCTATAAGATTGGTCCAAGAGGTGAAAAAAAGGTTCGAATTGGTGTGAATTTTTTTCCAAACCCCCACAACCATGAAGGAGTCTCCTAGGGAGGGGTAAGTAGCACATTTTCCTCACCTCCCACGCACAAAGAGTACGATAATTTGGTTAATTTCTTCCTGTACAGTCATCATGTAGCAAACCCTTAAATTGAATTTATTTATTTCAAAAACTATTTTCCATGTGAGGGAATCAAGGTAGCAGCATGATTAATTTTCTTTGAATTTGGAATGTAATTTTCCTCCCTGTGGCAAGAATAATGATCTGAATTTATGCAGGAACACAACATAATACACATATAACCATAAATATAAAGATGCGGCAGAAATAACAATTCATTTCATTAATATCACATAACTGAAATATGCTTACAGACATAATGGAAATAAACTAGCTAGGGCGCTGGTATCTTATCTCTGAGAAGAGACGTGGTGGCTACAATCCTTTTAATTGTGTTACAATGAGGCTCCAATGCCTATTTATGATTGAGAAACAATTGAAAACCCTAAACGTCCAAAAACATAACCCTAGGAGATGAAGCGCCAAAACTCTGGGCCTCGTTCAGGTAAATTGGTACATCAACTTCTAGGGGAAGTAAATCTGGCATATGATCTCTGTTCGACACGCACAATACCTAGTTAGAAAGATATATCCAAGTAATACAAATTTTGAGTGAGAAATATCAACTAAAGACCCATGTTTCTCATAGTTTTCCTAAAAAATGTTGTTTAGGGCCTCAAAACGGCTCCAGAAGTTCAGGAACCGAAAAAATGCTAAAAATAGTAAATTGTGCTACAATTAAGGAAAATGAAAAATTAAAAGAAATAATGGTGGGGCCCCAAGTGGAAGAGTTGGGTGGCCACCAATTTCCACCTAGATAATTCCTCCCCCCTTAGGAAGTAATGGTCCCCATTGCATTGAGTTCCTCCATGAGATGAGGAAACTTCTGTTGAACTTGGTCCTTGGTGAGCCACTTGCCTTGGTGCAGGAGTTGGATAGATTTGACAACCCGATATAGATCAATATTCTATTGGCGAGTGTTATTGATTTGTGTTTCCATGATACGATCAGTGGTGGCCTATTCCATGCAATCTGAGTTTAAATTTGTTGGTGTGAGTTTTTCTACAATGTCGGAGGTGTCTAGTAGAGGTGGAAAGTAGGGTCGAAGGCAATCCACATTGAACACTATGTGTAGACCAAGGAATGGTGGAATACTGAGCTTGAATGCATTGTCTCCCACATCCTTGGTGATTGTGTAATTCCCATATCAAAGTCGCTTGAGCTTTCGACGAGCTCCGATAAGGCGCTCTTTCTACAAATGCAACCAAACTTTATCGCCCACCTGGAACTTGTGTGGCACCCGATGTTGATCATGTCATTGCTTGTACTTGGCATTAGATTTATCCAAGATGTCGTGGACATGATAGCGGATGTGTTGGATGCATTCAACCTTAGACAATACATGTGTGGATTTTGTTTGTGTGGTCACATGAGGTATGGAAACATTAGGCAAAAACGTACCTGGGGTCAGATTAATGGAGTGCTTGACTTGACAGTGTATAGGAACCTTTGCGAGTGAGGAAAAATTGTCCTTATATTCCTTCACATATTTGTTCATCTGCTGATGCCACATATGGGAGCCTTGTTTGGAGGCTACAACCACAATCTTCTTCTTTCCCTGTGGGTGAATCGTAATGAAAATTTTTTTCCTGGTTTGGGAAATCATTTTACTACATTGCTTTTCAGTACTCAAATAGATGGTAGAAGGTGGTACTACCTCCGGTATCCTGTACAACTTATTTCCCAAAGTAATAATAATAAAACAAGGCCTATACTCATACACAACATGTCACTTCCACAAGTATGGTTTTCCCAATAATACATCAGACATATCAAGAGGAACAACATCACACAGTACCTCATCTGTGAAGGGCTTGATGTTGTACAAAAGGCAACACTGTTGGTTGATGCGGAGATCTCTTCCTTAGTGAACCCACCCGATGGTATACAACTGCGAGTGTGCTATGGTCGTTGGGTCAAGATTCTTCACGACCTATGTTTAAATGAGGCTATTTTGGCTTCCACTACCGATAAGGAATTGAAGTGTAGAACCTTTCACCCACATTTGTGAATGGAAGAGGTGCTCCCCCTCCTCTAGATCCTCGGGATCCTCCCTATGGAGTTGGTGGTGGCAACAGTGGCACTGGGTTTCGCATAAATGGAATCGGAACATGCATCTAATTTGGATGCCTTCAGTTCGACCACCAGTGACTGTTTGGCCCGACACTCGCTTGTGTTGTGAGTGGAGCTGTTATGAAATTCACACCACTTCCCTGTGTCCTTCTTTGGCTTTGCGGTGTTGTTATAAGTTACCCTGCTTTGGAATTTCCCCTTGTTCTATGGTTTGGGGGAAACTTTCCCTGGCTTCAAATTCACGGTTCCAAAGTCTCACTTCTTCTACTTAAATTCCCGCTCGATCTTAATAGCATATCGATATGCTGCGCCAAGCGAGGTAATGTTGAGGAAATCCATTTCCTCTTGAATGTATCTATGCAAACAGCTACGATACTTGAGCACCAAATGTCTGTCTGAATATTTAACACCCAACTTATTGCGCAGGATATGGAACAAATTCATCAATTCGTGCACATCTTGATCCCTTTGATGCCACAACGTTGTCCATTAGATGTAATTTTCCTCGTAGCTTCCCACAGGGTAATATTGTTCCTTGATGCCATCTCAGAATGAATTGCAAGCATGTGTGACTGAGAATAGAGAGGGTTTCCTCTCGTCCTTTTTCTCACAGTAGGTTTCCCACCAGTCTTTGACATGGGAGGCGACTTTGAGGAGTGCAAAAATAATATTTTCTTGGTCAGAGAAATCATGGACTAAAAAATACCCTTCCAGCAAATTCAACCATCTATCTATGGCGTCTGCATCTATGTTTCCTTCAAATACAGAAATGTCAAAGTTGACTTATACCTTGAAAGGAGTTATGCCTACAAAGTAGCTGCTAGATGCAGATGCACCGTCGGTGGGCAATCTTTGAAGGACCCGGGAAAATTTATCCATTATCGCGTTCCTTTGTTTCTCGAGGGCCTCGTTGAGAAATATTTTGTTAGGATCTCCTACTCCCTCATATTTCTTTTCTTCCCCCATGGGCGGTCGTCGGGGTTTGTAAGGTTGATCTTACAAAGGTTCAACTAGATCAAGCCCTAACTCCTTATACCCTGACCTCATTGGGGACATGCAAAGAAGGATCGAGAAAGAGAAGACCTCTCTGATACCACTGATATTAATTTATGCAGGAACGCAACATAATACACATATAACCATAAATACAAATATGCAGTGGAAATAACACTTCATTTCATTAATATCACATAGCTGAAATATGATTACAGACATAATGGAAATAAAATAGCTAGGGCGTTGGTAGCTTATCTCTGAGAAAATATTTGGTGGCTATAAGCCTGTGAATTGTGTTATAATGAGGCTCCAAGGCCTAATTATGATTTAGAAACAATGTAAAACACTTAACATCCAAAAACCTAACCCTAGGAGATGAAGAGAAAAAACTATGGGCCTCGTTTGGGTAAATTGGTACATCAACTTCCTAGGGACGTAAATTTGGCATAGGATCATCGTTTGATGTGAAAAATACCTCTTTAGAAATAAATATCCGAGGAATACAACTTTTGAGTGAGAAACATCAATCGTAAACCCATATTGCTCACATTTTTCCCAAAAAACGTCGTTTAGGGCCTCAAAATGGATTCGAAAGTTCAGGACCGGAAAAACTACCAAAAATAGTAAATATTGCTATAATTAAGGTAACTGAAAAACTAAAAGAAACAATGGGGGGGGCCCAAGTGGAAGAGGTGAGTGGCCACCAATATCCACCTGGATCAAATAATAATACCGCGACTCATCTCCCCTTTGCCTTGAAACCCTAATCTACTCAGAAAACAACAATTGACATAAAATTCCTTGAAAATTTTGAAGAATCTATAGTAGGGCGCTTGGGGGGGTGGATTTAATCATAGAGAGCCCATAGATAAGAAGGATAAAAATAAGCTAATGAAGAATCAGAAGAGGATGGAGAAGAGGAAGATAAGCCAAAAGAAAAAAATTCAAGGATGAATAAGGAAATGTAGAGGCATAAACTGTGCTAAACAACAAAACAACATTGCTTAAGAAAGAACTAATAAAACTAGTCATGACACAAATAGAAAAATAAAAAACTCTAAAGGCCATTGGGAAATCATCTAGGCCACAAAAGAGAAGAGGAAGGTAGCAAAAGGAAAGAAGGCATTCACCTTCAAAATAGAACTCAAACCACAATGATGAAAATAGGCTTTCCAAGATGTCTATGATATCTTGTATATTGTGTCAAAGGCCTAGAAGATGTTATAGAAACGTAAGAGGAAAAAAATATGCATGAGGTGAAATTTTGGTCAAGATATGACATATTTTGTGATGTGTTTCAAGATGCTACAGTTCTTCTACAAGATGCTTTGTATTTCTACAAGATTGCATCTGCAGGAATTTTCAGGGTTCCAAAGGAGGCCAAATGGTGGAAAAAGGTATCAAGAGGCTAGGAAAGGATGTGGAAGACATTTCCAAGCCTAGAACTCTTTATGAGCCCATCATGCATAAGGAGAAAAAAATTGGGTGAAAATGTGAAGTTGGGTTACACTTTTTTCCCTTTTTTGAGAAAAAACTTTCAATTTTTTCGGTTCTTCAACTTTCTACAACTAAAACAAATTTTCTGTTTAGAATTTCATTTTGCAATAAAAATAAAAGTTGTCAAAAATTTTGTTAGCTTTCTATTACTTATTTTTTGGAATTTTTTATACACATTTGATATGTCAACTTAGTGTTTCTTTGAGTGTGTTTTTTTTAACAATCAATGGATTCATAAGAAGTCATGTTAATACACAATGTTGTATTCTTTGAAAATTTGTGTTTTTGAGAAACAAAATGTGTTACAATAATCTAGACAGATTCTACTTCGGTTTTTTCATATTTACAAAGCCAATGGATGCATATCATAATTACTAGAATTTTTTGAACTGGTCCAATACGAAAAAACCACACATTTTTAATATGTTTCGCGATGCAAGAAATTTCTTAACATATAAGTTATAAACTAAAAATCTAAAAGCTACCCATTAGAGATGACAGACCAATGTAATGTACCATAATTTTTTCAATTGTTTTTTACAATGTATTTTGGAAGATACAGAATTTTGATTTCACTGAATCAAAATGACCTTCAGAAATTGTTTGCACACGTTTTATTACAAAATTAATTAAAATTAGTAAATATTTATGAAATTCCATAAAAGTTGTATTTCCTGAAAGTAGATTCAATTCTGAAAATGCTTGTCTTGGTTCCGACAGTTAATTTAGAATGTTTCATGGAGTTTAATTAGTCCAAAGTTGCAAATATGTATTCAGAGCTTGGTTCTGCGTAACTGGTGACACGTTAGTTTGGTCGAACTCTTAAACAAAGTTCGGCCGAACTGTTTTTTGCGCCGACGGCCCATTAAGTCAAACGACAAAAAAGTTCGGCCGAAAAGTACCACCGAGCCCCTCCAAAAAAAACATTTCGTGGAAATATAAATTGCCGCGAAATCATTCATTATTTTCGCACATTTGGTCTGGTTTTACAAAGTTCTTGATCTGATTTTGCAAAGAATTGTTTTGGGTTTAAGGACTTTTCTTGGAGGTACATTCAAAGGAAATTTCTTGGAGGCATTCATTATTTTCGCATATTTTCGTACATTTGGTTTGATTTTGCAAAGAATTGTTTTGGGTTTAAAGAATTTTCTTGGAGGTACATTCAAAGAACATTTTTGAAGACTTTTCTTGGAGGTACATTCAAAGGACATTTCTTGGAGGTATGTGAAACATTTTTTTGGATGTTTTTTGGGCTTCGTTTTTTTGAAAGTATGGACTTGGGCTTAATTTTCATTATTTTTGAAGGTATGGATTTGGGCTTAATTTCGAAAGGACATTTTTTGGACATTTTTTGGAAGTATTTTTAAATTGATATTTTTTGAAGTAATTTTTAAAGTGACGTTTTTTATGAAGTTGGAATTAATTTTCAATGGACATTTTTGGAGGCATTTTTTGAAGTGACATTTTTTTAGAGTACATGTTTTGGGTTGAAGTAAATATTTTATAATGATTTTTTAAAATGAGTTTTTGTCTAACTTTTTAAATGAAATTTTTTTGTAGGACTTGGAAGGAAATATTTTGAGCTTCATTTCATTTTTATATGACATTTTTTTCTTGAATTTTTTAAAGTAAGTGTTTTGGATTGGAGTATGTATTTTTTGAAAAAAAATTAAAAAGAGTTTTTTTTTTTTTTTTTTAAATTTTTTGTGATGTTTTTTTTAATTGAGTTTTTGTCTAAATTTTTGAAGGAAATATTTTGAACTTCATACTCTATTATCATGGGAAATCGAAGGAATTGTATGAGAAAATATGATTGAAAAAGAGACCCTAAGGAACGTAGAGAAGAGACAATACAATCTTGCAAAAGAAGGATAGAAGCACTCTCAAATATTGAAGGAGAAAATCAACCTCAACTAGAAGTCGAAGTAGGTATGTAAATGTAAATATTATGATTTTGATATATTTAAAATTTTCCTAGTGTAAAATGTGAAGCTTAATTTTTATTGATGAACTAATTTGAAAAATATTTTGCAATGTAAACAGAGATAGATATTCCTAAAAACATTGATGATGAGATACAAAATTTTGAAAGAGAAAGTGAAAGAGATATTGAATAAATGATTGAAGATGGTGAAAATGTTGAAAGAAATTAGAGTGAAGAAATTGAATCACAAGGTATGTACACACACACACATATATATGTTGAACACATGCACGTATTATTGAAATTATACATATATTTATTAATTTAGTTATTTATTGAATATGTAAACTTATTATGTACTATTCATTCAAATATGTATAGATGAAATCAATGTCGATAATGAGATGTTAGAAAATGTTGACACTCACACATATGGAGATAAAAAAGCTGACCATTATATACGATATTGTGTTAACCGCATTTTTGATAAGTATTTCATAAAAGAAAATGTGACAGTTCAAGCCCAAATGTTGAAAGGTCTCCTATAATTAAGGAAATTAAAAGAAGCTACGACTTTATTGTGTATTCGAAAATCAACCAAAGATAAAAAAAGTGAAGGAAAATGTGATACAAAATATAAATAGTGCTATAAATTCAATTAGAAGATCTAGACAGAAAAATGTTTCAGTTGTACGTAGAGCAATACATATGGTAGTGGTTTCATCAAGTACTAAAGAGAATCTCTTGGTAAAATCTATGGCACGAGCATTAGGAACCTCGCAAAAAACTTTGCACAAACATTGGAAATTTCGGTTGCAAATAGATGTAAATGATGAACTCGCTTGTTGGAGAGCTATTTGTAGGCAACCATACAAAGATAGACTTGGAGAAAATGTTAAAAAAATAAAATATGAATATTGGAAGAACAATTCGCGTGTTTCGCCAACTGCAAGGCATGTGATGCGAAGAAGAATAGCACGAAATCAATATGAAGAACATGAAAAACATTTCTTGGAAATCACTAGATAGAGTTGTTCAAAAAGTTAAAAGAAGAGAATCATGAAATTCATGTTCCAATTAGTGCTTTTGTTCAACAAAAACCATGGTATGTAAAACCTATCACCATACGCGATAGTTTTTGTTGTTGTTATCATGTGGAATTTGAGTTATATTATGACACATTCCTTGATTTTGGTAGAACATTTTGGAAGGATTCACCTCCTCCTTCCACTATCTGTGATTTCATATCTCAAATTCTATGTAAAAGAGAAAGCGATGAACTATTTTACGAAAAGAAATGTGTTGGTAGTAAAAAATGTGATGATTATGGAAATTTGACTAAATTTCAAAACAAATATCGTACTGATATAAATGATCAATCATTGTCCAACATGAAAGTGAAATGGAAGAGATATGAATATATCCATACATCGATTCAAGGTGCAAATAGTGTTAAAAGAATTGAATTACAAGAAGAATAAATTTTTGTGATAGATTTTTTGAGGAAGTTTGAGGCAGAAATTTACAAATACACCAAGCATTCCCATAGAGCTCGATGGCAAGACTTGAAATTCAAAAAATCCCGTGAATTTTTTCCACCAAGGACCATTTTGTCAGTAATTGATTTTGTAGAAAACTACAAATTTTTTCCACAAAAAGAATTTCAGAGTGAATACTATCATTCTGACCAAGTCTCCATGCTCGTCCATATTCTATATAGACATGCTAAACAAAACGTCGATCGTATAGAAAGCACGAGTGAAAATCAACATATTATTAAAGAATATCACTTTTATATCAATGACGATCGTACACATGATACATATTTGTACAACATTGTTTTGGAAAAATTTATGATTCCTTAAAAAATCGTGGAATAACATTCAATGAACATTGGATATGGTCAGACGGATGCGCAGGTCAATTCAAATCTGCACGATCATTTTTCTGGTTGTGTTGTCTTCATAAGAAAACCTATATTAAACATTGTTGGAATTTCTTTGAGACTGGCCATGGAAAAGGAGAACATGACAATGCAGGGGCATGCATAAAACGAGCACTTCGAAGATATCAAATGAACTCCTCTGCAAGCCGACTTGTGGACGCGAAAGAAGTTATTCAATGGTGCATCACTACTCTAAGCCATGAGACTAACCAATCAAGGGAAGTGCGAAAGCACATTCAATTTAATTTTTATTAGATATCTAATTTTAAATAGTGTACATTTATCACAATGATTATCTTGATTGTATTTTGATATCATATTTACATTCTTCTTTAAATTTTCCATATAAAGGTTTTTTTGGCATATTGGGATCGAAGACGTAGATAGATCAATTGGAAATGACGTTGAAACAATAAAAGAGACTTGAAAATTGCATTCAATTAAAACAAAGTCGTCCAGAAATGTGTTTGCAATGGATAAAATAAATAATCTTGTTTTAGTCATATTTGCATAGACAACACAAAATCCAATGACATTTGTGAAAAAAAAATGTATGTAAAATATTGGAAACATACAGAGCTAAATACAAAGGGAAAAATGTTCGTTGCAATGTTTGAAGAAATGCAATCAAAGGAGACTAAAATATCATCCGATGGTGATTGAGGTTCTAATCTTGTTAGAGAAGGTAACATTTGAATTTATTTCTAATGATAAAAATCTAGAAACAAATTTAAATCTGTATAATTTTGTTAAGTTTGTTTGATTGTGCAGGAGATGTTTTTGTTGTAACTGTACCTACTGACAATGATGAAAATGTGAAGTATTATTTGATGCATTTCACTGAACGAAAAATGAAATTATTAGAAGACTATAATTATCACGGATTTCCATATGAAAGAGGATCTATTATACTGAAAGGTTATTTTTTCAGACAAACTAATCAAAGTGGGGATTTTGTTTACTTTGAAGACTATGAACCTGATTTCATAAGTTGTCAATATAGTCACTTGGTGTGTATAGCACACATAAAGTTGATAGAGGTTCAATCAAAGAAAAAAACTAAAATTAAGAAATGGAAAATGTCAAAATCCAATCATGAACGGATTATTGAAGATGGCATTCCATTGGAATTTTTTTGATTGAACTGCCCAAAAATTTATTTTCTTTGGATTATATGTTTTAGAACTTCCAGTGCTCAATTAAAAATTGAGTTGCCTTGTTATGTTATCTGTGCAAATGTTTTCACATTGACAAATTGTTTTGGTGCATGCACACTCTAGTATCAACTGAAAGTAGCTTTTCTATACATGCATTGATGAAAAATGTTGCATGTATTGGATATATATATGTGTGTGTGTGTGTGTGTGTGTGTGTGTGTGTGTGTGTTCTAGAATGCAATTAACTATTCAAGTAGTTTTACTATGTGCATTTCTGAAACATGTTTCACGTACTCAATATATATGTTCTATAATGCAATTAACTGAAAGTAGTTTTTCTATGCACATTGATGAAAAATGTTGCACGTACTAGATATATACACGAACTGAATGCACGCCCAGTTTTTCTTGTGGGATTTTCTGGCAAAAATTATCCACAATGTAAATCAATCATTAACAGTATAATTTTGTACGAAGATTCCTTTCAGACAAGAGACTTGGAGCATTTCTCCAACTTTTGGTGGGATTTGACCCACATCTCTATTCTTGATTGAAAATCTAGTACAAAATTTGTCTGTCCAATGGTCGGATATGTTCTATGTGCATTGATGAAAAATGTTGTGCACGTATTGGATATATATATATTTTCTATAATGAAATTAATTGTTCAAGTAGTTTTCCCATGTGCATTGATGAAAAATGTTTCACGTACTGAATGTCATCAATTTACCAATTTATAAATCAACAAGGCTACCTAGTTGAGTGCATTAATGACATTGACCCCAATTCAACAAACATATATCTACTTCTTATATTTCCAATCAAAATTAAAGGGGTTTATATGGGAAAGAGGCAACTGAATATATATGTTCTAGAATGCAATTAACTGAATGTCATCAATTTACCAATTTATAAATCAACAAGGCTACCTAGTTGAGTGCATTAATGACATTGACCCTAATTCAACAAACATATATCTACTTCTTATATTTCCAATCAAAATTAAAGGGATTTATATGGGAACGAGGCAACTGAATATATATGTTCTAGAATGCAATTAACTGAATGTCATTAATTTACCAATTTATAAATCAACAAGGCTACCTAGTTGAGTGCATTAATTACATTGAACCCAATTCAACAAACATATATCTACTTCTTATATTTCCAATCAAAATTAAAGGGATTTATATGGGAAAGAGGCTAAACATATAGCCCATGAACTACTTTTAGAGGTTAATGAAGGTATCAACATGTGGGAAAATGTTTTGAACACTTGATCATACTTGAAAGTAATCATCTTAAGATTGTTTTTGATCTCTACATACTACATACTATTGTTTGAGTGAAAAAAAATTCCAATGAAAAGAACATAGCTTTTCAATCCAACTAACCATATCAATTGAGCTCTATTTGAAAAAAAACAAAAAGCCAACAAAATAACATCCTTGGTTGTTATTTTTATTGGAATAACTAAATCATATTAAGGATTCTCTTCATTGAAATTGTTTTTGGATGGAGAATCCTTAAAATATGATTTATCTATTCCAACAAAAATTACAACCACGAATGTTATTTTGCTGGCATGTTTTGTGGCATGTTAACTTTTCTTTACTCTTTTTTCAATTAGAGCTCAATTGATATGGTTAGTTGCATTGAAAAGCTATGTTCTTCCCATTGGAAATTTTTTCACTCAAACAAGAGAAGAGTATGTAGAGATCAAAAGCAATCTTAAGATTCCAAATGTACTTCAACCATCCAAAACTTGAGTTTTAAAAACTTTTTAATTATATCAAAACATTTCTTCACATGTCATGCCAATTGTAGTTCAACTATTCAATAAAAACATTAAACATTTAAAATTATATCACATGCCAAATATAGATTGAAACCATCCAAAACTTGAGTTTTAAAAACTTTTTGATTATATCACAACATTACTTCACATGCCATGCCAATTTTAGTTCAACTATCCAATAAAATCATTTAACATTATATCACATGCCAAATGTAGATTGAAACCATCCAAAACTTGAGTTTTAAAAACTTTTTGATGATATATCACAACATTACTTCACATGCCATGCCAATTATAGTTCAATTATCCAATAAAAACATTTAACATTTTTTTCTTTCTAAGTAAGATTAAGATATATTAATAAAACATATGGTACATGGAGGCACCGACTTCTGCGCATCTAGTCCGTTTCAGTGGCATTTTGTCTCAGAACAACAAAAAATGGAGCTGCCCATATAGGGAAACCAACCCAAAATGAGTTTGGAGCGCTGCCTCTAAAGAGGAAACCAACGTTATACAAAATTGAGTAAATGTACCAAGCATGATAGCAAACAGAAGGAAAAACGAAAAAACTAGTGGCCTTAAGCATAGTAAGACCTGAAAAACTATGTGTCATGAGATTCCGGAGGTAGTTATTCGACGATAAGGCATATGTATTCATCATCTTTTGCATGTGAGTGACCTAGATCCATCTGCTGCGGCGTAACTCCTACATCACCTTTGTCTCCATCTTGCTTGCTCCGCTCCTTGTAATAGTCTGAGCTACTGGCACTGTTCGAATCTAGATTGTGCCCAGCTGGAGCCTGATGAGCTTTCAACAAAATAGAGGGGTCGGGGTCGCTACAGGGGTGCTTGGGTTGGATGGGCGAAAGGCAATAGGGGTCATTACTGGCCACCTCATGAAAAGAAACGGAGATGGTGGCAACGACAAGAGGGCGATCAGAGGAGCATTGGAATTGAAATTGAGCGGTGGTGAGAGACTGCACAGAGGAGGGGGGAGATGAGTGAGGCAGAAAGTGCGTCAGAGGTGCCGAGGGGGGAGGTTGATTAGAGGAGCCGAACAGTCGGCCTCTACCACTGCACGTATCGGGGTATCTGCCCCAGGAATGCTCAAGAGAAGAGGCTGAAGAGCTGGAATGGGAGGAAGAAGGTGGATGAGAGACGTGGCCTCTACTGCTGCCTCGCCAACAACGCATGCGATGCCTAAGGCGGGGCATGCTGGCACGATGGGGGTGGAGAATTTGCAGAGCAAGGGAGGAAACAAGGTCAATAGGCTGAAGCGGAGAAGCATGGGCGAAATTGAAGCCGAAAGAAGCCGAGAGGTGAAATTGATAGTGAGGACTCTGAGAGAAATGGTGCCCTGGAAGGAATTCGATGCAACCTCTGAGATTGCAACACCTTCCAGTTGCTGTGCGGGAATAAGGCTCTGCCGCCTCAGAAGAGTAGTGGCACCGCAAGGGAAGAGAATGACTCTGCATAGAAATGGCAAGCAGGAGATGGAAATCCTCAGAAGGACAAGAGGCCGAACCAGAGGGCCGAAGGAAATAACCAAAGGCAGAGCCAGAGGGCCGAGGGAAATAACCATTTGAGCGTGCAGGAGACTTCATTTTCTTGTGGAGGAGGTGACCTCAACCTGTGCAGAGGAGTAAATTCCGCTTGGGGTGGTGGCCAAGCAACATTAATGCTGGAGAATTTCGAGGAGAGAACTTGTGGGTGGCCATGTGGCCCTGCCACGCGCCAACCCGCAAGCTGTTCTCCGTACTTTCCCGATTAAACACTCGCATCCAGGGATAAAAATTTTTAACATTATATCACATGCCAAATGTATATTGAAACCATCCAAAACTTAACATTTAATTTAACAAAAAATTATAGATCACAACATTACTTCACATGCCAAATGTACTTCAACCATCCAAAACTTGAGTTTTAAAAACTTTTTGATTATATCACAACATTACTTCACATGCCATGCCAATTGTAGTTCGACTATCCAATAAAAACATTAAACATTTAATGTTATATCACATGCCAAATGTAGATTGAAACCATCCAAAACTTGAGTTTTAAAAACTTTTTTATTATATCACAACATTAGTTCACATGCCATGCCAATTATAGTTCAACTATCTAATAAAAACATTTAACATTATATCACATGCCAAATGTAGATTGAAACCATCCAAAACTTAACCTTTAATTTAACAAAAAATTATAGATCACAACATTACTTCACATGCCAAATGTACTTCAACCATCCAAAACTTAAGTTTTAAAAACAAAACAAATTATAACACATAATTACATAACATGCCAAATGTAGTTCAAAAGCAAAACATTAATTTATAGATGACAACATTACTAGTAGTTCAATTATCCAAAATTAATTTTTTAAAACCAAACAAATTATATAACAACATTACTTTATATTCACATAACAAAAGTACTTCAACCATCCAAAACTTAACTTTCAAAAACAAAAAAAATTATATTAACACAATAAAATATGTCCAAAAATTGTAGATCTCACAAGTATCAAGTTATATATATATATATATATATATATATATATATATGACTATGCATCTAGATAATATATAAAAAAAGTGAATTTAAGACTAGAAATCTCAATCAAATCTACAAATCATGTCCATCAAATGCAGATGGATGTAGTGTCTTTCCTAGCAGAGTCTCAATCTGTGCGCTATCTTGTGAAGCATGGGGAACCTGTACACAATGCACGTACAAACATTAAAATTTGATGTTTTAAAAATGAGTGAGGATATATAGAACTTCATGTAAAAAACAAAATATAAAAAAATCATGCAATACCTCATGAGGTTCCCTCTCCATTTGTTGCTCTCCTGCTACAACTTCCCCCATGGGAACATCTCCAACAGTAAACTGTACAATATACATGTACAGTTATATATATATATTAAAAATTTTCAGATGAAAATGCACATGTATATATAAACTTATTTTCAATAATATTAAAAAAAAAAGTTAGACAACTTGTTCAAATCGCTGAAATGGTGTGGATGTTCCTATCTCCGTCGCTAGAGTCCGTGGATTAAAGAAATCTTCTATAGAAACCTAAAATTCAAAATTTTAAAAGTATAAAATAACTCAAGATCAAGATCTCAATTTATAATAAAACTTTTAAACTTCAATTTATAAATTATAACTTAAAAAAAAACATATATATTTAAAAGTGAAAAATTGAATACTTATGTAGGTGAATTTGGGACATCTCCTAAGAGAGGCTCCAAAAGAAAATCTCCAAAAACCTAAAATTCAAAAAATTTAAAATAACTCAATATATAGATATATATCTCAATTTTTAATGGAACTTTTTGAGGTGGAATATATATAACTTAAACACAAATTTTAAAATTGAAAAATTGTCCATATTTGTTGTGGATCTCGCACATCTCCTAAGGAAGTAGAAGGTACAGCTCCCAAGGAAGAATAAGGTACCTCCATCCCAAAAACATTGGACGGAATCATAATCTGTTAAAACATTTTATTATTATATATGTACATGTACATGTGTGCACAATTATTTATTTTAAAAATATCACTTAAAAAACACTAACATTTGTCAACATATCTTGATGGTGAGACCCATCTTGATTGTTTGAACCATAGGCCCCAAACGTGATATTAACATTTTCGTCATTCATCATGCGTGACAACTACAAATGGTGTTTTAACATATAATGATACATTTTTGTTAGATTAATGTACATACAAATAAATGTATACATATACATACATGTATTTATTACAAATTGTACATGTATGTGTTAAAATAATTGAACCCTAACCATTAACACATACTGTTCCCATGCCCTCTTCCTCATGAAGAATTAGGTCTTGTCAACCATTGCGACAATTCTTTGCATATATTCTGAGATCTTCAACACTCATGTTTTAAATCTCTTCATCTGTACAATACATAAAATTGGCGCATGCATTCTCACGTGCTTTTTGTCGATTTAGACAAACATCGACTCCACCCAATCTGCTGTGAACATTGTCGATGATGGCATCCCTTGCTTCTCAACTTATTTGAGAAGTGGCATCCATATCTGACCGCAAAGTTTCGACCCGAAAAGGTTGGCTCACCAATGGTGGCTCAAGGTGAGGCAACTCAACATCACACCTAGCGCCCCTACGGTCACACAATTGACCATTCCTAGGACCAAAACATTTTGACGGAAGGTCATTGTAATTAGGTTTCATTTCAAAAAATAATTCTACGTAAAAAAAATTTACAAAATAAAGAGGAACCTCGTCGTTCCATGGGAGTCTTCCATAGGTTGCAAGGTGCTTATCATACAAATAGTGAGCTATATTGGGGTGCCTGAAATATTGCACCTTCAACATCTTTCTTTTCGACCCTTCTTTGAAATTAAACATTGACTTCACCATTTCTTTTGTAACTCTTGGTTTTACATCCTCCCATTTATCGGGACCCATTACTGTTTCCTTTCTTTTTCTCATGACTTATACAAATGTATCAGTTGTTGGCCCAAGATTTTTGTACACAACTACTAGTTCACCCAATGAATGTGTAACTATTTCACGGCTTTGTCGACTCTCAACAGGTAGAGTCAAAGCCACGAGATATCTTTGCAATTTTGCATGAAGTTATTGACACCTTTCTAAGGTGCATTGTGCCATGTTTCTTTCCCATGGTATATCAGAAATGTCGGTCGGATAAGTTGTGGTTCGTGGACAACCTTCTTATTGAATGTAGCATTTTGCCCCGTGTCTTTTTTTACCAACATTTGGAGCATTTTCAGCCTTTGCATCAATATATATAAAATTTTGTATATTAGAAAAAACACATGTAAACAAATTTGTACAAATTGAATGAAACAAATATTGAAATTTATGGTAACCTCGACGTGGTTGGCTAGCATCTTCTCCACCATGAAACTGTTCAGAACCAGAACGACTCTGTTGAGAACTAACACCACTAGCCATTGATTGGACTCTTGGAGAATAAATATCACCACCTTCACGCAACCTGATACCACTTATTGATGGCCCTCTAAGGGAATTTTAACCACCACCAACCTCTTGAGAGGAGAGAGAAGCTTCATAAACAAATACGAATTTATAATCAATTGAAAAATACATTCATACATATAAATACACACATAAATTTTCATTGATTAAATTATGTTCAAACCATGCCACGACTGGGTGAACCATGGGCATGCTCCATGGATGGAGTAGAGACCCTTCTCCTCTTATTAGCTCTTAAAAAATAAAAAATGAAACTTGTTAACAACTAATTTAACTCACAAAGTTGATAAAAAATCAATTCCATATGTACGCACATGTATGGAGATTTAAGATTATATTTAAATACCATGAACATCCCGCGATCCCCCCCTCTTGTAGAGATATTGGATTCTGTTGATCTTCGTCATTCATCCTCCATGATATATATATCTACGGTGGACATTTACAATTATTTTTTTAAATAACTAATTTAAAATAAATTCAAAATAAATTTCAGAAAATTAATGTAATTTAGTGTAAACAAATTATGCAAAACACAACTTTCAAAGCACTAATTGATGTGTGAAACTCAATTTAAGCAAAAAAAAATATAAAAATGATAATTTCACCAAATTGCGCTTTACATGGTGGGAACACACTTGGTATAAAATTGAAAAAAACACAATGTCATTAAAAAAGAAGTGAAACTCCATTTAAACAAAAAATTGTTGAAGTCCCCACATTTTAATTTTATAAAAATGTGAAGTTCACCACTTATTGCAAATGTGAAGTTCACCAAGTTGCTCTTTACATGGTGTGGTGGGAGCACACTTGGTATATAATTGAAAAAAACACATGTTCAACAAAAAAGACACATTTATAAGTACAAAACACACACATATCCAAGATATGTTACAATGTCCATCAATAAATTTTGAAGGACAACGTCTCAACACTAATTCATCTTTGAAAGATGAATCTTGAATTTTTGAAGAAGAGCGTCTCAAAACTAATTCATCTTTGAGAGATGAATCTTGAATTTTTGAAGAAGAGCATCTCAAAACCAATTCATCTTTGAGAGATGAATCTTGCATTGGCATTGCCCTGTATAATTATAATTCATCTTTGATAGATGAATCCTGAATTGGCATTGCCCCACACAATAGATCAGCAGACATCTTAATCACATTTGTACAATGCCTTATACTAAAAAATTGAAATTGGATAACAATATTTTATGCTATTCCATGTAGTTCTTTTAGCCTCTCCTTCTTAACTTGGTACATGCCATTCATTTGGTTGCGCACAAGTTCATAATTGGTGAAAACTAAAATTCCATTTGATCCATACTCCATCATTGTTCCCAAGCCTTCTATCAATCCAATATAATATGCCTCGTTGTTTGTTGTTCTTCCCGATATATTCATTTTCCTTTGGACGACTTTTCTAGTCTCAATATTGGAAAGCACATATGTAATCACTACTTTCCCTGGATTGGGATAGCAAGAAAATTCTATGCATAATTTCCATTTTTCAACCATATTTAATGGTTTTCTTATCCCTGAAAAAAAATAAAAATAAAATAATAATAAAAATAATAATAATTCAATAAAAATATATATTAAATTGACATTTATTGCAAATGCATGGGAGAAATGACACAAGATCATGAGATAAATGACATGTTCATGGTTTATCTTAAAGTTTGACTTAAAATTTTTATGGTAGAATTCACATCTAGAATTAATGGGAGGAAGCCTTTAATTTGTGGGAGAAATGACATAGGTACACAATTTACCTTAAAGTGGTTGTGTTGAATAATTTCTATTTAGATCTATTCCATAGATTGACTGTAGGGGCATTTACTAGATATGTCACCTTTCATAAAAGATGAGATCCAGAGGCTACCTGACCCTTTACAGACTCTGTGTTGGAGCAGGGTCTCCCACATTGAGGAAAGTTGTTCCAATTTTGTATTATTTTGATTATATTTAGTCTAGCGTAGGGGTGATAGTGCGGATAAAAGCCCCAATACGTTCTAAGTGGGCAAATAGGTAAAACCAAGAGTCCGCAAACCACGGTTTGCATACCATGGTAAGTCTAGGCTAAATTGGTATAAATAGTAAGTCTTTTTGAGTCGATAGGTAGAAGATGGATAGAAGGGAATGCTAAGTGCGGATTGTTAGTCCTGGGTTTCAGGTATTTGGGTCGGAATCCTACTAGCTGTGTGTGCAGAGATCCTTTGTCCTGCTGTGTGCGAACGCTGCTGGCTGTGTGCGCAGGTGGGATTTGGGGTTATGTAAGAATATGTTGATAATATATGAGAAGTATTGCTGGTATTTGGTTCTGGATCTATCTGTTATATGAATATGCGCTCTGTGTTAAATCTGTGATAAGGTATGAGTGATCTATGTTATCTGCTATGTTTATCTATAATATATGCTATCTGGTCTGCTGCGCGTACTGTAATTTATATCTTTGTTGGTTGAACACACGTGGATGCGGACCTAAGATCTAGATCTGTAATACTATGTACACCGGTTATCTATTTAAGCCTCCGAACTATCTCTGTTTCCATAGATCTGTGTGTTGTGCGTGGCTTGGCTTACCTGCTCTCTTTCCGGGTGCGGAAACCTGGTTCTAGCACCCTCCCATACTGCTTCGGGTGAGACTTTGACCTGCACAAGCAAGTCACTGCTAAAAGGGCCAGTAGTATAGGAGTTTGTTAGCAAACCTTAATGTGTGAACCTGGGTTAGGACCCCTAAAGCAAATAAATGGTTCCATTGCTGGGACCAGGAGAATTTTGAAAGAGCAGTCAGGTAACGCCAGAATGCCAAAAAGAAGGTAGATATGGCTGAAAATTTAAAACTACCTACCTTCAAGGGTGAGGGTGATGAGGATATGTATAGGTTCTGGTTTGTTTCTGAATCAGTATGGATGGCGCAAAACATCACAAGTGATTCGGTGAATCAGGCCCAACTATCTCTGGCTTTCGAAGAAAGAGCTCTAGATTGGTATATGGGATACATTGGACAACATGAAAATGTAACTATTGATGAGATCAAAACCACACTGAAGCAGCAATTCAAAAGACCTAAGTCCTATTCGCAGATAGTTAATGAACTAAAAGATATCAAACAAGGGGTGTTTGAATCTGTAGGGGAAGCGGATCAACGGTTAAAGAAAGCCATCAGGGAAGGTGGATTCCAGTATGACGACATACAACACACATAATGGTTCATTGGTATGCTTTTACCTCACCTACGAATAACTATGGGGCAAAAATCTATCAAAACGTTCAAAAAAGCACTGGAAATAGCTATGAAACTAGAAGTTGCCCCAAGGGATGACACCCAGTTGGGGGTGCAGCAGATACAAGGCCAGCTAGAGGCGATGCATATGGAAATTCATAATCTAGGCAAAGAGCAAGGGCCAGAAGCCAGCCCTGGGAAATGGTGCATCTAGTGTCGAGTAAATGGTCACACCAAGGATAACTGCGTATGTACGAACAAGAGCCCCTAGCCCTTTACGATCTAGGGAGGCCATGGGATCTAGTAGAGCAATGATATGGTGTGAGGATTTCCACGTTTCTGGGCTACATGACACTAGCCACTGCCCTCGCGCTACCACATATGGTACAAAATTTTACCAATAGTGGTGTCGGTTCTGCAGAATAGTTGGCCACGATGAGAAAACGTGTCGCACATATGACTTACTAACTGATTGGGGAAGCATATTCAGGGTTTGGTCTAATCCAGCCTTGCCCAGGTCCCCCACAGGAATAGGAGGATCCCCAGCACGAGGAAGGGGAGGAGGCCGAGGAGGCAGCGCAGGCCGAGGACAAGGTCAGTTGATTTTCTACAATTATGGGGAAGTAGGCCATTTTGCGCAAGATTGTATAAACCCAACTCGGCAGACATGTCGATATTGTAGAAAGTTGGATCATCTATTGAGGAGTGCCCGATTCTATTGGAAAGGGTTCAGGAAAAGAACCCTACGCAAAATGTGCAGAGGGTGAAAACAGAACCCTGGGGGCAGCACCGACAACTTCCTTAGTCCAAAAGGGGTTGATGGAAGCTGTTGTGGAAGAAGAGGGATACCCCTCAAAAGAACTCGTCCCTAGCATGAGTAATGATTACGACAAAATAAGAGCACCTAACACGGAGCGAGGAAACGAGGTCAAACCATTCTTACAGGCATGTATAAAGCTGTTGCGTAACCAACAAGCTATGGAGAGTCTTCAGGAACTGATTGATGGGTGCGTAGAGAAGACCATGCCTATCACACAAGTACAAAATGTGCACAAACTATACAAGCAGAAGAATCGAACAGGTCGAGAAATGCGGCTAACGACGCAGATTGGGGATTTTGAGATGGAGCAAGTTGTTCTTGAATTAGGATCCGATGCGAACGTGCTCCCTCAAAAAACTTGGCAGCGCATGGGTGAACCTAAGCTCGAATGGTCCACTGTACAGCTACGCATGGCTAATCAACAAAAGATAGTGCCACTAGGAAAACTATCAAACATAGTTGTGAACATTGCTGGGGTCAGGATACGAGCTGACTTTGAAGTTATCCAAACAGTAGAAGATGCAGACCCCTACCCAGCACTTCTAGGCTGGGATTGGGCAATTGAAATGGGAGGCATCATCAACCTGAAGAACAGGAGTATGATATTTGAGAACAATGGAATATGAGTAATTATCCCGTTAGACCCTGCAAAAGGACAAGGATATACCGAGACAGTGTAAGGAAGCGAAGAGGGAGATTACTTATATAGGGTATCCACATAGAAGGATAGTACGTCTTCTGAGAAAAAAAGTAATAATGGATACCTTTCTGACTCAGAGGAGGAGTTATAACTCTGGCAACATCGGCTGCAGAGTGCATCCACACTACGATGCCTCCACATTACCAGAGATATCATATGTATGACGATGGAGGTAAGAGAGCTGCCACGATTTGATGGTTCAAGAGATGTGGAGGTAGCCTTGCGAAGCACCGAGCACGTGGCATGGGGTCCCTCACAACTGACCGTCGCACCTAACATGCCTACCAACTTCCAAGATGTCACTCTAGAGAACAAGCCTGTGTTGGGAGAGAATGCACCTCCTCTCAGGATGATCGAGTCAGATATGGCAGAAGTACCAAACGCACTTGGGGTGCGAAAAGTAGCCGTTGGCATCATAATGTCTAGTAAAAAGCAGAAGTTACCGTTGTTAAGGATGATTAAACAACAATTAATGAAGAAAATCTTGCGGATTCTTATCCATTTTCCAGATGGTAAGTTCCACATAAGATCTACCCAATCGTTGAATAATCATGGAGGCTATAAAATAGTCGGGCTAACTCAGCTTACAATCCCTTCTTACTCACACTCCATAACCGTGACTTCTCTCTATGCTACGACCCCCATGTCTGGGCAAACCACCCCTCCTCCTACAAATTACCCCCCAGAAACTGAATTCGTATTCCGAGCACGAACAGTGACTCCTAGCCCTTCTACACTTTCTACACCAGCAGGTCACAAGGAAGAAGATATAATGGAGATTGAATCAGAGGGAGAAGACGTACCTATAACCTCGCTTACAAGGAAGGGCAAGGAACTAGCCCAAGGATCAGGACAAGCCTCGCCAGATGCCAGAGGGGCTGCGGGAAAAACTAGAACATCCCCACAGACACCAAAGTCGCCTTACTGTCTATATATGTCAGAAGAAGCCCAACCAGCTAACCCCATCGACTGGCTACCTCCAATCGTTCAACCATGCAAAACATCAACGTGCACACTAGAAAACCTGAATGGTCTGGAAGCATATATACAATATCCCCTGACTTCTGGAGACGTCCATGTGATTGGCGACCTTTGCAATAGCCTCCGGGGAGTCAAATTTCTTGATCACGACTTGGAAAATCCTGAAATTTTTCCTGAATTGGCCCTGGCATTATATTGTGACACAATCAGCATGCATGAAGGAGTCACAGTCATCCCCCAGTGCTGGGTGGCCGGCCTGGCCAGATTTGGAATCTTGAACCTCATGCGCATGCCCACTTTGGCCATTACACTATCACGGATCGGGTGGCCCGCCAATTTCTCGCACTAATTCACTATGGCTATTTATGGATTCAGGATAGAGTTCCCATTGATCCTGTGCTAATCAACTGGATTACGGGACTCCCTATGATCAGTCCACATCCTATGGCAAAGGTAGGCAAGAAATACGAAGCAGAAACATCCACCGAGGTGCATCAAGACTACCGCGTGCTTAGGAATACGAGGGGGTTCGTCATCGAATCTGTCAATGATAATGCTACACGATTAGGCACCCAGATATTGGCCTGTAAATTAATGCAAAAGTGCCATCTCACAACAGTTCCTGCGTATGTCATCCAGTTAGCTGGTCAATGTGCAAAGAGGGTTTGCTACACCTGGGCACAACACTTGCATGATGAATTCTTGATAAATGTTTGTGACTCCCAGGTCCTCAAAAAACCTTTTCATTTTTCCTGGCTACTACTTCTTATAGCCCTCGTCACCTGGAAAACCCCCGAGGGAGTAGTCATACTTGAGCTCAAACCTGGTATGTGTGAAGGAGATTGGTATGCCCATTTGTGGGACTCCAAAGATACACAACGCTCAGAAGACAACCAAGTCTTTTGGGTCCTTTTCCAAAGTATCTTGGCAGAAGCAATAAATTCGCGACCCCGACTATCCCCCATCATATATGAAAAATACAAAGGGATCACCAAATTCCAAGCTACGATGAGCCACATTCAAATCTGCAGCCGTATGGATAACACCTGGATGACGCTTCCCTTTATGGTATCATATGAAGATGTCGAGCAGGTGATTACACAATGGCCGCCTGCTTGGAAGCTGGGCTTCGAACACCCCCCAAGGAACGTTGAAGCACTCAGTAGCGCCTCGGGAAAATCTACGGGCACAACAGCAACTGAGAACACTCCACTAACCCAACACCCACACAGAGCCACTACAAGCACTACAGGCGAGCCTCCAAATATCATTGTAGGAAGTACCAAATGAACAAGCGAGCCTGTAAAAGGAGCATGAAAAAAGCACTGGGCTCAACACCAGGAAAGAGACGAGACGATCACTTTAACGGAAGGCGATCTTGAACAAATAGCAGATGCTGTTACATTTTCCACAGAGGAGAGATGGGAAGATCTTGTGGAGTAACAAAATCTTGCAGTCGATACCATTCAGAATGAGCTTCTCGCTCTACAAAGTAAGACAGATGACGCACAGACTCGTGTCGCTCGAGGCTGGGACCCCTCACCTTCGAGCGAACCAGATTTAGTTACGGGGGAAAGGCACCTCTGCCAAATCCCTAGCGGTGCCCTTATCATGGAAGATCAGGTGCCAGCAACACAGATCCCAACAAGAACAAGGGTACAACTGAATCTCACCCAGCTTTCACACGAAGCAGTACATAATCTTCATATAGTGGTTTGTCACGAGATCCACCATCAGAACCAACACGTAAGTCAGCAACTTGCATTGGCCGAGCAGAAAATCACATAACAAAATACTGCAGTGCTTCTCGCAGCATCCCAAAAAGCAGAGCTACAGACGGTTATACACCAGCTCTACATGGAAGTAGAAGAGGAACCTTCCCCTCGAGCCACACCCCGGGTAAAGATAGAAGCATTGGCAGCTTCCAGAACAGAGATGCAGACCCTAAAGACACAGATGGAGCAACAAATCAGTAATCTCTAGGCCAAGTTACAGCCTGAGACGCCTCCCGAAGTTCGTGCCCAACGAGCTACATTAGTCACTGCAGCCACCCACACCATTACGGGACAAATTGACTAGGGTGCGCAGTTATTGGAGACTACTTTGCAACTCTGGATGCAGATTCAAAATGATCTAATCAAGCGAAAAATTAATCAAGAGCTCCGCCATAAAGAGGAAGAGTTTGAACAAATTGGGGCTACCATCTCAACTCTGATACCAGCTCAGAGCCTCACCCGTCTACGAACCAGTGAATCCCTCCGCACTAAGATTGAGGCACTTTGGCACAAGAAAGACGTCATTGGAAAAATATTGAAGCTGTGGGCAAGTATTGCCCTAAAATTGTCCTAGGATATAGATACTGAGGTACGAAGACTCAACCAGACACTGGGAAGTGTCACCGCTGCCACAGAGGGTCCCATATCGCAGAAGTTAGTAGATATCGCACAAAATGCTGCAACACAGAGCCTAGAATTATTGGCCCCACTGGTTATAGCTATTCAGACACTACGCGCGCAAGTGGAGGCTCCCTCACTACAGTGACTCGGGACGAGTCACAAGATTGTGTTGGGGGACTGTTGGAGCAGGGTCTCCCACACTGAGGAAAGTTGGTCCAATTTTGTATTATTTTGATTATATTTAGTCTAGCGCAGGGGTGATAGGGCAGATAAAAGCCCCAATACGTTGTAAGAGGGTAAATAGGTAAAACCAAGAGTCCGCAAACCACGGTTTGCGAACCATGGTAAGTCTAAGCTAAATTGGTATAAATAGTAAGTCTTTTTTAGTCGATAGGTAGAAGATGGATAGAAGGGAATGCTAAGTGCAGTTTGTTAGTTCTGGGTTTCAGGTATTTGGGTCAGACTCCTACTGGATGTGTGCATGGAGATCCTTTGTCCTGCTGTGTGCAAACCCTACTGGCTGTGTGCGCAGGTGGGATTTGGGATTATGTAAGAATGTACTGATAATATATGAGAAATATTACTGTTATTTGGTTATGGATCTATCTGTTATATGAATCTACGTTCTGTGTTAAATCTGTGATAAGGTAGGAATGATCTGTGTTATCTGCTGTGTTTATCTATAATATATTCTATCTGGTCTGTTGCGTGTAATGTAATTTATATCTCTGCTGGTTGAACACACGTGGATGCGGACCTAAGATCTAGATCTGTAATACTGTGTACACCGGTTATCTATTTAAGCCTACGAACTAGCTCTTTTTCGATAGATCTGTGCACTATGCGTGGCTTGGCTTACCTGCTCTCTTTCCGAGTGCGGAAACTTGGTTCTAACACCCTCCCATACTACTTTGGGTGAGACTTTGACCTGCACAAGCAGGTCACTGCCGAAAGGGCCAATAGTATAGGGGTTTGTTGGCAAACCTTAACGTGCGAACCTGGGTCAGGACCCCTAAAGCCAACACTCTGCCTATAGAATGTATAGAATTTAGTTAACTACCTATCCCAATTATACCCTATGAAGGGTGTAGAGGACCTATAGAATCACTAACACTACTTTACGTAGACATAAGGGTGTATAAGAATGCATTGTTTTTACATTGGATATTAAAATGAAGAACTTCTATTTAGATCTATTCCAAAGATTGACTGTAGGGGCATTTACTAGATATGTCACCTTTCATAAAAGATGAGATCCAGAGGATACCTGGCCCTTTACAGACTCTGCCTAAATAACTTGTAGAATTTAACACTACTTGTCCCAATTATACCTTATGAAGGGTGTAGAGGACCCATGGAATCACTCACACTACTTTACGTAGACATAGGGGCGTATACGAATGCATTTATTTTAAATTGAGTATTTTTCATTTTAAATTAAGAATCTATTTGAAACAATTACCTATATAAGGTTAAAACCTATGTTTTGTATCAAATCACTTTTGGTTTCAATGGAAAACTTTTATGGCTGTAATATTCCAAATCTGGAAACTACTAGCAAGGCATGACTGGAAAACGCATTTTCCAGGAATGGCTACTATAGGATTTGAAACCAGGACCTGGATCCCTTATATTAATGTATCTAAGTCCTAAATCCAAGAGATGGCTCCAAATAAATCCTTCTAGGTGGGTTAAACAAATCTCCCACACCTAATTGTCTTTAGAAATTGCTCGATGAAGGGACTGCAACATATGTAAGAACATATAATGGAATAACATCGTTATTATGGTAAGCCTTAGTACATGAAGATGTAAATAGCCAAAAAGTGTATAATATAGTAGCAAAAGAGTACAAGGCTTTGAGGAATCAGTCACTCAAGCTGGGCAATGGGAGCCTCAATAGAACATGTACAAGAAAATGAATAAACATTGTTACATGTAAAAAGCCCTAGCTAAAATAACGCAGTTTATAAGAGACATTACAACATATAAAATACAAGGATATGGAAATATCAGCTCAAAAAAGGTGGGGGAGCAAGCTCTCAACCCCTGAAAATAACAATACAACAATCCTTAGAAGGATTGGCTGCAATACATGTACAACTGGCAAATCTGCAGAAATGCCGAAGTAGCAGGATACTAGCTGCAACTCAAAACTGGAAATACATGGAGATGGCTGAAGATGATGCTCAATCTGAAATAAACCTCCTCCAATGGATCTCTCAAGTGCAAGGCTGATCCCGTCACTGAAGATCTTGCCCTCCAAGATAGTGATGCAAATACCCACTACAAATGCACTCTAAAATAACACAGTCAAGGAGATGGACTGCGTTGTATGAGATAGGAAATTCTTGGCCTAGTGCCAAAATATGCAAATCAGCTCTAGAATCTCCTTCACTAACCTCTCGGAGGAATAGGAGCTCCCTCCTTTGAAAGATGAGCCAAGGAAAGGTGTTGTGGAACCCTCCACTGCAACACCCAGCAACACTACGTTATACTTCAGCAGAAATAACGCAGTAACTGATGGAAGTGGCTTTGGCCTTGAGCCAAGATGTGGAGAAATGAAGTGCAATCCTTCAAGAGGCCTCTCAAGAAGGAGAATAATTCCTAAACAGGAATCCCTCGTGCTAAATAGCACTGCAACTTAGCTGAACAGCCAGAGACTGCAAATAGTCTAATCAGACAAATAATCAAATACTCAAAGATGTCCCACTATGGTTGCCTCTTCCTCCTTTTATGCAAGTGAATGCCTCTTTGCCGTAGACCCCACTCATTAGGGTTTCTTCCACAAAGAATATTTCTCCCTCTCAAATTGCGCTGTCTTCCCAAGCAAGCTACACCTCTTAGGCAACATTGTTGACTTGGTCAAACTTGACCTTGTCCTCATGCAATTGCCCCTTTTCACACTAGAAGGTGAAAAATCAAGCTACTCCATAGATCCCTTTCACACTATGAGGGATTTTATTCCTACTCATGGGATTTTTACCCATTTTATTCACCTCCTAGATGAAATAAGCAAAATTAATATTCCAATTTGATGCTTGCAAATTTTGGAATATTACAGTCCTCCCCTCTCAAAGATTGCTTGTCCTCAAGCAAGTACAAGGATAGAGTGAATTATTTCCTCCTCTCCCTGTAGAATCCCTGCATGATGATCTCCTCCAAGTGAAGTGATGCTATCTCATCAATCAAGTCTCCACATTTCTCCTCCTCAGCATGCAAGTCAGCTATCAAGCCATCATCATGTAAAGGTGAAATACTCAAGAGGATAACAAAGTGATGTCTAGAGGTCCCTTTGATGAATGGGATCAGAAATATAATGGGAACTATATCTCCCATATGGATCCTCCATCCCCAAGCTATAATCCATGCAAAATGAGTCACCTCCCAACTAGGCAACTCCTGAAGACTGTCCTCCACCTTTAGCTCCGGAAAAGTAGGTGGGTTGAAATTCTGCACATGGTAGATAATGTAGTCTACCCCACGTTGTCCATCTCTCCACTTAAGATAAGTGTAGAGTGTCTGCTGATCCTGGGCTACAATAAGGTTACCCTCAAGTGGAAATTTGAGGACTAGACCTCCAAATATCTCTCTTCCAATGCTGCAAATCATGCTGGCCCAAATATCCCCATATATGATGAGTTGGAATTCATCATCATATGGCATCTCCTCCATCATATGGCTCACCTCATAAAGAGACAAGTGTGTTGTAAAAGTGACCATAGCATATCCCATGTTCCCCTTAAAACATGTAGTGCAAAAAGTGTGAGGAATTTCTCCCTCAAAGGACACATTCACCTAATGTGTCTCTCTCTCAAGCATGTTCCTCATAAAGACAGAAACAATAGAACCACAGGGAAAAAAAATGAGAATCATTCTTGCTGCCATATGTAACAAATGAGAAGGACAATGGTACCTCAAGTGCAACCAACGCAGCTTGACCCTCAACTGCAATAGATACTGATAAAAAGTGTGGCTTCTCAACCACTTGCCTACTGCTCCAATCTCCTCATAAGTATGGAGGAAGTGAATGATGTAAGGTGTACAATGAGCATGTCCTCCATAATATATCTCTTCCCTAAGTCCTCCTAGGGAATGACCATCAATCATGCTTATGGCCTCATCTAAACCATGTGGTCTAGAAAAATTAATGCTCTTCCTTGGAGCATCATCCTGCACATGTATGGTTAAGGGACACATATATAAATTGTACAAATAATCATGTAAACAACAATGAATACCCTTACCATATTTTCCACTCATACAAATGGAGTGGCTCATATATGAGTCTCCTCTCATCCTCAAAGAGAAAAGAGGTGGATGTGCTAACTCTCCCAAAGAGTTATGTATCTCCTCCATCTGCACCTGATCCATGCATCTCCTCATATGTTGATATATCTCCTCCTTAAAGCCCATCCAAAAATACCCCTCCATGATGGTGTGGTATGCTCTCATAGAACAAGCAGGGCTAAAAAGGAAATCCTTATGAGTTGTTTGTAGTAACTTCTCCTTGAGCTTGGAAGCTCTAGATAAGAAGATCCTACCATGATAGTAGATGACCCCATCTCTGACTGAATATCTCTCCTCATGCAACTGTTCATCCAATATCATGCAAGTAAAAATATCCTTGGAATACTCCACCAATAGCTGGGAGTTCCAATATGGATCTATCCTCCATAGTGACAACGCTGATGATCTCTCATGAAGAACATATTTCATATGGTCACCATCTTCTTTGACATCTCCCATGTCAAAGATACAAGTTGGAAGGATGCTATCCTTCCCCTGCTGCTTCTACCACAACGCAAAATCTGAAATGGAAGTGGGTACTGATGATGTTGAGGGAATGCTCCCTCTCTCCTTGAGTCTACCCCAGACTCCCAGTGCTGTATCAAGCTCTCCCAAGGTTCCCACTCCTCTGAAATCACTGAGTGGTGCCTCAATTGATGAAGCATCCATCTTCTTCTGTTGATCCAGTGGTCTCCCCAACAAAATGTCTCCATGCAATGGGACAACATCATCAAGAGGTGACTGCATATATGAATGAAAAAATCTGTCCATGCTTCCACTGCGCAATCCAATCACTTTCTTAGGTGCATCAACCTCCAGAAATGAATAGGGATGTGTACTCCTCATCTCATGATGCTGGATCTTCTCCCTACCTCCTCCTTGTGTCTCCATGGTTCCACACCTCTTCAACAATGGCACATGAAGAACATGAGTTGTGCCTTGATCTCCACACATGATATCCTGGGGACTTCCTTGCAAATATGCAAGCATCCCTCTATTTGGAGCAAGAGCTCCTCCTTCCTCTGCATGAGGTGCTGGATCAACTCCAGATCTGACAGTGCTGTTGCCCTTAGCTGTATCAACATGAATTGGAAACCCTCCAGGGAATGTATCCTCTTTTGGAAAAGGGACCTCTTTGCCTTCTTGTGCCAAGATACAAGATGAAGGTCTTGCTCTGTAGTGGCTCTGAGTCTATAGTTTCCTCCATCACATGCAAGGGTTTAAATGTGTTTATCTCCTCCACATGTGTTTCATAATTCTTCCTACCAAATCTTTCCACCAAAGTTTTAATGAACTTTTCACAGGAAGAAGTGTTTGCATTCTTTAAAGAAAAGGACTCAAATAACCACCATGCACAGGCCTTACCTCCCAAGTGCAACACTGCTATTTTGATGGCTTCATCTTCAGGAATCTGATGCTACTACAAAAAGGTGTCTAGCTCTTCCACCCAAGCTCTAGCTGAACATGTAGGGGAACCATCAAAGCTATATAGAAGAAATCTATCCTCATTATGCTGCTTGCTCCTCCTCACCTCGATCTTGAAAAAATCCAGAAAGGTGATATGATCTCTAAATTCCTGAGTTTGAGATTCATACTCATGCAAGAAACTACTAAGAGTTCCCCTCTTTGGCACTCCTTCTTCTTCTCTTCTTCTCATGGCAAGACTGGCCATATGACTGCATTGTACATCATAGGGTGTGGTTGCATGCTCACACTCCTCATATGACAATCTCGAGTTTTATTTAGATTCAAACTCTTTCGAATATTCTCCATACATCTCCCTCTAGATCTTCTTGAAATATTCATGAATAATATGTACAGATTTAGGAAGAAGATTTGTAAGCTTATCCCCTTTTCCTTCTCCAAAATATAGAGTCTTTTTCTTGCTTATTTATTTTTCTCCTTCTCAATGAGGATAGGAAGTGTAGGGTTCTTCCTCTTCTTTCTTCTTATCCTCCTTGGTGAGGTTCTTCATGGATATGAAATATGATGAGATAAAACCCATCCTCTTCAATCTTCTAATCTCCTGGGCTTAGACTCACAGGCTGAGCCAAGACTATGCTCTGATACCACTGTAATATTCCAAATCTGGAAACTGCTAGCAAGGCATGACTGGAAAATGAATTTTCCAAGAATGGCTGCTACAGGATTTGAACCTAGGACCTAGATCCCTTAGATTAATGTATCTAAGTCATAAATCCAAGATATGGCTCCAAAGAAATCCTTCTAGGTGGGTTAAACAGATCTCCCACACCTATTTGTCTTCAAAAATTGCCTGATGAAGGGACTGCAACATATGTAAGAACATATAATGGAATAACAATGTTATTATGGTAAGCCTGAGTACATGAAGATGTAAATAGCCAAAAAGTGTATAATATAGTAGCAAAAGAGTACAAGGCTTTGAGTAATCAGTCACTCAAGCTGGGCAATGGGAGCCTCAATAGAACATGTACAAGAAAATGAATAAACACTACTACATGTGAAAAGCCCTGGCTAAAATAATGCATTTTATAAGAGACACTGCAACATAGAAAATAAAAGGATATGGCAATATCAGCTCAACAAAGGTGGGGGAGAAAGCTCTCAACTTCTGAAAATAACAATACAACAATAATAGAACAATCCTTAGAAGGATTAGCTACAATACATGTACAACTAGAAAATACGCAGAAATGCTAGAGTAGCAGGGTAGCAGCTGCAACTCAAAACTTGAAATACATGGAGATGGCTGAAGATGATGCTAAATCTGAAATAAACCTCCTCCAGTGCATCTCTCAAGTGCAAGGCTGATCTCGGCACTGAAGATCTTGCCCTCCAAGATAGTGGTGCAAACCCCCATTGCAAATGCAATCTAAAATAACGTAGTCAAGGATCTGGATTGCGCTGTATGAGATAGGAAATGCTTGGCCTGGTGCCAAAATATGCCAATCAGCTCTGGAATCTCCTTCACTAACCTCCCAAAGGAATAGGATCTCCCTCCTCTGAAATATGAGCCAAGGAAAGGTGTTGTGGAACCCTCCACTGCAACACCCATCAACACTACATTATACTTCAACAGAAATAACGCAGTGAATGATGGAAGTGGCTTTGGACTTGAGTCAAGATGTGGAGAAATGAAGTGCAATCCTTCAAGAGGCCTCTCAAGAAGGAGAAGAATTCCTAAACAGGAATCCCTTGTGCTAAACAGCACTGCAACTTAGTTGAACAGCCGGAGACTGCAAATAGTCTAATCAGACAAATAATCAAATACTCAAAGATGTCCCACTATGGCTGCCTCTTCCTCCTTTTATGAAAGTGAATGCCTCTTTGCCCTGGACCCCACACATTAGGGTTTCTTCCACAAATAATATTTCTCCCTCTCAAACTGCATTGTCTTCCCAAGCAAGCTACATCTCTTAGGCAGTGCTGTTGACTTGATCAAACTTGATCTTTCCTCATGAAATTGCCCATTTTCACACTAGAAGGTGCAAAATCAAGCTACTCCATAGATCCCTTTCACACTATGAGGGATTTTATTCCTACTCATGGGATTTTTACCCATTTTATTCACCTCCTAGATGAAATAAGCAAAATTAATATTCCAATTTGCTACTTGCAAATTTTGGAATATTACAATGGCTTTAATATGTCTTTCTTGAAATGTGATGCACCCCATTAAAATGGGAGATATATCGAAATGATTCCTATGGTGTATAAAAATATACATGCATAAATTTAATGAGAATAGTTTTGAGATATAAAAGTCCAAAATGGAAGAGTTGTTTGTAAACAAATATCAATGCCACTATGGATATAGATCTGCTTCATTAAAAGGGATTTTTCTAGAAGGATGTCCACTAAGTTGGAAAGAAGGGAAAATATCACAATTATATGTTAATGCATGCGTTTTACATTCAATATTTTTCATTTTATTAAAAATCTATTTGAAACATTAAACTATATATAAGGTTAAAACCTAGATGTTTTGTATCAAATTATTTTTGGTTTCAATGGAAAACTTTTATGGCTAATGTGTTTTTCTCAAAATGTGATACACCCCGTTAAAATGAGAGATATATCAAAATGAATCCTATGGCGTGATAAAATAGTTTCAAGTAGTTTAAAAATATAGATGCATAAATTCAATGAGCATAGTTTTGAGATATAAAAGTCCAAAATGGAATAGTTGTTTGTGAACATATATCAGTGGATCACTATGCATATCACTATGGATATATCTGCTTCATCAAAAGAGATTTTTCTAAAAGGATGTCCACTAAGTTTGGAATAAGGGAAAGTGTCACAAAATTATATATATGTTAATGCATGTGTTTTACATTGAATATTTTTCATTTTAAATTTAGAATCTATTTGAAACAATTACCAATATAAGGTTAAAACCTATGTTTTGTAGAAAATTGAACTTTTGGTTTCAATGGGAAACGTTTATGGCTAATGTTTTCTTTCTCAAAATGTGATACACCCCATTAAAATGGGAGACATATCGAAATGATTCCTATGGTGAAATAAAATAGTTTCAAGTAGTTTAAAGATATAGATGCATAAATTCAATGAGCATAGTTTTGAGATATATAAGTCCAAAATGGAATAGTTGTTGGTTAACAAATATCAGTGGATCACTATGAATTATTTTCTTCATTAAAAGGGATATTTCTAGAAGGATGGAATTTAGTTGGAAAGAAGGGAAAATATCACAATTATATGTTAATGTGCATGTGTTTTACATTGAATATTTTTCATTTTTTTAAGAATCTATTTTCAAAATATTTAAAACTATATACTTGGTTAAAACCTATGTTTTGTATCAAATTACTTTTTGGTTCTAAATACTATACATGTTTTACATCGAATATTTTTAATAATTTTTTTATTTTATTAAAAATCTATTTGAAACAATTAAACTAGATAAGGTTAAAACCTATGTTTTGTATCAAATCACTTTTGGTTTCAATGGGAAACATTTATGGCTAATTTGTGTTTTTCTCGAAATGTGATACATCCATTAAAATGGGAGATATATATGGGAATGATTCCTATGGTGTAATAAAATAGTTTCAAGTAGTTTAAAGATATATATATACATAAATTCAATGAGCATAGTTTTGAGATATAAAATTCCAAAATGGAATAGTTGTTGATGAACAAATATCAATGGATCACTATGGATATATCTGCCTCATTAAAAGGGATTTTTCTAGAAGGATGGACTAAGTTGGAAAGGAAAAATATCACAATTATATGTTAATTTACATGTGTGTTTTACATTGAATATAAAAGGTATTTTCTCTCTCTCATTGTCTGAGACCATGGATATGAAAATGAAAAACTTGAATTTAGATCTATTCCATAGGTTGACTGTAGGGGCATTTACTAGATATGTCACCTTTCATAAAAGATGAGATCCAGAGGCTACCTAGCCCTTTACAGACTCTACCTATAGAACTTGTAGAAGTTAACACTACATGTCCCAATTATACCCATGAAGGGTGTAGAGGACCCGTGGAATCACTCAAACTACTTTACGTAGACATAAGGATGTATAAGAATGCATGTGTTTTACATTTAATATTTTTCATTTTAAATTAAATAAATCTATTTGAAACAAAATTTACCTATATAAGGTTAAAACCTATGTTTTGTATCAAAACACTTTTGGTTTCAATGGGAAACTTTTATGGTAATTTGTGTTTTTTTCTCGAAATGTGATACACCACATTAAAATGGGAGATATATCGAAATAATTCTTATGATGTAATAAAATAGTTTCAAGTAGTTTAAAGATATAGATTTGCATAAATTCAATGAGCATAGATTTGAGATATAAAAGTCCAAAATGGAATAGTTGTTGGTGAACAAATATCAGTGGATCACTATGGATATATTTTCTTCATTAAAAGGGATAATTCTAGAAGGATGGACTAAGTTGGAAAGCAGGGAAAATATCACAATTATATGCTAATATGCATGTGTTTTACATTGAATATTTTTCATTTTATTAAGAATCTATTTTCAAAACAATTAACATAGTATAAGGTTAAAACCTATGTTTTGTATCAAATTACTTTTTGTTTCTAAATACTATGTGTTTTACATTGAATATTTTTCATTTTATTAAAAATCTATTTGAAACAATTAAACTATATAAGGTTATAACCTATGTTTTGTATCAAATTACTTTTGGTTTCAATGGGAAAATTTTATGGCTAATGTGTTTTTCTCGAAATTTTATACACCCCATTAAAATGGGAGATATATCGAAATGATTCCTATGGTGTAATAAAATAGTTTCAAGTAGTTTAAAAATAAAGATGCATAAATTCAATGAGTATAGTTTTGAGATATAAAAGTCCAAAATGGAAGAGTTGTTTATGAACAAATATCAGTGGATCACTGTGGATATATCTGCTTCGTTAAAAGGGATTTTTCTAGAAGGATGTCCACTAAGTTGGAAAGAAGGGAAAAAATCACAATTATATGTTAATGTGTGCATGCGCTTTACATTGAATATTTTTTAATTTATTAAAAATCTATTTTAAACAATTAACTATATAAGGTTAAAACCTATGATTTGTATCAAATCACTTTTGGTTTCAATGGGAAACTTTTATGGCTAATGTGTTTTTCTCGAAATGATTACTATGGTGTAATAAAATAGTTTCAAGTAGTTTAAAGATATAGATGCATAAATTCAATGAGCATAGTTTTGAGATATGAAAGTCCAAAATAGAATAGTTGTTGGTGAACAAATATTAGTGGATCAATATGGATATATCTCCTTCATTAAAAGGGATTTTTATAGAAGGATAGACTAACTTGGAAAGAAGGGAAAATATCACAATTGTTTGAGTCCTGATCTTATAAAAGGTTTCCACTAAATCCATCCCTATTACTTTTCATGTGAACCACATTCCCAAACCCACACATCTATGTACCTACGAGCCAAGCCAAGTGTAAAAAGGGCTTATTTCATATTCTACTTTAACACATATATGTGATTAATTATCGTTAGAATTTATATGGTAGAAATACATATAAAGAGTAATCCTTAGAATTTATATGGTAGAATTACATATAAAGAGTAATCCTTAGTATAGATCTATTTTGACTTTAAGGAATAAAGGTAATTTTTTTAGAAAGTTTATCTTAGGAGGTAGAACTAAACCTTCTATAACCCACAAAAGAAACCATGGCCCGTGAGCATCACATGCAAACACAAGTTACTCCCATTTTTGAAACACTGCCTCACATCATCATAAGGGATCGAAACCACTAAGCAACCCATACTAAGTTCCCTAGAAGGGATGACTATCATATTTAATGATTGGGTTTATCTCCAAGGTCAAAAGGAAAATCAAAGTTAGGAAAGGGAATTAGAATAGAAATTAAGGTAAGACCATGACCTTTTACCCAATATTGAACGCAGGTGAGAAACCATAGATATCATGAAGGAAGTTCAAGAAATATTATGATATAAGAAATATTAAATGAAAATCAAAGTTAGGAAGATAGGAAAGGGAATTAGAATAGAAATTAAGGTAAGACCATGACCTTTTACCCAATAAGTAAAAGGCAAAAAAGTTAGGAAAGGACTAGAATAGAAATATAAAATTCATGACCTTTACTAATATTGAAAAAGATGTATAACCATACACATTTGTTAAAGGAAGTTCAAGGAAATATTATGATAAGAATATTAAAAATGAAAACCAAAGCTAGATTAGGAAAGTTGGAATTAGAATAGAAGTTAAGGTAAGACCATGAACTTTTACCCAATATTGAAAAAAGGTGAGCAACCATATATATCATGAAGGAAGTTCAAGAAATATTATGATAAGAAATATTAAATGAAAATCAAAGTTAGGAAGTTAGGAAAGGGAATTAGAATATAAATTAAGGTAAGACCATGAACTTTTACCCAATATTGAACGAAGGTGAGCAACCATATATATCATGAAGGAAGTTCAAGAAATATTATGATAAGAAATATTAAATGAAAATCAAAGTTGGGAAGTTAGGAAAGGGAATTAGAATAGAAATTAAGGTAAGACCATGACCTTTAAACCAATATTGAATGAAGGTGAGCAACCATAGATATCATGAAGGAAGTTCAAGAAATATTATGATAAGAAATATTAAATGAAAATAAAAGTTAGGAAAGGGAATTAGAATAGAAATTAAGGTAAGACCATGACCTTTTACCCAATATTGAATGAAGGTGAGCAACCATAGATATCATGAAAGAAGTTCAAGAAATATTATGATAAGAAATATTAAACCTTTTTTGCAAATTCTGAGTAAATTTAATTTAACTACTTTTAATATGAGATATGAATAGTCAATTCTTAGCAGAAGCAATGAACCTTAATGAGGTCTACGGGTCTAATAACACCAATAATAGCATGTTGAAAGACCATTGATCCTAGTATTGTGATTACTGTAACTAACATAAGCTTTTACCTATTCTAACAAAGGTTGTACATATTCCATAAGGCTAAATACTCTGTAACCACTTGCATGATACTAGAAGCTCTCATTACACTAGTTAACACAGGGAATAGAACACATAGACTAGTGTAGATTACATAACTAGTATTGGCTATTCTCTAACATATCAAGAAATTATTTGGCTATTCTTTAATATTAAACGAAGGTGAGCAACCACAGATATCATGAATGAATTTCAAGAAATATTATGATAAGAAATATTAAATATTTTTTTGCAGAGGCTTAAATTCTGAGTAAATTTAATTTAACTTCTTTTAATATGAGATATGAATTGTCAATTCTTAGCAGAAGAATTTAGCCTTAATGAACAATCAATTCTTAGCAGTCAATGGTTTTTTAGTGTCTAGTTTTCCAGATGGTCAAGTGACCTGAAACATGGAATACTTCTCATAGTTGTTGTAGTGGTTGTATTAGAGTATTTGAATACAAAGGTAAATATGACAAAACCACTAGATGAATTGATTGAGTTGGCCCCATTCTTGGTGGCTTGAGAATTCTGGTGTTGAGATTGCAACAAGGTGATGAGCTTAGGGGAGAGTCACACTGGGTGGGTGCCGCATGTGCTATTTTGGTGCAAGGCTGGGGACAACAAGAAACAAGAAGGAGGTATCCTAAACATCATCCTTGATCCTAGTTGGTAAATAATCACCTAAACTAGGTTGCAGTTAATATGTGATTGGCGCAAAGCATGTTTTTAGACATAACATCATGATTCAAATATTGAAGGATACATTATGGATATTCTATTAAGCTGGAAAAATAGATGGAATTATATTTTTAGACATATTGGGCGGAGTCTATTTTTAGATTTCCAGTCTAAAAATATATATGTTGAATATTATTAGCTCTTAATAATATTTTAACTCTAAATATCTATTCTTCGTATACTGCTTATGTACGATGTGGCATGGCAGCTGACATATGAATTACGCTATTCTTAAGGGTTAAGTGGAGCTATTGCATGGATACTTCGGCTTGAGAACTCATGTGATGGGGAAGCCTGATGGAGTTGATTGAGGAGTTAATGGAGTTGTGTTCAGTTTAACTAATCTAAACATAATTGAGCTAGTTGTATTTAGTCTAACTGATTGATACACTAGTGAGAGTGGTGCGAATTAATTAATAATTAATTCACTAATTATTAACTCATTAATCAACTGAAGAATACATTAATTAACTACAAAGGCATGGACAGCTTCGGGAGACAAAAGGGATATATGTGTGAAAGGGCAAGATATACATCATCTATTGTGCCTACTAGTGATGCATGAATTACATCTATATATACATTGGAGTTTCCAATGATAATCACGCAGTCAATGAGAGTGGGATTACATTGAATTGGTCTTTGTAATCAACTTGGATTGTGTTGGAAATATGATGCAGAGTGTTGTCCTTGATGGCAACCCACTGAATGAAGATGAAGACATGCGACTATTGACATGTGTTGTCCTTGATGGCAATCCACCTGATGAAGTTATGCTTGACTTGATGGACTTGGTAAATGATGTAAATCTGATGTGATATGATGTTTGTTAGCAATATGGCGCTGAGTGTTGTCCTTAAATGGCAACCCATTTGATGAAGATGATGACAACTTACTTGATGAAGTTGTGCTTGATAGAATATGTTCTTGATGAGCTAAATATGATGTATCTACAGTGTGTACAGAAGGCAGTGAAGAAAAGAAGTCAGCATGTGCTAAATCTATGATGAAAAGAGTATGTCTCAAGGCATACGCGGATATGTCTAGGGGAAGTCGCGTATGCACGCGGGAAAGAACGTGATAAGTCGCGTATGGGAAAAAGCGCTCAAAAAGTGCAAAACCAGGGGTAACCACCATGGTATTGACCCATTGTATTGGGTAATGATCCGCCTAATTGACCCCGTTCAGGAATACCATCGGAAGTAATGTGGTTTTGGGCTCATGGTATTGAAAAAGGGGGCTCATGGTATTGGAAAAGGATAAACCTATATAAGGAGAAGAAATTCATTGTGCAAATGATGAGTGTGGGTGCAAGATGTCTGAGCTTGAATGAATACTTCTCTGTGAAGTAGATCTGAATGGAAAGGGTTACTTAGAATGATAGATCTGAATGTATGATGCACCAATGATGAAGAAGGGGATCTAGATCTGAAATACAATTGTGTCTACTAGATCTGATTATGGAAGGCTTAGATCTGAATTAAGGCGAACATCTGTCTGAAGTGAAAGCGTAAATCTAAACTGAACATCTGATCTGAAGAAGTATGCTGCTCTATAATGATTGAAGATCTATACGCTACTTCGCCGCATAAGAAGCGCGTATATACGTGGCTTCGCTGAAGAAAAAGCGCGTATGCGCAGTGAAGTTTGTACAGAGGTATACGCTGGTTGCTGTGGACAGAAGCGCGTATATACGCGACATCAGTGAAGTAAAAGCGCGTATGCAAACTAGGGTTTGCTGAAGCAAGGGTATGAAATATCTGATCTGTCCTGCTGTGTTTCTGCTATCTGATCTGTGTTGATAAGTATCTATTGGTGATGTATGTTTGTGATTAAAAGTATGGAAAGGGTTCAGTCTGGAAATCTGATGAAATGTGGCCTGCAAGTGGTGTTCTATTGAATTTGTTGGATCCAGTGTGAAAATTGATGAAACGTGGTCCAAGGTGGTGCTGAAGGTTGTAGCCTTCAAGAAGGGGGTTGTAGGGCCTCTTCTGAGGTGAGGTTGTAGACGAGATCGTGGGTCGTAGGGGCTCCCTTCCGGGGAGCGAGGTTAAACGAGAGGACGGGGTCGTAGCTCCCTTCCAGAGAGGCTGGTAAACTGTGTTAGGGGGCTGGAGCTCTCTTCCAGGAGAGGCCGTAAACGCTGCCAGGGTGCCTCGCGTGTTGGCCAAGTCTCAGCCAAAGACATATGTTGTAAGATGTTTTCTCTATAATAAAATATTGAAGGTCAGAAAGCAACCGTTAAAATGGCAGATTTTCTCCCCGATTTGGGTTTCCACCTTAACTCGGGGTGTTCATGTGTGATGCTTTGTGTGATGGCTTATTCTATTCTTACTGCACATGTTTACTGTTTCTTGAACATCTGATGAATGAATGATGGAATGATATAAGTGAAGATTTAATGACATATCTAGATATTTGTGTATACACGAGTTTGATAAAGGGTATCCGCATATATACGCTAGTTTACTGAAAGAAAGTAGCGTATGGGTTTTAAGGAATGAAAAAGTAAAAAGTTTTGATTATGCAGTAAATACTGATTCACCCCCCCTCTCAGTATTTTTCCCAACAATTGGTATCAGAGCAGGTTCTTCTGCAGAAGCTTGATCGCTTGAAGGAGATCCGTCGTAATGGGAAGTCAAGAAGGAGTAATGTCTATAAAGCCACCTCTATTCAATTGAAGCAATCTAATATTCTGGAAGGTACGAACAAAAGCATATCTGCAAAGTCTTGGTGCAGATGTATGGGCAATCGTGGAAGAAGGTTATCAATACCCGGCAAGTATTCCTACTGATGCAGCAGAAAGGAAGAAGTATGAAATTAATGCCAAAGCAGTGAATGTCTTGTTAGGAAGCATGTCTGAATCAGAATTTGCTAAAGTGATGCAGCTACATTCAGCAAAAGAAATATGGGACAAAATAATTATAAGCTATGAAGGAGATACAAAGGTAAAAAGTGCAAAACTCCAAACTCTTAGAATTGAATATGAAACTTTGAAGATGCATAGTGATGAAAGTGTTGCCAGTTTCTTTCTTCGTCTGGATGATATTGTAAATCGAATGAGAAATTTGGGTGAAACCATAACTGATACTACTCTGGTGGAAAAGGTCTTAAGATCCTTGACTTCAAAATTTGACTCTAAAGTTTCAGCTATTGAAGAAAGGCAAGATCCGCAAACGCTTACTATTGTTCAATTACATGGTACTCTGACTGCTTTTGAAATGAGACAAGGAGGTCCTTCTCAAATAAGAGAAGCTGCTTTTAAGGCATCTACAAAAGGAAAGGAAAAGGAAGTTGTTAAAGAATCCAGCTATATATCCGATGAAGAAGAAGCGAATTTCGTGAGAAAGCTTCAACTAGGTACTGGAAGATTCAAAGGTAAGCTTCCCTTCAAATGTTTTTAGTGTGGAAAAGTTGGTCACTATGCTGCTAAATGTCCTTATAAAGAAAAACATGGTAAAGGGAAACAATTTGAAAAGAGAAAGAGTTATTATGCAAAAGAAGATGATGATGAAGTATCCAGTGAAGATGAAGAAGATTCTGACCATGATCTGAAAGTGCTCATGGCAAAGAAGCAAAAGAAGAAGCCTACTCGAAACAAGGAGATCTCTCAGAAAACATGGTTAGCAGAAATTGAAGAAGATGAATCAGATAGTGATTGGGGTCATCCTTTGCATGATCTTGATGGTACAAACAATAATGAAGTTTGTGAAAGTAGTGTTTTGGAAATAGAGAAAGCTCTCAAGATCAAAGATGAAGAACAACAAAGAGCAATTGATAAGAAAGATTCTATCAACAAAGAGATGATCTCTCAAATGAAAGAACAAATAGAAATGCTGAATGGTCAGGTGGACAAGTATCAAAATCGTATTAAAGAATTATAAGCACAAATCAACGATCTAAATGCAGATCTCGAAAAATCAAGCAAGAAGAATGAAGGACTTGAAGCCGCAATCATCTCTCTACAAACAGATCTTGAAGCATCAAGTAAGAAAAATGAGGAACCTCTACAATCATTTGAAAAGGAAGGCCTTGAAGCAGAAATCATATCTCTCAAAGAAGATCTGGAAAAATCAAATAAGAAGAATGAAGAGCTAGAACAAACATGTGAAGAAAACGAAAATTGGTTGAAAGAAGAGATCCTAAATCTAAAGGATCAAGTAGAAGATGGAAGAAGGAAAGAAGAAAGCATGAAAAAGCAATTTCAAGCCTTGGAGGTTGAGGTAAACATTCTCAAAGGTAAATTAGAAGAAAAGGTTAAACTTTTGAGGTTTCAAGATAGTACTAATACCTTAGACAATATTCTAAGTAATCAAAGGTCTCCTGCTATCAAACTTGGTCTTGGTTTCCATGAAACTGTTAAAGGTGAATCTAGCTCACAAGGAAGTGCTACAAACAAAAGAATTCATTCAAGAACGTTGAATGTTTTAAATGTCATAATTATGGGCATGTTGCAGAAAATTGCAGGAGCAGATCATTTCAGCCACAAACAAACAGGTTCTACTCAGAAAGGTACTCTAGTTTCTTCAGGGGATATTGTTTCTCATGTAACATGTATGGACATAAAGCAATTGATTGAAAAAGGAGAAAGATTAGAAATACTCATTATGATTCTTATGCTTATTTCTCTGGACACATGAGATGTTATTCTTGTAACAAGTATGGACATGTAGAAAAGGAATGCAGGTTGAACAAATCTGAGAAAGTGGACAATTTTCAGCACACAAATAGAAAGTTTAAACAAATCTGGAAAATGGAGGGATGGAATAAGAATCAATCTAGAGAAGAAAAAGATATTTTTGTGGATGCTCTAGAAGACAATGATTTTCTTGAAGAAAACACTCAATTCAAGATGGAGGACCAATCAGAAACGTAGGGAATTCTGACCCTACTGCAGTCATCCGCTTATGAAGCTGACTTTTCTTATTAACTGCAGGAATGATGTGGGATACATTATGAGTTTTAGTAATGTATCGTTACAGGGGGAGCAATGCATGATGAATCTCATGGTTGATTTGATTATTCTGGTTATGATTACTTCTGACAGCGCATCTAATGTGGAAAGGACAGGAACAGAAGGTAAAATTGCAGGAGGAGATGAAGGTGTGAAATTTTCTATATTTCACTTTCCATACGCGGGTTATATGAAACAAATTCGCGTATACACGCGAGTTTAAGCAGACACAGCCGCGTATGCATTGATGATAAGATAATTTATCTGATAGCTGAAGATCTGGAGCAGAAGTCCAGGGGGAGCATCAGTCTGACTGCTGATGATTGCACTGTTAGCATTATTCTAGTTATACTCATGATTATGATGATATGATACTTGGTTTCCTATGATGAAGTTTATGGATGAGTCCTGTTTGCTTGTTGATGAAGAGTATTCATTGTTGAGATGAAAGTCCTTTAATTCAGAGATAAGAGCAGCCCATGTAGAGATGGTTGCTAATGACTTGCTGATAAAGGTATTCAGGATTGCACAAGTTAAGCAATAGCACTGGTTTAGGGGGAGTAGCAGGTTGATGATTGCTTATTCTTTGGTCTTTGTGATACTCATGCTCAAATGATGATGACTTGGTACATGGTTTATTATGATGAGCTTTTGAAGGCCTGGGTGCTGATAAGTATCTTGTGTGCTCACACTTGGATGAGTTGGATGTCGAGTCTGTTACTATGATTGAGATCTTTTGCCTACATATGCTACTCATGTTAAAGCTTGAAGATCTTGATGATTCTGGACCACATGGATGATTGCTTGACACATATTTGAAGATGCTGTTCTGGTATGATAATCTCTCTTGGAAAGAATGTATTGATGCTGCACGGAATATGAAGACTTGGTTACTAATGCGCTTATGCTACCACCATTGGATGACGCTTGAAGACACAACTACTTTGTTCTATCTGTAGTCCAGGGAAGCAGTCAAATATCTCAGAAAGAAGCTGAACACTGTCTTTTCCTCACAGAGGATCAGATCTGGTCAAAATATAGAAAATGGTAGTGGATACGCGGGTTTCCTGAAACACAGTCGCGTATATACGCGAGTTCCTGCACAGAAAACCGCGTATGTCTGATTGCTGACAATTTTTGCTTGGAGTCAGCTCTTTTCAGCACAGCTGCAGTGCTGTTTGGTATATCTGATACTGTTTGGTATCTCTGGTGGTGTTCCAGTTCTCATAATTTTTTTTCTCATGTTTTGATGAAGATGCCTTGATGATTTGTTGGTGAAAGTGTTCATGATGCACAAACTAAGGGGGAGCCTTAGTCATATGAAAAGGATGCGTGGATGCACAGATTCAGGGGGAGCAGTAGCATTGCTGAGTATAATGCATTGTTGGCATTATGATGGTTCTGAAATATGTTCTCTTTCTTGAGGACCTTCTGGTGTTGGTTATGAAAAGTCATATTTGTAGTTTGATGAAAAGGTCTTGTTGACCCATGTTGTAAAATTGTAATATTCAGTCATGTAAGGACTTGTCAATTTGTAAACCCACTTGGTTGGGTAGCTGAGTCAAATTTTGTAAACCCACTTGGTTGGGTAGCTGAGTTGAAATGTGTAAACCCACTTGGTTGGGTACTTGAGTCTCATATGTAAATCCACTTGGTTGAATATTTGATGTAAGTATGAGTCTTTGGTGATAGGAAGTTCATAGAGTCATGTACTTCATTGAAAAATATGTTTGAAGATTCAGCATGAACTCAGGGGGAGCTTGGTCACTTCAGTATACATCAGATCTGCAGAACGCTTCTTCTACATGAGAAGAAAAGGGGGTGAGTATGTTGGTTTTGATCCGCTGGTTTTGATCCGCCCTTTGCCCTTGATGTCAAAGGGGGAGAGTGACATGGTGTTTGAATGCAGATAATGGTGTCAAAGAATTGGGGAGAGGACATAAAAGCTACTGCATTATCCTTGCCAGATAACCAAAACACACCATCGTGGTTGCTACTGTTCAAAGGGGGAGATTGTTGGAATATGATGCGCAGTGTTGTCCTTGATGGCAACCCACCAATGAAGATGAAGACATGCGATCGTTGACATGTTGTCCTTGATGGAAAATCATCTTCACAAAGATAGTCTTCAAGACTCGATGAACTGGTAAATTATGTAAACTGGGATACATGTTCATAAAGAACATGGTGCCTAATATGTCCTTAAATGGCAACCCTTTGATGGAATATGATGACAACTTACTCGAGAAGTTGTGTTTGATAGAATATGTTCTTGATGAGGTAACATGAGGAGACGAAGCAAAGATGTGTGCTGCATGCGTGAAGAAAGGAACCCAAAGAGAGTGGGCTCAACCATGATGAAAAGAGTATGTTTCAAGTGAACATGGACATGTCTAGGGGTGCCGCGTATGCACGCGGAAAGAACGTGATAAGTCGCGTATGGGCAAAAGCGCCCTCAAAAAGTGCATCCAGGTAACCACCATGGTATCACCCATTGTATTTGCATGATCTCATCAATTTCTGCATTCGTAGTCACTACTCAAGTAATGTGTTTTTGCCCATGGTATTGAAAAAGGGGCTTGCTATATTGAAAAGGATAAACCCATATAAGGAGAAGAACACTGCAAATGGGGATGCGGAGTGTGGGTGAAAAGATGTCTGTAGAATAATGAATACTTCTCTCGTGAAGCAGATCTCGAATGGAAAGGGTTACTTAGAATGACAGATCCGAATGTATGATGCACCAATGATGAAGAAGGGGATTCAGATCTCAAATAAAATTGTGTCTACTAGATCCGATTACAACAGATCCGACCGGAGGCGAACATCCGTCCGGGCGGAAAATCGAACCAAACATCTAATCCGCGTTATGCTGCTCTCAATGATCAAGATCTATACGTCACTACGTACAAGAAGCGCGTATGGGCGCGGTGGCTTCGCTCGAAGGCAGCGCCGCACGCGCACACCTTGTGCGAGACACGCCGGCAAGCGTCGTGGGGATAGAAGCGGATACACGCGACACCGGCGGAAGCAAGCGCGGCGAAATCCGTGTCCGCCGGGGCGGCGGCACAGCATCCAACCGTCTCGCCGTGTTTCTGCCATCCATCCATGTTGAGTGGGCGATTCCGTTGGTGATGTGTTTCAGACAAAAGAAGGAAAGGGGTTCACCGGGAAATCAAGGAAACGGGCCTTGGCGGGCACGATTGAACTTGTTGGAACCAAGGTGAAAATCGATGAAACGTGGTCCAAGGTGTCGAAGGTTGTAGCCCCGCCTCGTGCTTTGCTCCCTTCCGGTGAGGCCGGTAAACCAGATCAGGGGTCGTAGCTCCCTTCCGGTGAGGGTCGGGTAAAACGCAGATCGGGGGTCGTAGCTCCCTTCAGAGAGGTCGGTAAACGAGTTGGGGTTGGTTTCTCTGTGAGGTCGAAACCAGCCATGGTGTGGGTGTCACAAGTCACCAAGTTCATGCCAAAGCATATGTTGTAAGATGTTTTCTCTATAATAAAATATTGAAGGTCGACAACTCAGCTGTATTTTTCCATTTGGGTTTCCACCTAAAATCCTCGTGTCTGTGATGCTTTGTGTGATGGTTTATTCGTTCTTACTCGCACATGTTTACCGTTTCGAACATCCGATGAATGAATGATGGAATGATATATGAAGATTTAATGACATATCTAGACATTCGTGTATACGCGAGCTTCATAAAGGGTATCCCATAAGACACGCGTAAGCCATCGAAAGAAAGTAGCGTATGGGTTTTAAGGAATGGAAAAGTAAAATTTTCGTTAACAGCAAAGAAATACCCATTCACCCCCCCTCTCAAATATTTTTTCCCAACACATTGCGCAAGGAGGCAAGCTAAAGGTGGCAAAGGATCTACGTACTGTAAAGATTAGGGCTCGATTAGTGTAATATGACGAAATTACTAAGAGCTTGTGATAAGATTTGTATGTTTGTATGAGATTGCCATGATCTCCATGCTACACAATATATAGTTATTTTAGCTTCAAAGCCGTTAAACAACCGTGTTATGTGTGTTTTTATCGTCATGTTTTTCAATCGTTGATTAAATTCCAAGAATTATAGTAGTGATTCCGTATTTAGCAAGAAGATAAATGTTGTTGTATCGTAGAGTCTGTGACATATGGCTATTATTGTATATATAATTTCTACATCAAGTCTACTTTTAGACATGTCGATCATATTCTCATGAGTCATAAGATGCTATTTGTGGATGGTTTGTCAAGTTGAAAAATAGATGGACTCATATTTTAGACATATTGGGGCGGTATAATCTATTTTTACACGCGCATAAAAATAGATATTTAATATTATTAGCTCTTAATAATATTTGGACTATAAAAATTAACTTATTCTCTTGTTCTTCATTTAAGTGTACAAGATGTGTAAGGCCAAAGAGCCGAGCGGTATGATTTACGCTATTCCCCGAGGGTTACGTGAGCCAGCCATATTTGGATCGTATTTATCGAGGTAGTGATTGATTTCATCGGAGAGCTTATGAGAAATTAAGCTGAAAGTGAGGAATGTTACATGATCTCTATGACATATATAATATATATGTGATAATATGGGGTTTTTATTTAGGCTTCCTTGCTAAGACACCGTGTTCATATGTGTGAATTTTTATGGTTTTACGTATGCATGCAATTGATTTAATTTCTCGCATATGATGATCAATAGTAGAAGAGATTCGTATTATGCATGAAGTCAAATAGTGTGTGACTTGGGAGAATATTGGATGTAAGGTTCTGATTAGTTATATAATTTCTACATGGTATCGAGCTTATATTGATCGGAGAAAATTGCAAACTGGCTGAAACTATTGAGTTTTGTACTGGTGAATTCGAACTCTGCGCAGTGTTTCTTTTTGATGTCGAAGTTGAGATGTCTTTCAACAAAGATTGCGATCGGAGTATACCGAGGGTAGCTCTAAATTATATTGCATGGAAGGACAGATGGAGGCGTAGCCGGGAGGATAATGGGTCGAAGGAGTTCATAGATGCGTAAATTCCAAAACCTACTTCAGCGATGTGCCGCCGCGCACTTGACGATGGAAAAAAGAAGATAAAAACGAAGGATTATGTTGAAGGTAAGGATCACAGTGTCCAAATTTCTTCATGGTAAAGCTTCTCCATTTTATGTGTAAATTCGATAGACTTCAGGTTCCAAAGCAAGAGCGACCGTAGGAAGTCACAGCGCTCAAAGATAAACTCGTGAAAATAAAAATGGAGAAGGGCGAAAGATGTTCAAGTACCTTCACGAAGTTTGGTCCAAGTTATGTGGATGAGTCGGGAAGTGTGGGGTCACTGGTATATGAAGAGAACGTTTGGTGAGCTTGGCTCTCCTTGCCTCCAAAGAGTTGGTATTCCTATGAGACTTCCGTCAATGGCTCCGGGAGAACCCTGATGAGTTACATTTTGGTTGGATTCTGTGTAGGAGGATATAAGGTGGAGTACCAGGATGGATCTTCACTGGAAGAATAAAGATGACAAATTGCGCTTTGGTCGGCTAAAAGGAAGGGGAAGGGGAAAGAAAATTCTTCTCAACTTGGGCAAGGTAAAGGCAAGACATGATATGTCTGGTGAAGTGATTTCACCGTCACCAACATGGAAATTATGCCACTAATTGTCCAAGAATAGTAACAAGCAAGTCGATCTCAGCCTGGAGAGGCTTTACCGTAGTTTGAGCTGGATTTTTGCTAATCACATGCTTGGTATCAAGTGTGATGGGACTGTGGTTTCCTGACAATGGTGCATCTTTCCATGAGCAGAGAAATATTTGTTTACCGATCCGGATGAGAAGGATCTTTAGAGTACATCGAGATGGCGATGATGGTAGATAATAAAGGCCGGGGACGACGGCTTCTCGAGAGGGAGTCTCGGCAAACTCTTCATCTTGAAGGCTACGTGCATGTTCCAGGATTGAAGAAGAATCTAATCTCTCGTGGCGATGTTGGAAGACAAAGGGATATTATGTTGTCTTTAAAGTAGGAAAGGCTTTCCCGTGTAGTAAGGCAATCGTAAACCCGAGGATAGGGGTTCGAGTTAAGAACCTTATCAATTGCAGGTAGACAAGCGCAACAATGGCGGGTGTGTTAAGGAGTGGTGAGCCGGGATGAGGCGAACCGTGGCACAAAGATCGGGCCACCTTCACCATGGTGCTTTGAAAATTTTGCAGCGGGATTTCATCGAGCTTCCTGCAAAGGCACACTGCGCAATCAAACACTTGGCCTATGTATGTACTGGGGAAAATTCTGTGAAAGCCAATTATGAGAAGGATATTCACGCCACAAACGATCCTGAGAGACCTGGCCAGATGGAACTTTTCCCCAAGAGTTTGGCGTTAGAAAGCATGTGTATTATGTGATATTTGTCAAGGACTTTTCTCGTAAGTCGGATCTTATTCATTCGTAAGAAGAGTGAGACATCTTAAAAGTTCATGAGTTCATTACCAGAAAGAGTCGGTGAAGTAGGTGAAGGTTTGAGCTATACGTAATAGGAATTATCTGTGCTAATTCAAAGAATTTTATAAATGTTAGTAATGAAATTCATAGTAGCTCATAGCACCCCATAACCTGAGCAAGAGACCGGTCACAGAGCAAAAGAATGGCATGATCAGGAAACAGGGCCAAGGACACAGAAGAGATCGTGGCCTTCCACAAGCACTTGTGGGCTGAAGCTGCAATAATCGCGACGCCATGTGAAAAACCGTTGTCCTCGATAGCACTTGGCATGAGTACACCGAAGAGGCATTTTTCCGGTAAGAAGACCCATATTTCTCATTTGAAGCATTTGCCTACTTCGTATACATTCATGTGACGAAGGATGCCGTGAAGAACAGCCGACCTTGAGAGGTTGGTATATTTGTGGGGTACACATAAACAACCCACAACTATCATGTGTATTTTCCAGCATGGGCCCAAGACCATTGAAGTTACCTTGGAGATATCAAATTTCATGAGGAGAAAGCAACAAGTGTTCATTGAGAGGGAGCCATACCTGTACGCATGAGGAGCTATTAGTTTCTAAGGATGAGTCTTAGGAGGGATCAACTGCATGAAGAGTTCATAGAGTGAAGAACCACCTGCGAAAAGCAATCACCACATGGAGGAAGTGCACCACAGAAACTAAACAACGATCATTAATGCGTAGAAGATTGTAGGGAGCAATTTATCAAGGAAATGTTAACATAGAGACAAATACTATCTAACCGATATATCGATGGGCTATGGCCTCCGATGAGCAAGTGTATTGTGACAGAACTATCCTCTTCGAGGAAGCTGGATGACCTCGATGGGTAGATGCCATGGTGAAGAGTATGATTCGATTGTCGTAAACAATGCATGGGAGATTGTCCCAAGGCCTAAGGAAATCATGGTAGGTTCGAGATGGATCTACAAAGTGATGTTACCTGCCTGAGCATCGAGAAGTACAAGGCAAGATTTGTTGCTCGTGCTTCTCACATATTGAGGGGATCAACTATGAGGAAATCTTTGTACCTGCCGCAAAGGTATTCTTCCAGCGCGCAGCATCCTAGCTCTCTCTCAAAGTATTTATGTGATGGCACATTCCATCAGATGGATGTGAAGTAGCACACACGTTCACCCGAGAGTACTGAGGAGGAGGTGGCGTGAGTAGCCCGAAGGTGTCGAGATATTTAGCAAGTGAGTTGCATGTGTGTGTGCTCAAAAGAGCCAGGCTGGCTGAAACAAGCACTGCCGGGTGGCGCGCCACTGTATAGTTATTTCACACTCGGTCTTGGATTCACCAAGAGTGAGGCAGACCGTAATCCATACCGTATTGTGTGGAGGGTAAGTTATTTATCATTGTAATTTATGTAGATGATTTGATTTTTACTAGTGATGAACAAAGCTGATACTCTCACAAGGCTGATCTTACAAGGAGTCGGAGACAGAAGGACTCGGGGCCTCCTCTTCGATTATTTCCTGTGATTTGTACCCATGTGTCACAGTTGATGGACTCGTCAGCTCCGCGTGCATGCCCGGGAGATACCGGAGAATTTCGTCACGCAAGGCTGCTGCCTATCGACACTCTCTTCCGGGTGGCGGAGGAAAGAGGATGCCACATCTACAGAGGTAGTGGATGCCACCGTTATCGATAGTTGGTTGGTTCGCTCATGTATTCAGTCAATAATACCACAGGATGTTGGTTGTCCGCTCTGCCAAGCTATGGCGTTTCATCGTAGTAGATCTGATAATAAAATGTATAGAAATGGAAAATATGCCCAAGAATGACACTATTGAAGATGCCAAAATCTCTATATCTTCATTAATATCAAAATCCTTTAAGGTAGGGCACCACATACATTCACTCCTTAAGGAATAGATCACTCCACAAGCCATATGCTTGCCCATACAATAATCCTTGACTTCTCTCAATGGAGAGTCTCTAGCCTCTATATAGGTTTCATATATGCAATACCATGGGTAGTTCCCATGGGCCCCTAATACCATACATCCAATATAATGGGCTTATCACTTTATTCCCTAGTTACATGTGGTCCTCACATAATGTGGATTGTCCACTTTATTTATTAACTATGGCCCATTTATTTATCATTATTATATTATTACATCATATTATTCTCAGTACTTCCCTCCGTACCCTATATTATCCCCTCTAGGCATAACACACCTACCAAGCTCTTTGGAAGGCGAGGAAGCATGTATTGGATATCTCAAAGGCACATCGGGATATGGATTATGGCATAAGTTGGACGATGAGGTGAAGTCGCATGGCTCACTGATGTAGATCGCGGTGGAGCCCAACCAACACGTAAAAGAGCACGAGGATTTTCGGACGGTCTACAACAAGCTTTCTCAGTGGGGCAGTGAAACAAGAGATCCATGGCACTCGTACTCGTTGGAGGCTTAGGCACATGGCAGCAAGTTTGGTCGCATGCGAGGCTGGTATGATGAGGAAGATCATGGTCGTGTTGTTCGCCCATACTTAGATCCTACTCTGTGATATACTATTAATCGAGTTGCACTAAACTCTTTCTGCTAACTCGTATTTCATGATATATCTAAACACATTGACATCCCGTATCATCATATCGTAGATTAAAATGTAATATCTATGTTACTTTTCACATCTTACTGAGGATCAAGATGCCGATATCTTGATGAAGTTGGCGCCCAATGAGCAAATTCGACACTATAGAGAAAAGATTCGTGGTGGCGTATAATCCTTATCTTTTTGAGAGGGCGTTGAGATTGCAACAAGATGATGAGCTTAGTGAAAAGAGTCGCCTTTCACTAAGTGTGAAGCCCGCAGGCTATTTTTGGCGCAAGTCTATTTTTATCTATGTTCATTTTTAGATGCGATGTCAATCATGGTCTTCTATGAGTCACAGGATGTTATTTGTGGATGGTTGGTCAAGTTGGAAAAATATATGACTTATTTTTAGACATATTAAAGTGAAAACTATATTTTTAGATTGCGAGTCTAAAAATAGATATGTAAAATATTATTAGCTTCAATAAGGTTTGGACTATGGGGCCAACTTGCCTCTCGACACTTCTACGTGCGTGCCGTATGTGGCACAGAGGCCGATGTAGCGAATTACACTATTCCCGAGGGTTATGGAGCTATTGAATGAGACTCTTTAGTTAGAACTCATGTGACATATTTGGTGGAGTTGTAGAAGTAGTTGGTGGAGAGTTGTGTTCGCTTAACTCGCTAGGACACGGGCCGAGCTAGTTGTATCTATTCAACCGATTAAGACACTAGTGAGAGTAAAGAATTAATTAACAATTAATTCACTAAATATTAATCATTAATCAACCAAAGAATACATCGTTTAACTGCCATATATGGACAAGCCAAAGGAGACCAAAGGAGAGAGACAGGGTAAAGGGAAAGTTGACTACTGCCAGACTATAGTTGATGCATTGACCATCCAACACGTAGCAGAGTTACCAATGAGGATTGCATGAGCATAATGAAACAATTTGAGTTCATTCGTAGACATTCTCTCTCAAAGTAGGATTGTGCAGTAGGCAAAGCAAAGGTGTGATCGGCATGGATTTGCCAGATCTAAGCAGCACGGGGCAGGTAGCGATTGGATTGTACCGAGAGCTTGTGAGAAGCTTTGTATGAGGATTACACAGCACATATCTATGACATATATTATATGGGCGTATATTTGGGGTTTTTAGCTTCAGTTTCTTTCCTGCTAAGAAACCGTGTTCATATGTGTGAATTTTTATGGTTTCAATGTGTGCATGAAATGATTTAATTTCCGTACACATCAAGGAGAGATTTCGTATTATGCATGAATTCAAATAGGTGATCGTAGAATATTGATGTATAACGCATTATTTATATAATTTCTACATCCTGCATGTGGCACACATATGTCCGTATTGCTAGTTGTAACTTTTAGAGAGGGAAAAGTTTAGAGGCAAGATGGGCATAAATACTTAGAAAACAAAGACGAAAAAACGAAGTGACCTAAAGTGAGATAAGTGATATTCGCACCCAAATATTTTAAAGGTGGGGATGTCATTGAATTCCTATTGTGACAAAATAACTAGGTGGAAAAATTTAAATGGAAGGGAGGGAATCTAATGAATGTGATTAGATTAAAATTAATGGCGAGAATTGGTGGTGAAAGGGTAGTGGTTAAGCAACAATAATATTCTGCAAAATAATTATTACCATGGAAACTATAATTTTATTACTACTATTAAAAGACAATTTCATTACCACGCTTAAAATAGAAAATCTAACTTTAACCGAGCTATTTTGCAATACTATTGTTCCGTTTCTAAATAAGGGTAGTAAGAATTCTTAGATTGATGGATGCATCCGTACACAGGACCCACCATGAGGATGAGACAAAAATACAAAACAGAAGAAATTTCAGTGAGAAATTTGGTGTTCGGTGGCCACGATGGAAGATTTCTTCATTGTGAGAATGTTAACATCGTTAAATGTTAAATTCACAAATTGCAAGAACTTTGGAAATTTTTTTTTTAATATGTAACACAAAAAATTTGACAAACACATATTTACCGAAAACTTAAATTGAGAAGCATGGAAAACAAACAACCATCTTCAAATTTTCAATTTATTAAAGACAATATACTTGCATCTGTGCCCCATTGGAATCATCAAATCGATTCTATTTTTTTATTTGAACTTGCCGTGAAAAGAGCACGTCTAGTACTATGCCTAAAGGGGATGTTATTTTTATTTTAGACAAAATTAGTTTCCTTTTTGTTGGAACATACATTCTAAAAGTCGCAAAGAAAGATGCTCAAGACACCGAAGAAGATCCCAAGACGCCCACAAGACGTTGTGGAAGAACTCGCAAACAAAAAATCAAATTAAAAAAAAAACAAAATTTTTTTTTACAAAATAATAAATTTATTGTGAATTTTCTACTCCTCAACGGTACAATTAACAAAATCCCCGCACAACAACAAATCAACTAAATTACAACAGGACAACAAAAAATCAACTAAATTGTCAGACAACAAAAAATCTAACTTCAATTCTTACGGGATATGAAGTACAGACATATGTGAACAAAAACCCGAAGAAGCTAGCTGAGAGATTATAGTTCAAATTAACCAATAGTTCGACTAGTCTCTTGTTTGCCTAAGCCCAAACTCAAAATCATTTCATTAAGCGACGAAAGACGTTGCCACAAACAAACAAAGTTCGGCACGGGAAATTAAATTCATTGTTCTACCAACTCCCCAACAATTTATTTAACTCGCACAAAAATTTCGGCCGTAATCCATGGAGGAAAAAAAAATTTCTCATTTCAGTGTTACCCATCTTCACATTTTCACCCATGTATCAATGGTCTCTATAAAATTTGAGATTTTTCCGTGCATTGCATAGTTGGAAGAATGATTTAAAATTGTAGTGAGATTTCAAGGGATAAGGTGTGAATGCAATGGATATGATGCCAATTTTCCCCACAAGCGTATTGTAAGAGTTCACTCCGAAAGACAAAAAAGCTATGTTTTTGTGCTTAAAAGACTAATAAAAAAATTCTTGAAAATAACAACTATATTTTTTTTGTTTGTCCTTGCTAACCTACAACTAAGCTCTTAAGAGAAAGGACCCAGAAATGTATAAGAGAGAGGCTACCAGTGGCCATGAATGAGGTACAACTAGGTCACCAAGTTTCTCAGGATGAGCAACACTTTCGGTATGAAGGTTGATGGCCTCCAAATTAGATAATTTAAGACCATATAACCATTCTTCAACACATTTAACCTCTCTTGGTGTTTGATGACATGTTTTCGAGCTATAATGTGTTCATTATGAAGGTTTAGATATAAGTATATATATTATGTGGCTATATTATTGATTTTTGTATAATATTTGAGAATATTGAGAAATTATGAATGTAGAGAAGACAGTGACCACTCCTCGCTTCGAAGATGGTACAAGATCGGGATAATAAATGAACATGATATTAAGAAATTATTGAGAAAATATGAGATCCAGCCGACAAAGAAAATCGAGATGTGTTCTCATCATTTAATGAAGATTCCTATTTTTGGGGGACCAAATCCACTTTCTTTGAGGATTTTGGAGGGTGTTGCTTCCTTTCAAGGAGGATGCTTCGTCAATTAAATAAGTACCTGAATTTAATATTTCTCTTAAATGTATTTCTTTAGTCTTCTTATGGAGAAAATTTGTTATTTAGCAGACATACTTTCATTTCTATATGATGTACTTGGATTGGATTCTTCTAATAATGAAGTTTTGGTTCCATTTTTAGCTTCTAATGTTTGTTTATTTCATAGAATTTGATTGACCTTGGTATTTTCCATCCTAGAGCCTTTAAATCCATGTTGTACAATTTCTTTGTCTTCTTTGCACTTTATACTTGCATCTTATTTTTTTGTTTATATTTCGCATTTAGTAATCATATTTTCATTTGTTGTTATTAGAGTGGTTAAATGATTGAAGTAGTTTTTTTTCACATAGTGTCAGCTTTATAGGTATACATGATGCATCCTTACAATAGATTTGAAAATTCATATTCATCATTGAGCTACTTGGATTGGTTTTTCATTAGTTCAATTTTTTAATTTCTAGAAGTATTGTGTAGCAAAAACCACTCCATCTCATTTTCATTTGATTATTTTGGGGACCTACAAGTCAATGTTTCCTAGTCAGACTCTCAGAGGGTTTGCTTGGTCAAAACCCCCGCGTATCAGCATGCTACTCAAGAAGGACTCACACAACCACACTTGTATAAAACTAGATAATATCGATAGTAGAATTCATCTGCATCCTAATGCTGATGGGATCTCCATGTGTCCAAATTCTCCAAGAACCTTCTTCTTCTTCCACTAACCTGGAAATTAAGAAAGAACATGGCAAATTCAGTTGTATACATATATTCATTCAAAGGGGAGAAATCATGTGAAATAATTATATAAATGTAATAAATGCTTAAATAATAATCTTTTCACATATGCAAGCAAGATATTAACACGAATTGTGAACAAGATATTCTTCTTCATTAATAACATCACAAATAGAATAAAAGTGAGAGAGATCATCTCTAATCTTCCTGAGATGATTCCTCGAAATGCACCGTCGTCCCCATCCTGCCCCCGCCTGTTCGCTAGGATACTTTCTAAGACTTTTTCCGTGTATACGTATTATATATAAATCGGAGGACATTCTGCAGTGCCCATGGCTTCGTAATTCCAGAAAGGCAGAGGTGAGCCGGAAATCGTACTGACTGGATTCTGTACCACCAAAGTATAATATCTGGTGATTTTTCTCCTCAGTCATGCATGAGGGCTTTATACTCTCAAAGTAGTTTCTGAACTAGTTAAATAGTTGTCATTGATGGGTGGTTGAACTGAGGACCATCAAACCCACTTTAAAAGTTTATAATTTATATATTTTTAATTAATAGTACACGCTAGAAAGGGTATGAACCTATGATACACTGTGAAAAGTCCTAAAATACCTTGCTGGATTTTTTTTAACGTTTTTATGAATTTTAACTAATTTTAGAATGGTGCTCAAGGTCAAGACAATCATGAATCACAATAGTGAAAATTTATAAAGTTATAATACCATCCGAGAAACAAAAATCCGTAGCAATCATGTAGCGCTTTGTTGATATCTCTCACCTAAATCTGACTCCAAATTCATGGTTGAAGTAGATTTACATCCCATGAACAAGCAGGCTCAGTTTAATATGAGGCTTGGTTAGGTTTTCATTTTTGGTCTCTTACATTGCCAGCTTCTTGAATGTTGATTTTCCAATTTGTTCAGGGTTCCCTCTTTTTCTTTCACAATTTACTTAACTGAAAAGGTGTTTCATCTTGAAAAAGTAATCTAAGACTTTTCTTTCCACAAAAATAGAATAGATTTAATTTAGTCACTTCTTTCCAACAATATAGATTATAATTTCTTGTTTTTCATTGTGTTTACATTTTAAAATATAATTGATTTTTCTTATCATTTACTTTCCGAAGAAAAGTAGAACAAGTTTATTTGTCTATTTAGCTTTGCAATCCTAATATTAGCAGCGTATCATATATATATTTATTTCAATTGTTTCATTGTCTTTCAGCATTGCATCAAATGTAGATTCAGAAGAGGAAGGTTCACGCAGACACACAATTTCAGCCTCTGTTTTACGACCAAAGCTGATAATTTAAGTTGGTAGCCTGTGGAGTTTCAATATTATTGTTGCAATATTGTACCACGTTTTTTAGCCATTTTCGGGAGGGGCCATGGCACTCTCTTTGTTCTAATATCTTCCTTTTTCTCTTTTCTACATTCATATTTTTTAAAAACAAGAAGAATGTATTAGACATCTCTATTATGTATTGGAATTTAATTGTACTTTTCTTAGTAAAAATGGGGAAAATATATTTCTTTCCAATACCACAATCTGGCCAATTTCAATTTTGCTTATATCTTTGCATGTATAAGAAGAATATAAGGGTAGAAGTTAGAAGAGACATGACTGAATCGTATTCCCACAACCTATCAACAATGTATTATTCTCTCTCTGTCCTTTTCTACCATATCAAGTGTTTATGCCATTCTTTTTTCATCTATATCATTATCAAGTTTTAAATGTGATCCATATTTTTCTCAATATCCATATCTCCCCACATGTCATTCCTCCTTTACATCCATATTCAGCACTTCCTCAATGGGGTGTCTCATATTTCAATATCCTAAATTCTATATGTCCACACTAGCCTCCCTAATAGGAGATCCATCCGTCCTCATCATCCCCGCATCCCAAACTCGGAACTCTGCCAATAATGATCCACCTCCTCCAAATCTGCCTGTATGACCCATCTCTCCTCAAATACCAAAGACCTTCACTTCCCAACCCCAATAAATGCCTCTGCTTACAACATCGAGATGAAAATATTAAAAATAGCCTTTCACATAAAATGGATAGTAATCTTAGATCAAGAATATTTATTCTTCAAAAGAAAATTCAATTAAGGCCATTAAAGAACAACATCAAGAATAAACATCGAGAGGAGAATAAATAGTCATGGACTCTTGAAGAAGAGTAGCTATAGAACATGAGGATTTATAGGGTTCTCAATATGCTCGTGGAGAATAACCAAAAATATTATAATATTTTAATGGCATGTGAAAAATAAGGCATGAAAAATTATCCAGATAATAATTCAACTAGGGGTACTAATACTATATCGAGCTTCTTATTCCAAATGAACAAGAGGGGACATCATTCTCTTCAACAAAGGTTTGATATCACTAAAGTCAAAGAAATTTGGTTCTAAATTATCATGTACATGTCAAATCATATATTTCAAGATCACACATGAGTTTATATGTCATATTGTTATACACATGGATCCATTAGAAGTATTCTATACCAGCAGATTTTTTTTTTTTCAAGTAGAGTAGCAGCAGTGCGAAATAAAAAATGGAAAAAGAAAAATAATGAAATATCAGTGAAAACTCTCTTCAGAGGAAATCTGAGATTGGCTCATTGATTGAAAGCTTCCTATGAGGCAATCAGTTAGGTTGGAGAAAAGGAGAAAATAAAACAAAAAAAATAAAAAAGAATGAAATAAGATCCTAGGTGCAAACTCTCCTTTATGCACCTAGAAAAGGGTACATGTTAAGGTTGAAAAACTGAGGCAAAGAGACCAGAAAAAAAAAAAAAAATGAAGAAGCTATTCTTTGCCCAGTATCTCTCTCTGACAGCTCATGGTGTGCCTCAAACCTTCAGGTTACTGCCATGAACAAGTTAGTACCATGAGATAAAGTTGATAAAAAAATCTAGTTTATGGGTACCTGCTAACTTAAGATTGCCTCTCCTTGCCTGGATGCTTCAATAGACAAAGCTAATAATCCATCATTTCATCCATTTCCAGAAGATCCACCACATTTCAAGCTTTTTCTATCTATTTTCCTTTCTGCTCAAAGGGTTAAAGAAATTTTTATAGCATATAGACTACAAAACACATGGAAGAAATTTTGGACTATATCTTATAAATTTCTTGCATATTTTTTTTTGATATTTTTCATGGGGAGATTCATATGATGATGGTAACAAGGTTAAAAATTTCAGAAAATTCCGTTGCATACTTTTGGAGAAATTGACCATCATCACTCAGCAACCATTTTCCATTTATCTCAATATGTGTACATCCATTGCCAAGATTTTATGTGGATAAGGTAGAATATTGATGGAAATACAAAAAAACGTTTAGAAAACTTGGTCACCGTTTGAGAGATAAGGGATTAAAGAAGTTTTCTTACATGATTTACTACAATATCAGACCCATGTAAAAAGAGAGGGACAAATATTATGTTTTCTTTAGGTAATTAAGAAAAAATGAAGTCTAATAAAATCTCTGAGCAATCCATCTCTCACACAATTTAGTAACTTATCCATCCAAAAATCATGACGTTCATGAAAAACTCATTTTCACCCCTTCTTCCATTGTTTTTAATTTATCACTGAAAGTTTTTCCTAGTCCCTATCCATGGGTTCACCATGAATTATCAGATTTTTTGAATGCATTACATGAATATTATTTGTGGTCTCTGAGGGTCGCTGTGTGACTACTGAAAATAGTCAGAACCAATCCCATAAACAGTCTTTACAATTTATGACATATTGTAGACATATCAACACCAAAGCAAAGATTTAGCCATCAGCGAAAGTGTCATGAGTACAATATTTGGGATTCTGGTGAAGCCACACAATTTTTATATCCTTACTACTGAGTTTATTATTCATCCCTAATAACAAACATGCTAGATTTGAAGGACCCGCACTGCAGTATTTTTGCTTGAAATGAACTCATTAGAAAATATTCAGGTAAACATTATGCTCAAAACAATGTAGCATGAGGCACAACACATGGAAAATAAGAGACTCAAATAATTAATATATCAACCACCATCTCCTAATTAGCACAAGTACATCAAGGTAGCTAATGATCATCAGTAGGAACAGTGTATAATTTTCTGTCACCTCTCCTCTTGAGCGTACGATGGTTAAAAGTTTTTTCAATGCAAGAGAGAAGGTTTGTAGGCTATGTATGTGTATGTGTCCATCAAACTGAGTAGTTGCTGAAGTTACCATAAATGTGGGAATATGGACAGTAAGTTGATCATAATTTTGCATTTGGGACATAGGTTTGAGAAGTTGTAATGGTAGCTGGGCCATCCAAGGCGCATGTTGATCCTGGTCATCAAACCATAAAAGAATAAGATAGACAAGCCTAAATCTCATTTGTACCAAGAATTGATTCCTAAAATGGGGATAAGAGAGGCTCATCAAGGTATCAAGAGTCGAGTTCAAAATTAGCATGGATCCCTTAGGGTGCTACATATAATATGAAGTATCTCAAACAACAAGCAAGTTACATGGAATGTATGTAATTTTTACAGTATTGCGTACCTGACAAGAACATTTCAGATTGTTGTATATTATAATGTTATGGATTCTGTGCGAAGAGATGAAAAACACGGTCACAGTAATTCTCCTCCAAACTCCCTCAAACCATGAATGAGTCTCTTATGGAGGGGTAAGAAAGTATTTTAGCCCACCCACCACAGACAAAAGTTGTTTTGCGAATTTGTTGAATATACATGTATACACACTTTGCAACAAACTTTAAAAATTGAATTTATTTCTTCAAAATTTTTTCCATGTGAGGGAAGAAAGGTATAGCAGGACTAATTTGTGTATTGAATTAGACACTTTTCTCCCTTTTTCCTAATAACACCAATTTCTCCATAATTTTTCCTTTGAAACCCCAAGCGCTAAAAAAAATAATTAAGAAAGAAAAAAACCTTTTTTGAAAATTTTGAAGACATAATAAAATAATGGGGGTGGATTTAATCATGGAGAGCCCAAAACTAAGAAGGATGAATAATAATCTAATGAAGTAAAGGCAGAAGAGGATCGAGAAGAGGGAAATAATCCAAAACAAAAAAAAAGTCAAGGAGGAAGAAGGAAAGGTAAAGGCACAAACTGTGTTAAATAATTAAAACAACAATCCCATAGCACTGACAAAATTTGTTGTGACACAACATAAGAATGAGAAATCAAAGTCCATTGGGAAACTATCTAGGCCACAAAAGAGAAGAAGAAATAAAAGGAAAGAAGATGTCACATAAAAAAAGAACTAAACCAGTTGTGAAACTAGGATTTCCAATAGGTATCTAATCTCTAGCTTGTGTCCAAGGCTCCTAGAAGGTGTTATATGGGTTCAAGATGAAAAGGAAATTATGTGGAATATAGATGAAATTAGACAAGATTTGAATATTTTTTGGTGATGCAAGATGTTATATTCATTTACAAGATGTTATGTGTTTTGCAGAATTCATTGAAGGGTCTTTGAGGTTATATGTAGGGCCAAATAGTAGAAAGTTAGTGAGGCTCGTAAAGGATGTTGAAGACATTTCCAAGCCTAGAAAACATTTATGTGAGCCCATCTTGCAACAGGAGAAAAAAATAGAGTTATGGTCTCTATGTACCCATATTTTTTCATGCACAAGAGATAGTGGAAGAATGAGTAAATGAAATGATAGTGTCAAGGGATGAAGGTGTGAATGCAATGGCAGATTCCATTTTTCTCTACAAGTCGGCTATATGTTCACCTAAAAAGAGAAAACATGTTTTTTTATTAGTATTTATCATATAACAAATGCAAGAAAAAGAACAAATATTTTTTTTTTTTGTCTCCTTAAACTACAATTGCAAGCTTGAAAGAAAGGACCGAGAAATGTACAAGAGAGAGGCCACCAAGTTGGCGAACGAGGTACACTGGGATGTAAATGCGTTTCTGCAGATGAGCAACACTTTTATTATGAAGATGCTGGCCTCCAAATGAAAGTACCAGCCCCATGACCATCCTTCACACGAACTTCTTTGCATTTTATGACATTTTTGCTTTATAAATTTCATTAAAGTGTTTAGAGATAATTTCACATATGTGCCTAATATTATTTATTTTTGTATAACATGATATTTATTGGGTAAATTACATTATATATAGGCACTGTTCTCATTGCAGGATGTGGGAGTCATTATTATACAATAAATAAAATGCACATATTATGGAATTATTGAATAGAATTCAGATATCCATTGATTAAGAAAATTCCCAAGAAAATGCTCCCAATATCGTTATTGAAGATTCTGTGCATTATCAAATGTGGACCACTTTTTGCTGTGATTTTGGAGGGGAAAGTTGTTCCTTTCAAGGAGGATGCTGCATTCATCAATTTTTATAAGTAAAAATTCACCTCAACTTGGGCATATTTTTTTTAGTCTTTGTAGAAAATTTTCTATTTATAGCATCCCATTTTGTTTTGGCAGATGTATTTTGATTGACTCTATTAATGTGTTTGTTATTTTGGCTTGTGTTTGCTCTTCTATATTGATTTGAGGATTCTGGTCTTGGCCATTCAGAGCCTTCAAAGCCTTTTGTAAAATTTCTTTATCTTCGTCTGTATCACTACTACATTTGCGGAAATTCTATTGATTTGGTCTGCGTTTTTTATTTTCACTGTTTGAAATTTTCCCAAATTTTTTCCATCTCGCCCGAAACCATCGTTTATATATATACGTTCATAGAAAAGTGTCACACACCGACACTTAAAACGTGCTTAACGTGGCGTTAGATAAAGACGTCGCAATTGCGACACCATGGCCCAAAGCGTCACTATCGAGACTATCTCAAACGTTGCACCGCGACACAATGTTCTAAAAGCCGCCATTGCGATGTTTGAGCACTCGTTTAACAGCCACGTCTTTTCCGCCGTTTGTATAACGATGTACACGCGCCACATAAAAATACCAAACTTATATGCGCGCTTATATAAAAATTCGAAACTTATATGCGCGCTACACAAAAATGATTGTTGTTTCGTATTTGCTTCGCTAGCTACATTAACGTTTGATATCACGCGCGCATTCACCCTCTCGCTTCAACAACATTTTCCCTCGCATCGGCGCCGTGCCTCTTGCACGCATTTGCCCTCAACGTTCGCCCTCATCTCTTCGGCGTGCAATACCCCACCCCGCCCAGGCACGAAACATTCGCCCCTCGCCCTCTGCAAAATGGTAAGTTCTTACCCATGCCCTTCCTCCCATAGTAGGGTTGGACTCTATTAGGGTTGGTCAATTCCATCGTATTTGTGTTAGTCGTAGGGTTCTCTCGTAGATGTCAAGAATCAAGATTCAATACCCGCTATTATCTTCATCACCCAATACAAGATTTAAATTTTTCCCAAAGAAACGCTTATTAATTAAAACATTATTTCTCCCTCGCTTTAAAAAACCCTTACATTTAAATGAAAACAAGCATTGCATTTCAACTACAAAAATCTACAGTTCAAAATGTACATGTGTGCTACATTAACGTCCGATATCACGCGCGCATTCGCCCGCCTTGCATGCGCATTCGCCCGAGCTCTACAACAACATTCGCCCGGACGCCCTCGCCCTCTTTCGGCACGCATTCGCCCGCACGCCCCCGCCCTCTTGCAGACAAAGACGGCTCTCGCATTCACTCCCCGCCGCGTTCGCCCCCGCCCCAACAAACACCGCCCCCGCCTCTTGCAAATGGTGTGCTCCTCTATTGTGGCCCTCTCCTATAGTAGTTGACTCTATTTTGGGTTTTTTTGGTCAACACCTATTGGATTGTGTTAGGCTGTATGGTTCTAGATGTCAAGAATCAAGATTCAATACTCCTCTATTATCTTCATCACCCAATACAAGATTTAAATTTTTCCCAAAGAAACGCTATTAATTTGGCAACCATTATTTCTCCTCATTTAAAAACTTACATTTTAGAATGAAACAAGTATTGCATTTCAACTACAAAAATCTATTAGTGTTCAAATGTACATGTGTGCATCACTTGTGTAGGTATTCTCTTTTCCACTTTCACATTATCCAAGAATGTGTAGTATAGTTCATATTTGTGATTTAGATTGTCTTGAAAAAGGAAAGGTAAATTATTTCCCATGGAAAAGAATATTTTCCTTTTTATAGGTTGCTGGACTACGTGGAAAAATTTATGGTATGCCTTTCATATTATGTAGTTTAAATTCTGAATTAATGGATTATTCTACATGAAAACATAATTACCTATGGATAACTCTTTCATCAATAATTAAATTATAGGGTTTCACTTCCTAGACTCTAACCTATCCGTATATTAAATTCTAGGTTCTCATTGGTGGATCACTCTTCCATTGATTCTTCTCCTGATCTTGTCATACTTTAAAAGTCATCAATGATACATATATTATTTCAGGTATCCCAAAAGGCTTTATAGTAGAACATATTGTGAAGTTTTTTGATACTTGAGGATTCTTTTAGAACCCGCAACGTATCTATGCTATCGAGTTATATATATCAAGCAAATTGTCCTTAATAACCACACTATGAGGTAGGTTCTAACCATTGAACTTGTTAGACATAGCATATGAAGTTGTGTGATGAGTCCATATCACAAAGTCTATTATGGTAAAAAGTGGAAGGCATGTAATGATAGTTATTATGTTAACATTACTAGAAACATTTCGAAATTATCCATGCTATCAAGTATTAAAATTCCATTAGAAACAATACTCGTAGCTAATAGGATAATAATAATAATATAAAAAAATCACAACTTTATTTCGAAATATGATTGTTACACATTGGTAACCTAGTTCATGAGTTACTACTTCTACCCAAAGATTGCAAAACAAACTTAAAATATAAATTAAACCAAACATGAGAATCCAACTACATGGTTTCTCGACAAAATCATGCCATAACCTGGCATTTTGAAACCCAAATTTGAATCCATCATAAGTAACAGCAATGCAAACTCGATGGATTTTCAATGCATGTTTGCATGCTACACTTATTCTTCCGTTCAGGATATCATTTTTTAAATGGAACCATTAGTCAAGCCCACAAATTTTTATGTGAAAAATTTCACTTATTTGAGCTCTTTTTTGCTCCACCACCTCCATAAACCAAGCAGCGCACGGGTCTCGCCCCCACCTAGGGGTCTAGATTCCTCGCCCCTCGCGCTCCGTGGTCTTGGGACTTCTAGGGGATGTTTCACGCCTGCGTCCCTCACCGCCCCTTTAGTTTATGGTTTCGTGTTAAAAGTTGATGCCACTTGAAGATACTTCTGAGAATCCAAGTGATTCGATTCGATGGTGACATGGTTGATCTTGATATATTCATGCGTGTTGGATGCAGAGATTAATAATAACTGACATTTATGCTCATTTATCATTATGATGATATCATTTGATATTCACATGTTATGTTTTATGTTTTATGTTTCGGTATACAACTTATTTGGATTAAGTTTCATATTTTGTACTTGAGTTGTAGAAACTTCCTACTTTCTTAAACCTATTTCTTTGAATCTTGATATAATATGTCATATGATATCTTAAATTTTATTTTCATTGTACATTGTTAGTAGTTAATACTAGATTATATAGTTACAAACTTACAAACTTACATGCATGATTGTATGATGTATGTTTTAACTTTTAACTTTTTAAATTTGTTTCAATTATATGATTCATCATTCATCGATTTAATTAATGGTCATATCATCTTTCTATGATGTATGTATGATGACCGTATATACATTCCTTGCAAAAATATAGTTACATTTTAAATATTAAATTTTATAATTTTTATGACCCCTAATGGCCCCCACGTTTCCTCAAAATTGGTAGGGAGTTTTTGCATAGTCGCTCCCGCGCTCCCCTCGTCCCCCTCGCTCCCACCGTGGGACGAGAATACATAAACATGCAAACACATATCATGATCTGGAATTCCATTACATATAAATAATGCTCATAATCATGCCCCATCATCAATTTAAGAAATTTCCATCGAATATCAAATTATGGAGGGGGGACTATTTGAAGCTATCATTTTAAAATCGTGGACCATCTCCACAGAGGCAGCGATGTTCTGTAGATATTTCGAAGAAATAGATTAGTGCCTTTTCCTCCGCTATGGAGGCCACATAGTCATCCATCACAAAAATTTGTCTTTGTTCATTCTCACCCTGTGCTGTGAAAAATCATGGCCCAATTGAAACTAATACCAACTAAAGATATAATAAAAATGCAAGCTAGAAGTGCCCTATTAACATAAAGGGAAAACCTTCGTACCTACCTTGTTCCAGATAATTTTGATTGAATATAGCATATGATATTTCTATGGAGTTAATCTAACAACTTGTTAAATGTATGGGACTAACCATGCATTTGATTTTGTGAAACATGCGATGAAGACAGAAAGTAGAATTAATGAAAAATCCATACATGCCACTGATAAAACCACACCGAAAGGTCAAAAAATACCACAGCCTTAACTTAATTTGAACTCAAAATGACAAAACAGATTATGGAAAACACGAGAGTGGTGTGGGTGAACATAACAAAAAGAACATACTCTTTCCCAAGATGCTTGTCACTGTTGGTATAAAAACATGTCTTCCTTTTCCCTATATGCAAGTGAATGCATTATAGGTATGTATATGTTTTCTTGCATAGAGAAGTCACTAAATATATCATTCAGGGATTTAACAAGTTTAAAATAATGTGTTTGACAAGTCAAGACCTGACCCAATGCAAGGCATATTTGAAACTCTAACTCTATTTTCCGTGTCTTATTAGAAATTATTTGAAGCTATATTTGTGTTTTCTGTTATGTTTGTTTTCAAGTTTACATTTATAATTTTGTTGCAATGTGGCGTACTGACCGTAGCAACACAGAACAACCCTCAAGACTCGGGATGATCGCTAAAAGAGGCCACGAAGAACACAAAGTACAAGATTGTCTTTATCTTTAGGTATTTTTTAGTTATTTACATAATTGAATGAATATTAATTTCAACAAATATGCGACATCAATGGTGAAAGGCCTGATGATTCCCTCGAGGAAGAGCTTTCTTCATCCTGGCCCCGTTGTTCTTGTTGCAAAAAAAGGCATGAGATGCAAGGTTTAAATTTAATGTTCTCTTGATAGACGCGTCTTCGGTAAAACACCTCAAAGAAGAGAGGGATACAATATCTTATGAGGCAGATAGAAATATATCGTGTAATAATAAAAAATTCAAAAGGATATTTTTTTTGTTCTCATTATATTAATTGTGAGAATGATTTTAATTTACATTGAATAAACTAACAAAAAGTTCTTTACAATGCTTATATCATTGAACCATTGTTATGTAGGTATACAAGGGCAAGAGATTGCCCAACAACCCTCTCACACACCTTCTACTCTCAGGGTGCTAGCCAAGAAACACACCGCCGACAGAGACCACCAACCGTCGAACGTGTTGGCAATGATGAGGCCTATACAGGGCCAATCATATTATTGCGTTTTCCGGAGCTGCTGACGTGTCACCTCCATTGTGACTACTAATGGCACGTTGTTGGTGAACGATGAGGGTGTCCCCATAAAGCATGCACACCCTCTGGTGTAAATTTTAATATTTTAACTATTTCATGTACTTTATCTAAAACATATTTATCATGATTTTTATTTTTAAATAATGAGCACACTTTCTTTTCTTTGTCATTCGTGTAGGAAAAAATGAGTTCTATAGGATTCTAGAGAGTCATGCGTTGGTAATTTTTGGCTCATATGTGCTGTGGTGGAATTCTGCACCTAACCTCGAAAGAACTTCTAGATTATCTAGAAGCCCTTTTTGGGGCTTCCGCACATTTGACAAGAAAGCGGTGGCCTGCAGCCGCAAATATTTGAAATATACCGTGACACTTCATAGGACTTAAATTTCACCTTTAACCCCAGACATGAGCGTCCTCTCAGCTTTCGTAGAGTGAGTGGAGAGCATCATCCATGACGCCTGAAAAAGAGAAAAAGGACAAAGAAAGAAGGAAAAATGCCAATCGGACCCGCAAGGTAAATTACAACTTTAATCTGGTCACTTTAATTTTCTTTTTATGTATAAAACAAAAGTGTGCTACGTCATATCCGACTTCAATATTTTGATGCTAGGTTGCTCAACACCCTCAAAGGCAACCAAAGTTAGGATTGAGAAAAGGGCCATCACAAGCTCGGCCGTGGTGGCTACTTGAACAGGCCGGTGAATTGTACTTGGCAGCTAAACATCTTATAATTAATCGTATCGCCCAACGTTTTTTGTAATCCTACCGTATGATTAAAATATACAATCAGATATATATATTGTGTGATGACTTTAACAAGAATTGCCGCAGGAAGACAAAAATATCGCTTTTCCGCTTTGGCTATCAAGTCAGAAAGGAATGCCGGGCAGGTTTTCGGGGGCAGTCCCGCACTAGAATGCCCCGATAAGGTAAAACATTAACCTTTCAATATTTTTTGTTTTCATCTACAAATTTAATGTCTAACAACTTTGTTTAAATCGTGAGCAAGACTACCGACGCAGGCAAATAACCCGCTTTAGAGCTTTATGTAGACATCCTTCGTGCAACTCCATTGTAGGCACTAAAATAAAATGCTGCTATCATGAGGGTCGTGACGGTAATTAATTTCCATCATATTTTTTTCTAATTATACCTCGATGGTTGTACGATAACGTTTTTTCGTTTAAATGACAAGAATGTTTCTGACGCGCTCACCAGAGAGGAAGCACAAAATAAATTCTGACCACACAAATCGGGTAAATTGCAGATAATCTCATTGCAATTTTTTTTATTAATATTACCGAACTAGTTCTTAATGGATATTTAAAACCGATAATTAAAATTTAATATTATCTCGTTTTTTTTTGGAGGCAATGCCCCGTCACCGGGATGAGACCGTACCATCGTGACAACGCAACTAGGTCACGGTGACAATCGGTGCACTGTAAATAATCTCATTGGGTAATTTTATTAATATTTACCGAATTAGTTCAATGATATTTAAAACCGACAATTAAATTTCATATTATCTCGTTTTTGTAGGCTTATGCTCCGTCACCGGATGAGCCTGTGACATCGTGAATACGCAACTAGGCCGCAGGCGGGGTTGAAAGGCACAACAGAGCAGAGCACGATGATATTGATGATGTAATTAGGAGCGAAAAACAGGAAGAAGAAAAGAAAATCTGACAAATGCAAATATCATATTATTACAAGACAAACGTTACCATACTTGGAACGTTTTGCGTTATATAAAAAACTCATTTATCACATTTTGCCATTTTTATGTCAAGCATTAATTGCAATGTTTCCTCGCGTACTTTTTGTTGAATTGTTTTTTTATTAGTTATTGAATTTTTTTTTTATGCTCATGAAATTGGAAAATGAAATATAGATCGGGTATCGAGAATTGAGATCGATGTGAGGGGGGGAGGGGTCATAAGAGCTTCCACCCACGTGTTTACTCGTTTAGTAGAGAATAATTTATTGGAGCGTATTTATCTGACAACCTCCTTGATCCGGTCAGGAGCAACAAAAAAGTCACCTGACTTAATCGTTACTCTTTCGGCATCGTGGGAGGTTTGCTCCACGTTCATGCTGTACTCCAATAAATTGTTCTGAAACGTAAGAGGAGCTTATTCAAGTATGTTTTGGACATTTTCAACATATGTTCTAACATTATCATAAGAATGCATCTTAGAGTAAAAACTACATCACTACTTGTATTTATTTATATATTTATGGATTTTGATTGACTCGCGTTGCACAAATCCCTTCGCATCATGAGCAATACAACTTGTCAACCAGGGTCATGTCCAGGATATTTTTGTTTAAAGCTTGACTGTGTTCGTAATGTCACATTTTGTAAGTTCCTTTACACCATAATTCAATATTAAGCTTGTTCACGATTATTATCTAGGTTTTTTGTATGTGTTTTTTTCATCTATTCGATTGTAAGCAACTATATGTTTCCCCCGTTGTTCACTATGATTTATCCCATTACCACTCCCAGGATGAATCCGACTTTTATTGTTACATAGGTTACTTATTGTTACTATGATTTCTCCATTTTAAGACATTTTCATAGGTTACACATGTAAAGTCACAATCTCAGGTTGGTGATGAGCTTTAGTTCTCCGCATTTGGGGCTTTTCTTCGATATTTTCTCCTCATGTCATTCCCGCATCACCTCGTTGTTCGAGCATGCCAATTGTTCACCACCTGTACCAATCGGGGCACATGTCATTCCTCGAGTGGTGCCACATTTCACCTATTTTCAAGTGAGAGTTTAGGTTTCTTCAATATAAGCTTCGGTAAACTTATCCATACTGTCAATATCGTCATTGCCACGATTTCAAGGTTTGATCGAAGAGCATGTTCGAATGGTTGGTTGATTCATAAGAACCACCCATATAGTCATCTTGAGATATTTCGCAAGATTTTCAAGCTCTCTTTTTTCACCGTTTCTAGTGGGTGGGATGGTGTAAGTATCCCATCATCGGTGCTCTGGAAGAGGGAATTTTTTTGGGATATAAAGGAGTACGTGATGTAGATATCCCATTGGATGCATTCACATGGGCATGAGAGGTCAAGAATTAAATTAAAAACAGTGTAACCTTCATATTGGTAACCTCAAGGTCGCGAGATATTAATCGGTTAAAGATTACTTTCAGGTCGTCTAATATGTGTCACTGGATTTCTTTTCATTATCTTAATGCAAATATATAGTCTGCCCCATTAAATGAGGATTGTGGCTGTATTTCTCTTTGGTTGTTTCTCTCATACGTTCCGTAAGTTGCCAAAAGTTGCGATAGTTGTTTATTTGGTTTTCATAACTTAAAAGTGGTTTTTAGCAATGGGGAGTCATGTTTTTTAAGGTTCATACTGGCTATGAAGATCTTGTGGGGTAATTCTGGGATATTCAGCATAAGAGAAGATGGCCTCTCGCTTTGGGCGGTATGACAACACCACATCTACCCTATTGGGTAACAATGGAAAGGGCATGGGTTGGGGTGCAATGTTTGATAATTATGGCGTACAACTGTCTTCTCTTTAAGTTTTTTCACCCATTTTTCCTTTAATCGCTCAAGGTAAGAGGGACCGAGATTAAGGACAAGTAGAGAAGGTAGCATATAAGAGTTATGGAAAAGGAGTTGTACTTCAACAAGGATGGCTCAAAGGACAAAAAAATTGCAGTCGTAAAAAATTATGTTTAAAAGGAAGCGTCACCCGTACGCAACTTCACCGTTATGGGATCTTTCCTTGTCCAATTATATTCGATTTTAATGTGTTATTTTAATTTTTCATGGAGGGTTGCTTTGGCTATGTCCGGCATTCAATTCTGTCACTTACCGAAAGCATTGTCAATTTGTCTGCAGCGTGTGAACAAACTTGCCGATCTGCTAGAGTCACCTCGGGGCGAAGGGCAAAATGTTGTCTTCGGAGAGCAAGTACACCGGTGTCGTTAATGATGGTGTGACAAAGAGGCTATGAGGTAATTTGTAGATGGTGCTCTCGTTTTCTTTTTTAACGTTGTATTAGTTCTCTAAATGTCTGGATTTGGTAGGCATAATTTGAAAACTCAAAGGTGAAAGGAAACATATTTGTTACCCGTTGTCTACTTCAGCCTATGGACTTAGCTACATTAGAGCAATGCATAAAGATTTTCGCTAAACAATAAAAGGAAAGGGAAGTGTGGTCGAGTCAAATTTTATTGTTATTGACAAAGTAATGAAATGTATCTCAATGCTATGGTTTTGGCCTTTTTATTGGTTGAATTAGAGGACCCAGCTGAAAATATTAACAAGTTGGTAAGGCAAGTCATGAAAGACAAATGATTACTGGGATGAACAAACCACAACATCTTCGTTGTTCGTACATGTTGAATATTAAAAATTCCTAACAATGAATGGAGAATAAATCTCCCTTCCTCTAACACAGAAAATAAAATTTTCACGGTAGATATTAGTAGTTTCAATACTTTGAAACAAACTTTCATTCCCTTCAATAACTCAAAAAAAAAAAACTATTACACTACTTCCTCACCGAGAGATTATGGAAATTATGGACTGCTAAGCAAGACGGCTAGCAAAAACCAACTCACCGTCTCTGGCTCAAACAAATATACCGTCTCTAAAAACACTGCTTTTGTTTTTCCTTTCGTGACCGTGCATACACTAAAAGTTACATCATTTTTCACTTTTTACACACCTTCACGTAATAAAAAATTTACGTATTGTCTGTAAAAAAAAACTACCAAGCTTTTTCGACCTTTTTATTTTTATATGCCGTAATAGAAAACATATTATGAAACTTTTAAAAAATAAAATTAAAACTAAATTTAAGGCCCACCTTTCATTTCGCATATGATATATATATAATATATATAAAATATACAGACATATTAAACTACCAAAACATTAAAGAACCCTTTCCTTCGTACTCAAAAGTTCCGACATTGAATTTCAAACCAAATTCGTGTTCCAAAATGGGATGTCGATCGCCGAATTTTAACTCGAATTCTCAATCCAATGTGCCCTATAAAAATTCGGGTCCGGTTTTTCAAGTTTTCGTATTCCCTTCAATTTCATGTGATCCAATATTAATGCTCCACGTGTCCTCCTTGAATTTACAAACCTGTTGCACCGTTTGTTTGACTTCGGTTGGTGAATTGAGTTACACGTTCGTTGTTGTGTTTAACACAATTCCGTACGTAAATATGGCTATGTACGTTCACAAAAAAACTTGTAGGAATTTTAAATGCTGAATTAAATTTCTCGGATGGCATGTACAACCTCCAAAAAAAAATGTTGCCGCTCGCATCCGTCCTTTTTCCTCATTTTAGCAATGAAGTTAAAATTCAACAACACAGGTTTAACAAGGAGGGTGTAAAGGTAATTGGCTTACAAGATCGATTAAGATCATCTATTCATTTTTGTAGGGTCTTATGGTGTTTGGTTTTTGTGTTTTGAAGCTGGCTTTTATCGAGTTCAATATAGTTTTACTGAAAATGGCTACTAGTATTAAAAATTTTGGTTCTTTTGAATAAAATTTATGAGCTTGTTAGGAATACAATTGATAAATGGTTGTATTTTAAATTTGTGGAAAATAATTTGAAATGAAACCTTTTTGTTTAGGTTAAGTTGTAGCAGGTGCAAACCCCATTCAAATTACTAGGGCATTGACAAGACAACAAAGGCCCCCGTTTCTTAACTCAAAATTTTGTCAAAGGAGGTAAACGCTTGCCTTTCGAGTAGGCTTGTTTTCCTTTTGCCCATGGTTTGGTGTATCTAATTGAATTAGTTGCCTAAGGTATTTTTGGTTGCAAACTCTTTTCATTTTTCATACAAACATTGGCCTTGTGGAATACATTTTATTGTGGGACCTCCAGTGATCTACAAAATTTGTAGCTGTTAGTCTTGCGTGTCGAGGTGTACCTTTATTATGGAAATAGTCGACAATATTGTCATTTAACTTCATCGTTGGTAGCATGTTGAGAAGTTTTTGCATATTTGGTATTCAAAATGACACCCTGATCCCATACAACATCATGCACTTGACTTTCAAAAATTCATATTCAAAGTGTGCTGTACACTCCACAAAATTTCAAATATTTATGTTGTTTAAACCAATACTTTTTCATGTATTGGATGCTCAAAAATGTGAAAAAGACTTCGTATGAAACCAACCTGTGAATAATTTCCGCACAACAACCACTTCCAAGACATGATTAGAAGTAGAACAAATGTGCTTATGAAGCATAGAAAGATATCTCGATGCATTGTCATCAGCGCTATTAGGTTATTTTTGGAGAAAATAATTCCTTATTCCTAGAATAGTGATTCTGGCTACAGTAAATGCTTAGAAGAGATCGTGTGACGCAACAAACTGTACTGACCCTGAAGGAGACGGGTGTGTTCACAATCACTCGTCAACATTTTCCCTTGGTGTACCCCGTTATTTTCCTCCAGCCCTGAGTCTTAATAAATTGCCGATTCTTTCTTTTCTAAGTTTACTTTATCAAATTCGTAGAATTTGATAAATAATACTATCCACAATGGTTGGACTTTAATTATATTCTCGACTTTATATTATCTCCAATACTTATAACCAATGTTTAATCTCAACACTTTGTATTTATACTCCACGTTTCTTTTTAAATAAATAACTTGTAATGAACTTTCGGCTCTATATTTCACCACCCAAACCTACAACAATCACGTGCCCGTACTTATGCTAATTATCCGCCAACTGTTGAATTAAACATCTTCATTATACTCCCGCCCCACCTATATGAGCTAACAACTAATCAAACACTCGTATCGTACCTCGGTTATCCTCCGTACACCTTAGTTAACCTCCGTGTTCAATCGGCGACCACCGTCCGATGCAACCCTTCTCCAAATCAACGACTTCAGCAATTTGCGCTGCCGTGTGTCGTCGTGCTTTTTAACGGCGGTTATGGCGCGGCGACCCGTGTTTTTTCCGGGGTCACTTCGCCACGTGTCGCATTCCCTGCGGAACGTCAAGTTAACAGAAATACCGCCTACTCACAAAAGCTATATATATAAGCAACCCGCTTTTTAGATTCGCTTTGTTTTGTAGAGGTCGACCATCGGTGCAAGTCCTGTTCCGCTATCCTTTTGTTTGTTAACTCATGTCCATCCTCGTCGTTCAGTTACACAACAATTTTGTCTCTTGATAAGCGGTATTTGGTATTTCCAGCCAGCTTTTCACGACCTTGCCTTCATACGTACCGCTTGATATTTTTACATAAAAATGATCGTTATCAATAATTATTTATATAACTTTTCCACATGTTTAGTGTGGTATTCTCATGATTTATTATAAATATGTGTAATATCAAAGAAAACCAACACAAATTTTATAATATGGGATCAAACAAAATTGTTCTGAGTTTGTGCTCACGGATTTCAACGTATTTACAAACTGAGATCGAAACTGAATTAAATGCAAAATAGCCTGGCCGATATCGCTTATTTTTGTGACGTTTAATTTCTTATCAAATCGCCTAATATTTTACGGTCCGGATTTCACCGCGCGAGCCGCCCAAACAAAGACCGCTCCAATCACCGCCACGTGTCCTCGTCAAAACTTGCCTCGCTCCCGCCCATAGTGTACCGATGGCGTTTAAGGTGATGGGACACATATGGCGACGCATATCAATCGCATTAACATTTAACGTCGTTCAATTAAATTTTCACATCAAATTCTTACTAATTAATTTTTAACATCGTTCAAGATCGCACTTCCACTCCTCTTAGCGATCGCACGTCCAATTTGATCCGAAATTTCGCCTTCATTATTAATGATCGAGATTAATTATGACTTCCGGTGTCCTTTGACTGCATTGGTGCATTTTTTAAGTCGACAAAAATGGCGGTTAGCCGCGGTTTTTCGTACAAGCCGTTGTCGGATTACACCGTTTAACCCGGGACGTGGCGATGGACAGGCGTGCTGCCACCAACCCTGCCTAGACGTTGTCGCATATTTGCATTTCTCTCCGTTCGTCTCCTGCCTCATCTTCCTCTCAATTGGCACTCGCTTCTTCATCTCCCCCCCTTGTGCCCACCGCATTCTAGATTGCACCCATGCCTTGCGTGCGCTCAAGGGGGACGACTGTCGCTAGGGGGAGCACTGGGCCAACCCCGCGTGCTCCCCTCCAAACGCCCCTCAACAAAGAGTCGATCGGCCAGTCCCGTTGATTATTAATTAGGTCGATATCCAACACAGAGTGGGCGGTGGCTCGCTTGTAGTACCGGCCACCGTGAGTGATTCCCCCCGCTCCTCGGCTTCCCCACCGTTAGTTCTACACCTTCTCCCAACGCGCATCGCGCAATTTTCCTTGACTGCTTCCTCAACCGCCCAAGAATCGCCGCCGTATCACCCAGCATCATTTTCTCACTCTGACATGATTCATGATTGCTATACTTACGGGTACCCATTCCTACAGACGGGACAATTCACTAAATGCTGGAAAATCCTTCATACGCGACTATGCCCGTGTTTTTCCGCGTGTATACGCGAAGACAAACAGACTTTTCAAATACGCGTTCAATGATTAAAAACACATAAAAATCCCCACTCTCGCTACCGGGTTGATGCCTACCTGCAGTTCGAACCACCCCGCCCGTGGCCAACCTTCTAACCTGAAACTACTGAGGACTATAAAAGGACCCTCATACAGGCGGCTCAAGGAGAATGCAGACAGTTGTACCTACCTTGGAACCAGCCTCAGCCCCCGGGCAGCTCTGGACTTTCAGCTTCATTTCAAGAAACCCTTGTTTCGAGACACATCCCCTTTACATGTTACTTCCGGAGTGGCCTTTTCATTGAATAGTCTGAAATGCATACACAGACTTCATATTCCATTTTCACCACCATAGAAAATTTTTGTATTTGTATCTTCTTACTTTGGCTTTTTAGTTTTATTATTTTGGTGGTTACAGAGCCAGCAATGCTCAAGGAACCAAAGAAAGGCTTAATGTGAAGAATATTTGTTATACAAGTATTTATGATGATTTATTTAATGTTTTATATGAATCTCGCCAACATATAGAGAAACATACCGTACAACTTGTCCTTTGTGCCGGTTTCTTCAGACGTAAGAGGAAGTGACGGCTGGGGGGAGTTTGAACTCCTTCAATGCGATTCGCTCTTCAAATTGAGACCAACGGTAAACTCTCTGCTCGCTTTCATTTCGTTTTCATGACCGTGCATGATCGTGTGAGTCTCTCACAGCAACAGGCGCCTGCGGCCCGTGGAGGTGGGCGCTGAATCCCAACCAACCCTGGGGTGGCAAAGAATCCCCAAACAGAATCTGCCATCCCGCCCGGGGATCACATTTTGCATCTTCTCCCCACAATGCCTGCCTGGCAGGCTGGCCGCCTTTCCCCGTCTTTACGGGCCCGCCTATTTTTGCGCCGGGCCCGAAGCTTTATACCTTCCCGGTGGGCGTTGTACTTTTGTATTAACATTTTTCTTTGTACACGCTAGCTTGCTTGCACACACGCGTACACCCTAGTTCAGGTATACAGACCCGCGCACACGTCAGATTTCCCCACACGTACGCCGTGACACCGTTTCATAGCCTGGGTTGGCCAGACACCAGTCATAATTTGAAATTTCCAAGATTCTCGTGTTTTTGGTCTTTTCTGGTCGTGGAAGCCCTGTTTGCAAGAATTTTGTACCATCGAGGACAAGGGTTTTTAAGTCTTTGGTTCTCTTCGTTTCGTCTTGGAACCGATCTTTTTGGCGAAGTGTTCTTGTTGGTGCTAGCACTCCGATTAGAGGCCTTGTAAGATCGCTTTCCTCGAGCGCGGCTTCTTATCGTTTCCGTCATCGCACGTGAGCTTTTGCTCATTGACCCTCCCGTTCCTTGTGTTGTCGCCCTCGCGTCTTTTGCTTTCGTTTCCTCGATTGGTTTTCTGCTCGTTGTCAGGGTTTTGGTTGCATTTTTTCGACATTCTTTCTTTGTTTCTTTGGAGTTTTGTATTGCAACGAATTTTGCACTATTTCTTTACGTTTTTGATTTGAGTTTTGAGTTCTCTGCTGTTCTTGGCTGATCTTGCAAAGGAATTATTATTAGTTTCAGGTTTGGGGGTGTATCAGAGGTTTACATGCTTCAACTGGTCCATTTTGCTTAGATTGAGATAGTTGTTTCTTGGTTTTCTTGAAGCTCTTGTTTTCAGAAACCCAAAGCTCAAAAACATTTGTTTTGTAGGCTTTTGTTTTGAGATTAAAACCTGTAAAACATTGTTATTATTTTGTTTTTGCTATTTTTTTTATTTTCATGTTTACTGATTCAGACTTTAGTGAATTTTTCTTACTGTAGTTTCCAGTTGAGATTTAAGAGGTTGTCTTTTGATTTCTTCTTTTTCTTGTTGAGTATTTTCAAAAGTTTTAGAGTTGAAGAGTTCTTTGCTTACAAGAATTAGCTTTCCAGATATCAAAAGATTAGTTGAAACTTCAAGGAGCCTTTTGGGAAAGTTTCACCTTGTTTCAAGGACTTTCTCATCTTGTAACTTATATGTTAGTGGTCATTTGCATTAGGTGCATTGAATCATTTAATTAGCTTTAATTTTGGTGTGAGTTTGTAATTCGAAAGAAAAGTATATTTTTTAGTCTCAGGAGAATTTGTTAGAACACAGCTCTTCATCGAAATATTCAATCGCATGTGCATGTAGTTTGTGTTTTTATTAATTTCTTTGCTACGTACTATCATTGGTTTCAACTCATATCCTTGTGACTTAACACAACAAATTTCTTAAAATGTTTATCATCTAAATTAAACCTCAAAGCAAGTTTTATTTAGTGTCAATCACCAACCAGCTAGGTTGTGGCCTTGGAATGGGGAGACAGTGACCAAGGTCAAATGACATAGAAGCCATTTAATCTGAGCAAATCCAACTTTATGAAGTGGATCGGGAAAGCCATCCGAGAGTCAAGGCGAGGGGAAGCATAGTTAAGAGATGAGGATACCCCCTCTTCTCATTAGCCTAATCTAACCTTCAAGACCGTTCCGCCCAGCCTTCCTAGCACGATCGGGGTCCATAGTTGCCGCCTGTTCCACGCGGGACCTGGGAATACCCGGGTACCCGAGGCAAGATGGCCGGACATCACTTCCGGCGTTGCCAGCATTCGGGGGTGCCCTGCGAAGCTTGGGTGCTTGAGCCGGCAAAGGTCGTTGTTAGGAGGCTCACAAGAATTACCGACATCTTCGCTATATGCTTCGGGCCCCACCATTGGTCTTGTTTGCCTACAATGTCCAGCTTCGCTTCGTATTTTGGTGTCCGTCCTCATCACCCTAGCTAGGCACATTGGAGGTCAAAGTTGCTGCTGTTTCTCGTGTATTGATTTCTAGTGAGTGCTCTTTGCTCCTAGCTTGCTCAGTTTTTCACTTAACGACAATGGGGCCCAAAGTGGCCGATCAAGCGCCGACACGTTCGAGAGTCCGGGTTATCTCCCGAGATGCGCAGCCTCTTCGAGAAGGCGAGGAGCGATTCAGCGTGGTTTTCACCCGAGAGTCCACGTCGTGGGAGAGATCCTCCACTCTCTTGCTGTCCCGGGGTTTTGCACGATTCCGTGGTTTTGCCCGCAGAGCGTCGCGCCGTCCCCAGGCATTGTTTCCTCGTAGTGAAGATTTTCGCATAGAAGATATACCCGAAGCTCTCAGCGACAGTCCATCTCTCCTCTTCCTCTTAATCATCCGTTTGTTATAGAGTACATCGGACCCAGGTGTCCCGAGAGACCGCCGATCTTCCTTATCTTTCTTATCTTTCGATGGCCACGATCGGGAACGCGTCGACCAAGAGGCCGTGGATATTCGACCCTCGCTCGTCGAGGGCAGTACTTGCTCTATCTTCGAGTGCTTCTAGCACTGCTATGTTTGGCTCGGTCTACCCAAGCATATGCTTGAATCTGTCCTTTGTTTCGTGATGTCCACCGCCGGGAAATCTTCTTTTTCCCTTATCACTATGGGTACCGGGATTCACGCCCTCATGTCCAACATGGCTAGTGGATCAGCTTCTTTTCGTGCTTCCCTTTGGGACCGGGCATATTCTAGTCCCAATCCTTCTTTAGGTCGTTTCCTTTACGTCCTGCATCCAAAGTTTCAATCCCTTGGGCTCAGGGCCAAGTTCGACCGCTTTTAAGGGTGGAATCCCATGCTGCAAATGCTCTGGGGCGTGTGGAATCGCCCATCGCGAGTCATCCAGTAATGTTTCTTTCCCCCGCATCGATGCTTACCGCATTTTTCTCCCCATTCAATGCATGAACCCCCGCCTTGTGGGCTTACATCTTCGGCCGCTCGAATACTTCGGCCGGGGGAACCAGTCCGGGTCTCGGTAACCCTGCCGTGGGGAGTGAGGTTCTTCTCCGTTTTCACGGGGTCCTTTCCGGCAGCCCTCGGGTGCCTCATCAAATCCAGTGCTATTCTTTTCGTATCGGGAAATCCATCTCATCAAGGATGGACCCTCAGTTCGGCCACAGTCACTATCGGGCAACGTTAAACTTGCCGCATTTGGCGGTTAGACCAATGGACCCCATTCCGGTGATAGTCCCAAGTTGGCTTCCGTTCAACCAAACTTCCTTCGTACATTCCTAAGTTTGAAGGTAAGAATGGTGAAGATCCTGCAGAACATGTCACCACATTCCACTTATGGTGTTCATCCAACTCTCTGTTCAATACGATTCGATTAGATTGAGATTATTTCGAACGCACCTTTAACCGGAAACGCCGCGGCGGTGGTGGCGAGAGCGATCGGGGGCAGCGCTTTCGCCACATTTGGAGAACCGGTCGTCACTTTTCTTAACCATTTCGCCGTTCGTCGATATGAGTATCGGGACCGAACTCCTCGGCCAATTTTAAGCAGTGATGAGGCAACTCACATTTCCTCGATCATATTCGGGAATGGAGGAGAAGGAAGAGGCTTATCAGCCTATATTCCGTGAGTTCCTTCTATGGTTTTTAAGTCACTTCCGCCGTATATTTCAAAAGATGTATCCAAGGTCGTGGGTATATTCCAGGAGCAGTGCCATCTTTAGGCTCAGTTAGCTAGAGTTGATCGTCTCCGTCCGGCATGCTTATGCTATCACCAATGCCCTCGCTCCAAATCGGGATTCATCGGGGCCCAAACCGGTCCGCAGTGGCATCGACTCGGTTTACCCGCCGCAGTAGCACCACCGCTCAACCGTGCCAGCTTGTTCTGCATAACTGCTTTTCCTGCCGGGGCCGCGTGCCCCATTATTCTTCACCTTCCCGCCCTTGTCCATTACTCGTCTCAATCTTCTCAACTCAAAGGAAATCAACAACTGAAGGCAGGAAGAAGGGACGAATAACAAGAAGAAGGGCAAGAATGGGAAGGGCACGCGAAGACCAACGCAGCGTTAAGAAGGGCAAAAGGAGAAAAAGAAAGTTAAGTTTCCGTGCAAGCTTTGTGGCCGGAGACCATCTCACGCATCTTTGCCCGAAAATCAGATGCTCGAAATACCGTTATCTCGGGAAGCAGGTTCTCTAGTTCCCGGTGTCGTGCTAACAAACCCCTTTTTCCTCAAGGGTTAAAGAAATTAATTGTCGGCGCGAATCAAACTCGGGGCTTCCGGAGGCTGTGAAGGGGAACGATCGAACATCTTTAAGGATGAGTGCTCACGTGGATGTCGCCACGATCCCGTGATTATGGCGAGAGGAATTTCTCAGTTAAGGAAGTTTGCAGCCACCGAGCCGCTTCATCACGAAGTCAACCGTCGAGCCCATGCCTTGACACCGAAGGCATCCTCTAAGCGGTCAACGATTAATCCGAATACGAGGGTCGCCGCAACTACCGATTGTGGAAGATCCGGCGCAGTCCTCGTGCTATGTCGCCTTAGAGGTACTCCATCTTGTCCTGGCCAAATACAGTTGCTTCTGTTTCATCTTGCTGAGCTATAGATCCAAAATTCTCTTCGATTACCTTTGATATGAAGAATTTTAAGAAGAGACTTCCCATCACATGGCCTTCCATATTAAATCATCGCACCAAGACCAATATCTTTCGCACGTCGTTGATGAGGGTGCTTCACTTGCGTGATGTTCCCGCACGTCGAAGGACACTAGGATCTCCCAGCCGTTCCATCTAGCACTATTCTTACCCATTCGGGCGGCCGTTGGCCTCAGGCCCCGAGATGGTCCCGCTTGCCCGTATCCGTGCTGGGGGCAAAACCGTTAACACAGAGGTTGAGGTAGCAGATGTTGTGCCTCAACCCAACCCTTCTCGTTGGGGAGAAACCCGGATATATGATAAGGATGCCATCGCATCTTCACTATTTCGTATAAGATGTTTCCCCACGGTTGGGAGGACAGTTACGGTGATCGAACCGGACCCGTCCTCCCCGTAGACCCTCGATGCGCCCGACTCATCTCTGTCCCTAAGTTGGACAATACTAAGGCACCACTTGGTAACCGTAGTTGGAAGTGACTTCTTCCCCGATGGGACTTTGATTTTCCTCCTCCCAAGGTGTCTATCAATGCTATTTCATCCTCCGTTGCCCTTCGAAGAGTTCTTTCAACTCATTATTTTTCGACCTCGGACCTTACCTTCTCAACCGCCACTTTGGAGGAAGGGTGCGGGTGGAAATGGCATTCCCCGATTTCCCACCGAGATTGCATATCGTCCGTCAGACACCGGCGAGTCCGATCCAGCCTCTTTTCGCCGAAGAGTTGGATGGTGATGTGGCCCTCGTTGGACGTCATTTCTTCTTCTCGCCTGTGGATTATCGTATACCACTCTTCCATCCGAAGAGGCCATCCTCGGGAAGCAATGACGGTGTATAGAGAGACCGTGGATGACTTGCATCACCTGGTCTTACTCTCACCGACTTGAGCGAAGTCGGCTGCTTTTCCAAGTCTCCGTCTTCGGGACCTGTTCACCCAGCCTTGAGTTTCTTGAAGTACCAAAATATTGTGTTTATGTCAAGGAACATGGCCGTGATCTCTCCGACTATCCCGGGAACATCAGGACCCAACATTATTGAGAACGTTTACTGAGCCGAATGTTCTCAGAAGAAGTTTGAATCTATACCGAGCTCTTCAAAGAGTATAGGGATGTTTTTGCTTGGTCTTATGAGGAAATGCCTCATACATAGATCCATCTATCGTCCAACATGAGATCAAGACGATGAAAACGCTGGCTTGGCCGTGCGTGCTTCACCCGATTATATCCACTCGGTTCTTGGGATTCTTTGTGCCTCTTTAGAGGGGATAGGGGTAGATCTCAAGGTTGAGGCAATCCTTTGGTTGCCCTCCCCCGCGATGAACCTTAAAATGGGCTCTCTTTTGGAGAAAGTGAACAGCTCAGGCTCTCGACCTCGGCATTTTGCTTTTCGTATAGCTTGTTTTTTGTATTTTTCACATATATTGAAAAAATCCAAAATCACATAAGTTAAAAATACATTTTTTTGGGTCGAAGCTCGTAATCCTTTCGAGAAGATGTCATCAGAATCGTACCACACCAAATGTCACTCTTCCTAGACAGAGTCAATATTGTATTGAAAATTTTCGCAAAAAAAAATTTCTATTATTTTTTTTCGATCCGTTTTGCGTCGTATAACCTTACTGTTGAAGTGCCTACTTGGTATACCAGTACATTTTGACATTTTCGAGATTTTTCCTGCTTTTGGCCCATGTGTTCGACTCTTCATTTACAGTATATGATCTTTCACCGGTGTATAGGTTAGGAATCACTTTCCGTTGCATCTTGCATTTCATGCCCATACCGATCACTTCTCTGTTTAGGTCGATCCCATCGTGTCATGAGTATTATACCATTTTCATCACCGATTTTTAAAAATCATGACTTGATGGTGTAGAGCCTTCACATGGGCTTCCTAGTTAGTTCCTCGCTATCGCTTGTTGCCCATGTCGCTTTTTATGTAGGCTCCTGGAGTCCTTCTTAGTCCCGCTACAACTTTCGTGTTGAAGCTTCATTCTTCTCCTCTTCATCACTTATCATTTTCTTCAAGCCATACCCTAGAGGCTCCCTCGGTGTCGCAAGTTGTACATCGCATTGCATATTGGCTACTTGTTTATCCCCGTCTTTAGCCGCTTCATTTGGACTCGATGTTTAAGCCAACCCTTGACCTGACTTTCCGTACGTTAACCGTTGCATGCACCCTTAGCTATCACGACTTGACACCTTTGTACCTATGGAGCGAACGTTCTCCGAGTATCACCGACTGGGCTTTTTCGCCACCTTGCATTGAGCATAGGATTGTTCCAAACCTCGGAACTAGTGTATCTGCTTTTTTCGATACTCGTTTCATCCATCGTATCATAGCATTCTTTATTCTTTTTCGTGCTTGTCATGAAAAAAAGACAAAAAAAATTAAATATAACAAAAAAAAAGAGCGGGGAACGGGATGTATCTTCGTTATTTCGCGGCGTATATAGTCATTAATGCCCCGTAAACAAAGCACATATACTTATACATATTTCCTTCATTTGGGATGGTTCTAGTTTGACCTAGGTTCGGCCCTTACCATGTTTCACTTATCGCCCTTCCCTGCTATTATCTCTTCCAATCACACGGAGAGTTTGTTTCTGCCTCCTGGGAAGATGCACTTAGTAAGGCACGCGCCTTTTACCGCCTTGGTCATCACAGTATTTGCTTTGTTCGTTGGAAGTTCAGCCTGGGTCGGCCATTCTCGCGGTGTCTCTGACTCATTATTCGCCTACTTCTTCCCGTCTTCACAAGATTTCGTGTTCATCACATCGTATGTTTTGATCTTCTGTCAGGCCGGCTTGAGAGAAGGTCTCCATTGACTTTTGCCTACGGTTTGTCTCTTATCGACTACGACACATTGCTCTGTGAGCAAACCCAGAGCCGCACCTTGCCCATTTCCACTATTGATAGGTGACCCCAGTGGTGTCGCATTTGATCATCATGGGCTGACTCAGTGGTTTCCGTGTTCGACGCCGGGCACAGACACATTATCACACTTGGGACCAAGAGACCTTGATTTCTGGCCTGACCTCATTTATGGGATTTCTCGCCTCTGTCGTCATTATTGGTTGGACCAGAGGTTTCTTCCATGCTTAGCTTCATCTGTGCACGTCGAAACGTACTTCTGCTTTTGGCTCCATCACCTCCTTCGTCCGTCGATTCTTCCCCAAATCTTGCTTCCGCGAAATACACTCGCGCCGGACCGATGTGATGCCTTAATGCCTTCCTTCCGAAATAGCATCTTTTCTCATCGACTCCGACTCATTGCTCCTCGGGAACAAGATTCAGAGTCTTTCTTCTTGTCGGCGTACTCAGGCTCATAGCCATCGCGGTACCGCTATCTACGTTGGGATTCATTATTGCCTCCCCATTTAGATTCTTTTCAAGTGTTCGTACTTCAACTCATTCATTCACACTTGTCGTATCAGGCCAGTACCCGACACTATTATCATTATTTGGTGAAATGTCTTCGCGTTGGTTAACCAGAAACATCATCGCTCTCGTAATCCAACGTATTTCCTCACATGGTCGACTTCTGCCTGGCTTATTCCCGTGTGTAGAATTGTGCCGTTGTGATCGTGAAGACCTCAATGTACCGCATTTTTGCCCACCGTTACGCCTTCGGCCGCTGTTGCCGTCCACCCTTATATGTTGCGCTCAACATAGCAACATCTTACATGTTAACTTTCGAGTTGCGTGATTGTACTGCTTGATCCGCTCATGATCCCAAGATTTGGAGATTCGGCCATTTGATCAGATATCCGCTTGCACTATCTTGCTCCGCTTTCATATGTGATACTTGGACATTGATACGTACTGTTCTTCCGGCCCTCGCCGTAAGATTCACTATGTACTTTCGGGCCTATTTATACTTGTATACATGTTGATCTACTCGCATTTTCTATATATATGATGTATTTTTTAATCGTAGCATGGGTATGTCACCAAGATGTTGACTCTTCCGATTTCTTTCATTGGTTTTTGGCAGTTGAAATCGTGAAGTCCCTCGTCCTTGCGAAGTTCTTTTTTCTATGTGTGAGGCCATTTCGGCCACTGTGTACCCTCTTCCTCATCTCATATATTAGCACCGTTATAGCATCATTTTCTACCTGACATGATTCATGATTGCTGCTGCTTTTATGTTCCATTCCTTATGTACTTGGACAAATTCACTCTTAAAACAAAGAAAATCTTTCATACGCGACTATGCCCGTGTTTTTCCGCGTGTATACGCTAAGATAAACAGACTCGTATGCCATTTTAATGATTAAAAAATACATAAAAATCCCCACCTTCGCTACCGTCAATATAAATACCGTAACCAATTGCATTCTACCTTGCAACAATTAAGCTTCAAATCGGCCGAAACTACTCGAGGGGACTTATAAAAGTGACCAGTATGTATGGCCTAAGGGAGAGAGAATTATTATTATTACACTCGTTGGTTCCCCATCCGTTCGATTCCCCGTGCTCTCCGGCACTTTCCCGCTCATTTTCAGAAACCCTGCTTCTTTGAGACACATCCTTATATGTTATTCGTATGCACTCATTTGGAAGGAGTCTTAGCGAGGCAAGGGGTCGTACTCGATCCCATCTCTCGTCCTGCGAAGGCCTCGGGAAGGACTGTGTGATCTCTCCACTTACTTTTGTATCGTGTTCATTTTTATAATACGTAAGTATCATGTCGTTCCCCGAAGTAAACGTGTTAGTGTATGCTTTAATGTGTGAAGAATATTTGTTATACAAGCATTTATGATGATTTATTTAATGTTTTATATGAATCTCGCTAACACATAGATAGAACATACCGTACAATCATTCTTCTATGGGTCAAGCTTCTTCTTCGTATTTCAGGTGAAAGAGGAAAGACTTGCCAGGGAGTTTGAATTATCGTGATCTACTTCAAACGTAGGACCGACCCGTAAACCTCTCGTTGCTCGCTCATTTCGTTTTCACACTCAGGCATGATCGGTGGGTGAGTTCCGCAACAGGACGCCCTCGTATTCGTGGAGGTTGAACTCAAATCAACCTCTGTGTGGTGTTAAATCCCCGAAATGCTCACCGGGTTCCTCTGCCAGGTGAGTGTCCAAACGTAGGCACAGCGGCACCACCACGGTTCCAGCCTGGAAAGCCGCCGCGTCCGGGCCTTCGGTGAGGGAGCCGTGGCATGTATGTGAGGTAGCAATCGGCAACTCGGACCTTCCGAAGGATGGTGTCAATCGTGAGGAACCACCCAGGAGTAGTTTGGTTAATTTGTTTTTCTTGCGTAGCAGCTCACTGTAATTGGTCGTTTTTGTTTATTTTACCTTGTTGGACCTTTTGTTATTTTTTTAATCAGAATAAACGTTCAAGACCGGTTTTCGTATGAGGCGTCTTCTTAATTTTTTGATTTTTTGATGACAAATTTGCTATGAGTATGGCCGGGAAATGTTTTCTTGATTGTGTAATTTTTATTCACAATGTTAATAGATTAACTTTACCAGAATTTCGCTGATTAGCGTTTTTCTTGATCCTGTCAAGGATTTTGGGTACTTTAATTTGTATTTAGAACAATGGACGTTGCAGATCGTATCTCTGTTGCTTTACCTGCTCTACATACTACTATTTCACTTTTCTTATAGATGCCCTGCATATTTGAATGCTTTTCTCGCATTGTCGATAATCTCCATGTGGGACCGTTACCGGATTTTATATCATGTCCCCCGTATGACATGGGGTATTTTTCATCATTGTTCTGGGTGGGACTTCCACTTTTCTAGATGGATATTTGGGTTCCAATCTTCGGATGAAAATGTAAATGACTTTGCTAATCGTTTTACTTCATATAATATATTCAAACAGCGTTTTTTCTCTTCTAAAAAAATATGATTAATGTTTATCATTCGCCTTCAAACTAGTGATGCCTTACCTATGTCAGTTTTGCCTACTGATATGGTCTCATGGTTCTTTTATATTTTTGACACATCACACCTCACACATGATTAGCGTTTTTCCGTTCAAGGATTTGGGTAGCTTTAATTTGTATTTGGAACAATGACACCAGACACACTATCCGTTTTTACTATTCTACAGACACCGTTATTTCACTTTCTTATAGATGCCTTGGGCATATTTGGATGCTTTCGCATTGTCGATAATCTCCATGTGGACCCGATCGGGTTTTGCACGGGTCGCTCGTATGTGACATGGGGTATTTTTCAATGGCCATTGTCTCCGGTGGGACTTCCACTTTCTGGATGGATATTTGGGTTCCAATCTTAAGATGTGAAAATGTAATGACTTCATGGACCCGTTTTACTTCACAATATCTAAAAGACACGTTTTTCGGAAAAAAAAGAGATTAATGTTTATCACCGCTTCGAAAATCAGCGTTGGTCTATGTTGTCGGTTTATTGATATGACCGCGGTCTTTTTATATTTTGGACATATCACACTCTCGGGCGATGATTGAAGAAGCTCTGCTACAGGATTTTGGGTACTTTAATTTGTATTTGGAACAATGGACGCTGTATTTCATCCGTTGCTTTACTTATTCTACACATCGCTATTTCACTTTTCTTACAGATGCCTCGTGCATATTTGGATGCTTTCAGATTGCCTATAATCTCCATGGGACCGTTACTAGGTTTTTTTTTATATCAAGTCCCTATGTGATATGGGGTATTTTTCATCACCTGTCTGGGGTGGGACTCACTTTTCCGGATGGATATTTGGGTTCCAATCTTCGTACGTGAAAATGTAATGATTTCATGGACTCGTTTACTTCATATAATATATTCAAAACAACGTTTTTTCTCTTGTGAAAAAAAAATGATTAATGTTTACATCACTCCTCGCCTTCAAACTAGTGATGGCCGGTCTATGTTGGGCTGTTTATTGATATGGTCCGATGGTCTTTTTATATTTTGCATATCATACCCCTCACATGATTATCGTTTTTCCGCGTTGCAGGATTTTGGGTACTTTAATTTGTATTTGGGAAGAAGAACGCTATCTATCCTCGTTGCTTTACTATTCTACACACTGCTATTTCACTTTTTATATGCCTCGGGGTATATTGATGTTTTCTCAGATTATTGATAATTTCATGGGACCGCGATCGGTTTTATATCAAGTCCCTCGTATGTGACATGGGGTATTTTTCTATCACCGTCTGGGATGGGACTTCCACTTTTCAGATGGATACTAGGTTCCAATCTTCGATGTGAAAATGTAATAACTTCATGGACCCGTTTTACTTCATATATTATAGTCAGTGCTCATTTTTTCTCTTGTGAAAAAAAATGATTAATGTTTATCACTCTACCTTCAAAAACTAGCGGCGTCGGGTTCATGTTGTTGTATTTATTGATATGGTCTATTGTCTTTTTATATTTTGACATATCACACTCACATGATTAGATGCTTTCCGTTCAAGATTTGGGTACTTTAATTGTATTTGGAATAATGGATTTTCAAGATTTCATCTCGTTTTACTATTTCACACACTCATTTCACTTTCTTAGGATGCCCCGAGCATGCTCGTATGCTTTCTCGTATTTGTCGATAATCTCCATGTGGACCGTTACCGGGTTTTATATCAAGTCTCGTATGTGACATGTATTTTTTCTCATCACCTGCCCTGTGGAGACTTCAATTTTCCTTATTGATATTTAAATTCCAATTTACGTGGAAATGTAATGACTTCTATGAATTCGTTTCTCTTATCATATAATATATTTAAAACAACGTTTTTTTCTCTTTAAAAAAAAAATGATTAATGTTTATCACTCGCCTTCAAACCAGCGATGTCGGTCTATGTTGCCGGGTTTATTGATATGGTCTGATGGTCTTTTTATATTTGGACATTCGTTTTTCTCTCTGCTATGTATTTTGGGTACTTTAATTTGTATTTGGAACAATGGATTGCCTAAAGATTTATCTATCGTTTTTTACTATTCTACATAATCGCTATTTCACTTTGCGGGACTCGTTTTACTTCGTCATATTTTAAAAACACACCGTTTTTTCAGAAAATGATTAATGTTTATCACTCGCCTTCAAAACCAGCGATGCCGGCTCATGTTGTTGGTTTATTGACATGGTCCGATGGTCTTTTTTATATTTTGGACAAGGTTTCGTTTTTTCTCGTTGCGGTGGCTTTGTATTTTAATTTGTATTTGGAACAATGACGTCGTACTTAGTCCGTTGTTTACTATTCTACATAATCGCTATTTCACTTTCATGGACTGTTTTTATCATATAATATATTCAAAATAAGAGCTTTGTCATGCAGTTTCACCTTTAAAAATTGAACCCTCCACGCTACCGACGCCGAGACGTTAGAACCCGACAACCTAGAAACGTTCAAGAGAGACAAGATGGAAACGTCTTAATGCCATTTCGCTCTGGGACCATGCTGCATTACAAATGTCGAAGAGCGATGTTCCAAACTTCTCGACCACATATCGTCTTAATTGCAACCGATTACAAACGTGTTTAAGAGCGACGGTTCAACGTCGACCACATCGTCGCATTGTGATATCTTACGTACGCTTTAAGAGCGATCAAAACATCGCGATCACGTTGTTTTTAATTACTATTTCGCTTTTAGCGGTTGAAGAGTTTTAGCATTGCCCAAACGTCAACCACATTTCACCTGGCGGCGTGGCGTGCCTACAAACGTCGAAGGTGCAAATTCAAGCCGTGAGACGTCGAAGATGACGCTGTCTGTAATACGAAGAGGTGTCGATAGTGCGACACCTTTTACGTTCGTCGTAACGATGGATGGGCAGTGACAAAACCACGGCTGGTCTCGGCTTTAACCTGCCGCTTCAATACTCATGTGTTGAAGGAAGACGAATTGGCCGCTCGAATTTCCGCCAAATTTTCTAGTGTATTTCACTGTGACCTCGTTCTTATTTTTCCTATTTTGCATTTACTAATCATGCTTCATTTATCGTAGGTTAGAGTGGTTAAATGATTGAAGTAATTTTTTTTGTAGGTTATTTATACATGTACAAGCATGATTCATCCCCGTTATAACATATTTTATAAGTCATATTCATCATTGAGCTACTTGGATTGGTTTACTAGTTCACAATTTTGGAATTTCTGGAAGTATCTTGTAGAAAAATATAGTAATTTTTTTCTAAATTTTACCATGTGTTAATAAGATTATTTCGAGTCAACTCCATTTTGATTGAAGCTAAAAACATCTAACCGATAAAAAAAAATCACCTCGTCAAATACGTTCACTAATTAGCTAGTATTTGGGTACTTAATTGCCTCACTAGTTCATCGTTTCCTTAAAAATTACGAGTTTTTAGTAGTAATTTTTTGTTGAATTTTAGCACCTCTTAATGAATTTATTTTGAGTTGGTTCCAATTGTATTGAATCCTAAAAAAATTATACTTATAGAAAAATTCAACCCATATAATTTTCACTTGTTCAAGTTAAGTATTTGGTAGGTTAACTAGTTCACTAATTTCAAATTTTATGATTTTTAGAGTAGTAATTTTCTCGTTAATTTTTACCACATGTAGCAAGGGTATTTTTTGATTCCACTGCATTGATTCCCAGGAAATCCTACTAATAAAAAAAACACCCCATCTTCATTTTCATTTTATTTGCTAGAATTTACAAGTTTACCTTAGAAACAACAATCATGTGAGCGCTTTATTTCGAGATCTTCCTTGCCCATATTTAATTTTAAATTCATGGTAGAAGTAGATTTATAGTATATGAATTCTATGAGACCACTTTGGTTGATCTCGTGTGACTTGCTAGGTTTCTATTTATCCTTTACATTTCTTTCTTCTTGAATGTTTACTTCGACCAGTTCAGATTTCCTTTCCACAATTTACTTTAAGCAAAGTGTGCTTTCCTCTTTGCAAAAGTAATCTAGGACTTTTCTTTCCTACAAAATAGAATAGATTTCCTTTAATACCATTTCCTTCCCAACAATATATTTACTTTTCTTTCTTTTTTTTCATTTCACTTACATTTTTTCAAATAGAATGTATTTCTTTCTATCATTTACTTTCCAAAAAAAGCATAATAAGCTTGTTTATCGTTATTTACCTTTTGAAACTTAGGGTTGTGGCTTACCTATATCTTTTCTCATTTGAAATTGTTTCATTGTATTACTTCACTTGCATCAAAGGGAGTCACATCGTAATGAGGTTCTGCACATTATTGTTTATTTTTTAAGTTTGCACAAACACCAGTTGATAATGGTTGGTAGCTCTTGGGAGTTGCAACATTCTTGTTGCAATAATGGGCTCATCATTTTTCGCACCATTTCCAGGGAGGGTTTCAAATCATGTACTCTCTTGTTCTTGAAATTTGTTCCTTATTTCTTTTTCATTCATATTTTATGCAAAAACAAAAAAATTTGCATTATACATACCTTATTGCATTAGCATTCTCATTCAAGTTTTATTATAAAAATAAAAATAAATTCTTCAATACCACAATTCCCCTCCAACCATAAAATTTTGCATGTAGAAGACTCCCAGATGTGGAAGAGAAGTTAAAGTTAGAGGAATGGAGATTCTCTACTCTTTCAACCCATATCAACAATGGTTTAACTTCCCAACCTTTTCTAACATATCGTGGGTCTTATTTCATTCCTTCTTTTTCATCTATATCAACACCAACCTCTTCAATGGGTTGATCCATATTCTCCTCAATATTATTATTCTACCCAACATTTCATCTTCATATACATCCATATTCACAATAGCTTCCTTAATGGGGCAGTTCATATTTCCCCTCAATATCCTCAATTCCCATGTCCACACTAGTTCTCAATCGTAAAATCCATATTTCAATATCCTCAATATCCTAAACTCCAATATCAACAAAAATACCATCCACCTCCTCCAAATCCATATTAAATACCCACTCCCTCTCCAATAAATGCATAATCGCTTCCCAACCCCAATAATAAAATGCCTCAACCCCTTAAAAAGGAGTATTTCAAAAAGAAGATTCATCTGTTTTCATTAAATAACAACATCAAGAAGAATAATATCTAGAGGAGAATAAAGAGCCATGGAGACCTTTGATGAAGAGAAGCAAAACTTTGAGATTGAGAATTTATACAATGATTTCAGGAGTATCAGCCAAGCAAATAGTATAAAATTTGAATGGCATTTGAAAAATAAGACATGAAAATAATCCAAGATGAGTAAATTAACCAAGGGAATTAAAGCTATATTGAGCTTTGGTTCCAAAAAATAAACAAGAAGGGGCAACATTCGCTTCTTCAACAATGCTTGATATCAAAGTCAAAGCAATTTCTCTCTGATATTCTGTGTACATGCCAAAGACATTTCAATCCACGCAGGGGAGAGTTTATATGTCATCTGTTACATATGGATTCATTGGAAGTATTATTATATCAAAGAGATTTTCATTTTTTCAAGCAAAGTACGATAGACCTCAAAGAAGAAAACAAATCTCTGTGTGGAAATCCTTGGCGTGTTCAGATTGGGATCATCGATGCAGTGTTACATGAGGTATTATTAGTTTGGAGAAAAGAGAAAAAGAAAAGAGAATAAAGAAGAAAGGGAAGGAAGATCCTAGGTGAAACCCCAAGGCACCCAGGTTAACATACCGTTGGAAAACCCCATTGAGGTAGCGTTTAGGCTCAGAAAAAAAATGAAAATAAAAATATGTTTTTTCCCCTAGGTACCTTTCTCTAAGGGAACAAGTGATCTTACAACTTCCTGTAAGCAATAAGAAAAAATTTAAAACATAAGAAAAGTTGATCAAAATTCAGCTTGGAGAAGTCAAATTCTCTAAGTTTTCACCTCCTTACACAGACATGTCTGACAGACAAAGCCACATGTCAATCTATCATTCTCATCCATTTCCAACATCCACCAATCATTCCCAATCCTTTTTCCATTCACATTTTCCTCGTTGTTTTAAAGTTCTACAGGAAAGTTTTGTATGCTACATGATTGCCAAAAACACACGCCCAAGAATTTTTTTTGACCATATCTCAAAAGGCCTCCATATTTTTTGCAATTTTCTTCACTGGGGAGATGCATAAATATTATGGTAAACATGCTTAAAAATTTCAACGAATTCCAATGCATACTTTGTGAAAATGGCCTCCATCACCTACAACCATTTTCCATTTTTGAAAAGTTATGACCCATTGAAGCAACATGTTTATGTAGGATGCATACATTTATGGAAACATGCTCAAAAAATTTCTGTCAATCCAAGCCAATGTCTTTAGAGGATAAGGATTAAAAAAATTTACATACCAGGATATTCCCGTAATGCCAGATTGTCCCATATTTCCATACAGATTGTGACTTGCATAAAGAGAGGGTCATATATTATGTTTTCCTTAGGATATGAAATGAAATCTACCACACCTCCATCATCAACTCACACCATTTCTAGTCATTTCTCCATCCAAAATTCATTCACATGAAAACCCATTTTCACCCCATCTTCCACATTTTTCAACACCACCAAAAATTATAGTCCATCCATGGGTTCACCATGAACATGATATGCCGAGTACATTATACAATATTACTTGGTATTGGATAATATTTTGATTACTATAAGTAAGAATACAATTCAGAAGAGTCACAAACCCTACAAAACCACATATTAGGAGTCACTCGACATCACCAAAGTAAATACTTAGCCATCCCTACCAAGGAATATATTTGTGATCATGGCATATTATCAACTTCATATCTACCACAGGATCACTATTCACACTCAATGCCAGAAATCGATCCATCACTAAAGGAATTGCATCCACACACCCCCGCTCTTATTCAGACATCTATCCGAAATATCTACAAAAATATTTTGTCTAAAAGGACTTATGAATCAACTCAGTATGGAAATAGAACTCAAATAGTTAGTGCAAATCAACCACCATATTTGAAGTAAGATGCAAATACTTCATGTAAAATATCATCAGTAGGCACAGTATGCATTTTTTTTCACCTCTCCCCGTTTATTATGCAGTTAAAAATTGTTGAATGCACAACAGAGAACAGTTTTCAGAGGTTGGAAGAAGCTTCAGCTCCAATAGTTAAGAAGACAATCTCCTCTCTCACAATGTGGAGAACATTTACAAAAATAAGGGTGATAATTTCCGTAGGAGTGGTTATTAGCTCAAGATAATTTACGAAGGTGTTAGTTGGGGGCCAGCCTCATAACACATTGAACTCACCTTAACAAACCACAAAGGAATAAAACTTAAAAATGAATCTCATTTTGTAATGGAGAATTCATTCTCTTAAAACAAGGCGAGGTTCACTAAGATGTCAAAATTCCTAGTTACCCATGAGCCTCCCAAAGATTTCTTCTTTTCACCACATTCACTATTTCCTTTGTCCCTCATCAATTACAGTTTGAATGATCACAAGATCACTAGGATTACTTAAGAATGTATAATGACTAACTACAAGCTAGTAGATTTTATTGCTGTACCATGACCAAGCAGCAGAATGAATGTCTTCCTTGAGTTTACTATTCCGAGTTTATCTTCATGTTCACGTGTGTTCTAGTGGCTGCCTCAAGGAAAACGTATAAGATATGATGTATTCAACATCACCTCCATCATTTCTTGCCTCTGTCGTGTTTCCAGCTGAGTTCATGCGAAGTTATGCACATAGAAACCAAATGCAGATAGATCTTTATAATAGTGTATGACCCACATATGTCCTGAATCTAATACACCACCCACCAGAATTAGTCGATTTTAGTTGGGAAAACATGGCTCCTGCGTTGGTCTCAAGAGTGCTGGTAATTTTGTTAGAGAAAGGTATATTCAGAATTAAGAGACAAATGAAGGACTTTGTTTGTTGCTTGATCTCAGAACATCTAAATACATTTCATTTTCGCACATTTTTTCTTTAATGAAAGAAGCACCACTTTGGCTCTCAAGACTGAGTCAATCTCAAGGATCAGTGCTTATCCCGTGTAGAGAGGGCCCATGCCACCTGGTGTTTTGTCCACAGCTGACAAGCAATCTCATTTTGCCTTGGCCTCAGTTTAATCAATTTTCCTAAATTTAAGCTGGACATCATTTTACAGGGATGTCATGTTTTACCTTATCCTTACAAACCATTCAGTCACCAATATTGATGATATGAACCCGTATTTTAGACACTGTATTTTTTTTCAAATTTTAATATGTTTTATGTCATTTTAAAATGAAAGATAAGCATTGTACTGGAGCTTATAAACTATCTCAAAATATCACCATATCGAATCTAGGAGTAGGTTGTAGTATTTCAGCTAATTTAGTGCTTGTGATTTTAGTTCGCCTAAATAAACCCAGTCAACATCCTACCCAGTTTACACCTGCCACCCAGACTAAGTTTATACTAGTACCTCTAGTTCAACCTTTTTGTTCACCCACTGCCAGATTAGTGGCATTTTAGTTCGGGCCCAACACCAGATTGTTAGGTTAATGTAGGCATTATAGTTTAGTTGTGCTCGTTCGTGTGTTTTCAAAGTTTAATTCAATTGCATTCTAGTTTTGCTGTTATCCATTGTTCTCAAGTTGTTAACTGCCAAAATTTGACCGCCGCCTTCATCATATGCAGCAAACTACTCGGCTCGACTTTCTATTGCATGCAGAAATCAATATAAGTGACAAGAATTAGTGACATCAAGCTTGTTGGGCCTTTGATTACTCCTTAATCTTTTTAATTTCACAAATAAGTCTTTTCCAAAAAAATTATTTCAAGAGAAAATATCTGAATTTTCTCTGACAGAAGCTAGTAGTGACAAGTTGAGTTTGGAATAAAGATTAATCTTGGCATTACAAGTTAATCTTCGTAACAGAAATTTATTTTTCACAAATAATCTTTTCCCCAATTGTGTTCCAATAAACTTCTAGCCACAGATGAGATTATTTGTAATATTGTAAGATGATTGTCACTAGAGAACCTAATTGCATCAACTGTCTTTTCAAGCTTTATTCTAACATATTTTAAATGAATGAATTGAAGGAGTTCATGTTAAGTAGAAAGCATTTAGCCCATACAGATTTATTTCCCTGCCATGAGTCATTATCAAGCTTGGCATTTTCTGTTTTTTAGTGCTATACACAGCTTAGAATAGGTTTGCCATATGTTTTAAGTCCACCATCCAGATGCTCTTTACCAACACTTGGTTCTTTCCTTTTTAAACAAAAACCATAAAACCCCAAAACATTAGAAAAACACCAAACACAACGTGAGAAACTAGACATTTTAGCATATAGTGTACCTCACTTCAACAATAGCCCCGGTTGGACACCAGTGACACTAATTTAGGAATGTTGCTGTTACTTTGGCGCCTGCATGTTTTAAAGTGAAACCAGGGTTTGTTTTCATCTGTACTAATGATGCGTAGGAGAAAGAGACTCAAGGGGTATATTCACAAGAAGCAAGCCGATTTCCGTAGAACACCACTTGTCACTCAAGACCAAGAGCTGACAATCTTTGGTCCTAAACCCAAATTCCATCCCTTGATCGATACTAGACTTTAAAGGATTTAAGATTATATCTTACTAGAAAGACCTTCTTCCACTTCATCCACCAACTCGTCTTAGAAGAAGATCAAGGATCCTCTGCTAGGGAGGGTATAAATCCCTCCACTCTCATGGAGAATCAATTACAGGCATATGTAGGAGGAGTCTTATATTGTCAGCACGCTTTATTTTTTGAGGTAGAGTTAGAGGGCAGAGGAGAAGTGAGAGAGGGCCTAAGGGAGAAGAGTGCGTATAATAGCATGAAAATGGGAAGCTCTTTAAGCCTTGTATTAAATAAATCAATGCAACTATGAAAACATTTCACCCCTTCCGTCCTTCCAAACTTTTATGGAATTAAAACCTCAAGATCTTGAAGTTCTTCCTATTTTAATTTGAAGTCCAGTGGTGTGAACCTATGACTATTTTATAAAGATGCCCAAAAATCCTAAACCTGCTCTCTAATATTGAAAGAGTAATATTGCAAATGGTTATGTGAGTTTGACTAATAAATAATAGGACATGAAGTTATATTAAACAAGCATTTGTAGAGAGGGTATTTAGACTATCGATGCTAGTAAACCATAAGGAGGAAGTGTTTAAAATGTTACAAAAAGAGGATGAAAATTTGAAGATTTGTTGGAGAGGTTGAATTTATGCACATCAAGAGGGAAAAAATGAAAACTTAGACCAAGATACCCTAAGAAAGCTCTCTTGTTGAAGACAATTAGGTTGAACAAGTTAGACATCTTTAACATGATGGGAAAAGGGACATACATATCAGCTACATTACACCGAAACAGATGAATTATATCAAATCTTTCAAGAGGAAATCTAAAACTATAAATGACTAAGAGACCCCGCCTAGCATGTGTGTAAGTGAAAAAGGGAAGCTTGTTTATGGACAGTATGAAAGTTAAATATGTATATGTTTGGATGAATTAAACTGACATCTTGGGGAGTCTAGTGAACAATGACACCTTGGTTAAAACAAGCAAAAAAATCGAATCATGCTGCACCTTATTTCAAAATGTAATAAAATGTCTAATATGCTCCTTTGGATGCCAAAGTTGTAGACTTAGGCACTCTAAGTTTGGAAAGTTGTGTAGACCAAGATTTTTCCTTCATTTCCGGGTCTTAAAGTTTTATTTCAAGAAGAAATTCTACAAGTTCCACAGACCTCTCAATTTCATTCTGTGAGGTCTTTGGCAAGGACCTCCAAACACAAGATTTCACATCGCCAGAGCACTGGCCCTCACCAAATTGGAATTTTGGCAAGAACTCATTCCCACTTCAAAATCAATCACAAATCAATAAGGAGACAAAATACCTATGGAAGATACTCTCAAGATACTAATATCCACCATATATCCACATTTCCTCCTCAAAAAAATTTCAACAAATCCCAACCACAACATCAAAATCAACCACTTCCATTACCATCCCCTCGTAAACAAATCGCTTGCCTCGCCCAACCCATACCAACCCCAACAATAAAATCCTCGGTAGTCACACATACATGATAGAAGGCCAATGTATTTCCAACTTATTTGATCACTCCTTTAGACCCGTGATGTTCAACTTAGGTTTGGAAGAATACTTGAACAAGAGGAAACCTTCTGAATCAAGGCAGACAAGACATTCTCAGGAAGATTCTTCACTGCAAATAAAAATCTTGAAGAGAACACATAACTTTCCAAGACTCAAACATTGAAAAATCAAAATGTATACCACAATTTCAACTCCTATATTAGAGCAGTCATCAACATCCACTTCTACACCTCCCCTTCCGTAAAGATTGCAATGGATAGTGTAGTGCCCAAATTATGGTGCCTAATTATGATTTCCTAGATGAGCTAAAATGTTTGAATTAAGATCCCATTATTGCAAGCTATCAAGGAAATTCAAATCTTAGCAAAGACAATAAAGGAGTTGAGTAAGGAAGAAAACAAGAAAAATAATAAGAGATAAAGAAAATTCAACCGGTAGGAAAAATAGCAAGTATCATGATGGGTAAGATTGCTATTCCAAAGTATCTAGACCCAGGAAATCCAACAGCAAAATTGCCACATCAACAACCGAGATTCAAAACATTAAATTGCTGATTTAGGAGCAGAACGAATATTATGAGTAGACAAATCATGGATAAACTAGAAATTTCCTAATCTTCTTTACACCCATACATTATTACAATTAGCGATGTATCTGATCAAACCCGCGGCATGAAGACATTCCGTTGTCCCCAGATTCTTGGGAATATCCTCAGGATTTTATGATCTTAACTCCTAAGAATAATCTAGAGGGCATCCGCCATATTAGGAAGACCTTGGTTAGCCGTTGTACCGATGCTTTCATTAGTCGTAGATCCAAAGGATACAAGTATCCTCCTCGATGGTAGTTCAACCAAGAAATTTACCTTGTATCCTCCAAAGAAGAACAATTACAGAATTAGATGATACTCAATGATGAGGATGAGGAAGACTTACAACCTCTCTTCACAATTTCGCAATTAGTAGAAGATAGCCAAATTTTGAATACCTTAGAAAATTCCTAATCCCTTCTCTTGGAGTCACAAGGCTTGAACAATTTCAAGAAGAACCGTTAAACATTGAGTTTTTATCATCAAGGCAAGATGTCTTTATTCCATGACAAATTTGCGCCTCACAATTGAGATATTTGTGCAAAACTTTAAACATAACAAGAACTTAGAGAAATCTCAACAAGAAGAGCATGAAGATATTATAGAGACATTCTTCCGCATATGCATGGGGAGCACACCGATATGAAAGGGATAAGCCCCAAGACTTGCACTCATCACATCTACATAGAGGAAAACGGTAGTAAACCAATCGTACAACCCTAGACTAAGAACTAAATCTTAGGGAGATTGTTAAAGAAGAATTGCGTAAATTGTTAAATGTCAACTTTATCTGTCCTATTTCATAGTCGTTGGCTTTCTCCTTTGCATTTTAAGCAAAGAAAATGGTAAATGGAGGGTATGTATTGACCAATGTGAAATTAAACAAAGCTACTTCAAGATCATTTTCCCCTTACCTTTCAGACTGTGTAAGTTAGATACATTAGCTTCGGCAAAAGTACTTTTCATTTCTTGTATGGGTTTAGTGGTTATAACCAAATTAAGTAGCACTTTAAGATCAAGACAAAACCACATTTACCTCCGTCCCCTCGGGTACCTATGTACCTATATTGCTTACCAATTATGCAATGCACCCGCAACATTTCAAAGGGCGTACTAGGAATATTTTCAGATCTAATAAGTAAAAGCATTTATATATGGATGATTTCACAAATATAAAAACACATTCGAAGAAGCCTTAACAAACTTGGAAAAAAGTTTTAAAGAGATGTAAAGAAGCAAATCTTTTCACTTAGCTGAAGTAGTTTTATGACAAGCGATCAAGGAATTTTTTTTAGACATCACATTTCAGGGATGATTAGAGTTGACGAGTAAAAGGTGTTTTGTTTATCTCTAACTTATCTTCATTCCAAGTTGTCAAAAAGATGATAGCTAGGACGACAGGATATTATCGAAGGTTTATAGAAAAATTCACTGAAGATAGCATCTCCACTTTTCAAATTACTTACCAAAGACCGTGAATTCAAGTGAATCCCCGATTGCCGCTTAGCTCAGACCCTGAAAATAAAAATCTCTCAAGCACCTATTTTGTAAGGGGACCTAACCTGAAGTTATCTTTCATATTCTCAACAGATGCCTCGTACATACCTCTAGAAGCAATATTGGGACAAAAAGACTTGATTCCTGCTATCTATTAATATATAAAAATTTGACTCCTTCGTATTAAATTATACCGTAATTAAAAAAAGAGTTTTTAGCCGTTGTTCATGCCAAACAAATTCAAACATCATATAATAAAAAAGGCAAACTTTTGTCCACAGCGTATCACTCGCAATTAGATATCTAATGAACAAATCAATTAATAATGGCGTAGTCATAAGATGAAGTTATTGCTTTTACAGAATTCAACATTATAGAGAAGCAAGAAAACAAAACACAGAGTCGACTTCCTATCTAGACTCCAAAACATCAAAGACAATACTCAGCTTGAAGATCAATTTCGATGAATATATTTTTGCAATTTCACTCTCAAACTCCTTGGTTTGCCATGATATTGCTAATTATTTAGTTTCGTGGAAATTTCCTTAAATAATGAAATGCAAGAGATAAAAGAAATATCATTTATGACAAGCAAAATATTCAAGGGTTACACGAGTTATACAAAACAGTCCGCATTTTATCATTAGAGATGTGTCGTGAAGATGAGATGCCCCTGAGATCCCCAAGGCATGTCATGATGAGCCTTGTGGCTAGACACTTTGCCGATAAAAGAACAAAATTTTTTATGGTGATCCTTCATTTAGACATTATTGGCCATCCCTTTTTAAAGATAAGAGTATGTCAAAAAAAGAAAAGGAGCACTTTCCAAAGGGTAGGGAAACCTTCTCCTTCGTGTGAGATTCCATCATGTACCCTCAGTACATATTGAACCTTTTGGAAAATGGCTTTGGGATTTTGTAGGACCTATTATTCCTCCATCAAGACAAAAGAAATATATATTAGTTTTCACCGATTATGTTACCAAATGGGTAGAGGCCAAGCCATTACCGCTACTGTGGCCATCCGTAGTTAATTTTATTTTTGAGGATATTTTTACCTGCTTTGGTGTCCTCCAAGTGGGAAATTGTTACGCATCAAGGAGCTCAATTTACATCAAAGCTAGTGGAACAAATGATGGAGAGGTACAAAATCAAACACATAAAATTCACTCTATCATCCACAAGAAAACAACATGGAATCTACCAACAAAGTCATTGAAGGGATCCTAACCAAGACCGCTCCATTTGCTTAAGAGATTGCAGATAAGCCTCAAGCCGAGGTCATAGAACTACATGGAGAAGCACACAGCCATACTCCTTATGAACCTGTATATGGAAAACAAGTTTTTTTTCCCAGCAGAGTTTCGCATTCAAACTTTTAAATGAAGGGCTCAGCCAGACTTGATCTAACAAGAGGCACAAAAGCATGATGAGTACAATAATGAAATTTGACAGATCGCCATACAAGATACCCGTAAAACAAGTATAGTCCATGTTAAAGGACTAGATGGCATGATACAAGTATATCAAGGAAAGAAGTTCAAAGAAGAAGATCGGGCTCTTTGTTTGGATCTAAAACAAAGATTTTCAAGTGTAAATCTAAACACATTGGCTTGACCATATGAAATCAGAAATTTCACAATGGAGCAATAAAAAAATCGTGACAATAGATGAAGAAGAGGTCACTTTTCTTGTAAATGGTCATAGATTGAAGCTCGTATCATAAAGCCACTTTCAAGAGAAGAATTTGTCAAGAGATTTTTTGTGGAAAATGTTGATGTGAAGTTAATGGTGAAGAATTTTTCTTCATCAACTTAGTTGAATTTTCCACTAAAACATATATATATATATATATATATATATATATATATATATATATATATATATATATATATATATATATATATATATATATATATAGATAAAGTATAAATATTAAAAAACTAATTCATTAGCATGGAAAACATATTATAGAGAGTGAAATCAATCTTTCCGACACTTAGCTTTTCACTTGTTCTTTCCTTACAAACATTACAAAATCATATGTGAACCCATATTTCATTTATTATCTATTTCATTCCATTCATCCATACTCCACCTCATTCCATAATTCATTCATTTCATTCCATGGTCCACCCTCATTTCCATCTTAGAGTTTTAAGATTGATTTATTTTCTCAATGAATAATACAAATCATAAGTTGCAAAGTCACCTTCCATACTTCACTTCACTTCATACTGTGATTCATTTTATTCCATTATTCACTTCACTCACACTCAGACATGTTCATATTTTATTACCACTTAACTCAATTCATAAAACATTCCATTCATGCTTCAAACCATTCCATTCCATGTTTCAAGACTTAGTACAGTGTACATTCTCAGACCCTACTTATTATCTCCACTCGCAGGATCCCCATACCATCCAAATAATCACTTGATTTCCAAGGTAAATTGATCCCCGCATATCCAAGACAACAAGAAAAATCAAAGGAGTTATCGGGGACTTAAGATCAATGATTTCAAAGGAGTATGTATATACCAAACCACAAAAAAATCAAAGGAAAAAGGCAAGGTAAAAAGTTATGAAATTATTATGTGATGTGATCATGAAAGTTTTAGCATAAGTTACAAATAGATTCAAAGTTATTTTAATTAGTCATGTTGATCATGCCTATCAAACCTATCATAAAAACTTTGGACAAAACTTTCTACATCAGTTTCATCTCTAAATCATCATTTAAAATCTCTAACTAAGCACTGATCGAAGTGACCTTATCAATCACGTCACTAGCCCGAAGTATTTAGTGATGATTTTGAAATTGCGTGAGAATTTTTTTTCATGGTATTTTCTTCCGTGATAGCTCTCAACTCATTAATCAGAATCATCCTCACCGCATTATACCTGCTCTATAACCACTCCATATCATTTCTTTCTCGTAGCCAATTCTTAGCCATTTTATTCTGAAAACAGAGGAAACACCTTTGGAGTAAAAACATTCTTTTAATGTACCATTTTCACCAGATGAGGAGCGTAATTTGAAGGTTGAGAAAGAAAGCTATGGGTCTCATAGTAAGATCCGAACACGTTGGGACCAAGTACTTGAAGGTTATCCACAACCGTAGAATGCTACGTTGTAAGTCATGGTTACATTTTTTTGAAAAATTTAATGGTTTTCATAAAGAATTAACCAAAATACTTTGTACTATTCCTTCAAATGGAGCAGAGGTACGAAATAGAGATAATGTTCACTATTGCTGCAGGCTTTCTCATTGCAGCAACGAAATACCCGTGTACAAGGAGAACGCTCGGTTCAAAAATAGGGAATTTCTACAAGAGTACGGAGGCAAATACTCAAAACACCAGTATGGATGTTTCCATTTTTAAGAAAGGTATCTTTAGTTCTAAGACCTAAGAATAAATGGAGGAATATGTTGCTCATTTTGCAAAAAAAATTTATCACTGTGAAGGAAGATTTGTACCTCTATAGCTTTATCATATTCGTTAATGATGCATTTCTTAGATGAAGAAATCAATTTTCCCTTTTTCTCCTACTATGTCCAAATGAATGGCTCTAATGTTCGAAAGAGGGTTCAATTTCTAGAAACCACGTGTATCACCACATGGTTTAGTCAAAATCCTAATTTAACATCATTTGAGAAAATGGGAGATAATTGGGATGAGTTTTTAGTGAGGAACTACTTCTGAAGAACCCAAGGAATCTCCACCGAAGGGCAAACCTACAAGAAGAAGCAGAGAAGGAAATTTCAAAGTCGTTGAAACTAAAACTCAAAATCAACAAGGCGTAGATGGCATGAAGAGATGATTTTTATAGTGCCTGGTCAAAATTAAGAAGCATCTACAGAAGGAGAGGATAATAAGAAAATATGCCAAAGAGAGAGGTGAAGCACCATCCCAACTAAGACGTAGCCGTACTCGCAGGTATATTGAAGAGAACTTTCAGTGGTTGTATGTGTGTCAGAATCATAAACATTGAGGATGAAGAAATACCCATCACAGATCACTCGAGTACGTATTTGAGAGAATCTTGATATAGACTCAAAGACAAACAACAAATTTATAATTATGTTGCGTACATTAGAGAAGAGAGCCTCGAAAGTAGAGATGCAACTCCTAGCCCACCAAAATCTAAAATTAATGTACTAAGAAGATAAACAGAGTTAGAAGTGCTCAATAGGCATATCAAGAATGAGAATGAAATTTTCGTGATGGTATTGTCGAAAGGTGATAGTGAATATAAATTTGTCTCTCACAAATGAAAAAGTTGGCATGCTGAAAATTTAAAGAAGAAAAACAAAATTTAAGAAGACTTACAAATTTGAGATTCAGTTGATCATAAGGAAGCCCAGAGGCCAGGTCGATCGTCAAAAGCAAAAGAAGGGGCCTAGATGTCCCAAAGAGGTCCTCCAGAGTACATGGATTAGTTGCATGAGGACAATGCAAAAGCCTTGGCAGCTGGGGGTATGCTGAGCCCCAAAGATGTCCTTTCTTTCCACCACATTTCACTTCATTTCCTTTGTCCCTCATCAATTACAAGCTTGAATGATCAATAGGATTGATTAGACACAGAAGAATGTATATAATGACCAATCACATGTTTTTAAGTGATTTTGTTGTTGTAGTAATTTTTGACTTTAGACCTCGCTACAACACACATTTTAGCGCTATTCTACAGTCATATTCATGTTCTGCTGTGTTCCAGGTGTCACCTCAAGGAAAAACGTACATGGTCGTATTCCACATCACTTCCCCACTTTTTAAGCCTACCTAAGTCCGAGGCCGAGTTCACGGTGGTTATGCACGTGGGAAACCAAAACTAGGAGATAGACTCTCTTAAAGAGGGGAAAAGGACCGTACAGATGTCCTTAATCATAACACGAGACCACCACTCGAAGTTCTAGTTCGATTTTAGTTGGGAAAACATATTTATTCATGTTTTATCTCAGAAAGACGACTATGTAATTTTGTTAGGCATGGTTCGGGATACGAGACAGCTAGCTAGATTTTGTTTTGTTTCTAGATCTCGCAAGACCGTAATACTCTTTGAATAATTTCTCCTTTAATGAAAGAAGCATAACTTTATCGCAAGCGCCGAGTCAATCTTGCAGATTTGCGTGCTATCACTATGGTAGAGGGCCCTCGCTACCCGAGAAGCTTTGTTCATGTGGTTTAGATAAGTAACTTCAGCCTTTTTTCATTCCCAGTTTCTTAATCAATTTTCTTCGAACTTTGTGTTTTTATACTTACTATGTGATGCCACAAATGTACTATCTCATAAACTATTCAAAATACCACTAACATTGGATGAGAAAATCGTAGTATTTAGGAGTTAATTGTATTTTTTCTCAAACTTTTATGTTTTATGCTCTCATTTGTACTTAAAGATACCGTACTTGCTTTTACAAACTATTCCAAAATATCACCTATATTTAATCTAGAGAGTCGTAGTATTTTGTTGTGACCAATTGCATTTTAGTTCAGCTTGAACATCTGAGGAGATGTCACTCTAGTTTAATTTCACACCCAGATTTTAAGTTTGATAATGGTAATTTTAGCTTCAACTTTGTTCATTATATTTCAAGTTAGATTAGTGGCATTCCATTTCGGCCTACCATCGTATTTTAAGTTAGGTTAATGGTATTCTCTAGTTTAGTTGTGGTCACCGTGTTTCAAGTTCGATCAATTGCATTCTAGTTCAAGGTTATCCATTGTTCTTTAAGTTGTATTAACTCGTCAAAATTAGACTAACTTGCCTTCATTGTTTACAAACTACTTTGTTTTGACTTTCTATTAATGCACTATTACATGGACAGGACTAGTGACACCGCTTGGCGTCTTGATTGTTCTGCAATATTTTGTAATTTCACAAATAAGTTTTTTACCAAAAACTATTCTAGGAAAATCATTAACTTTCGAATGAGGTTTAGTAGTGACAAGTTGAGCCTATCGGATTAATAGTATTGGCAAGTTAATTCGTAATAGAAATATTATTGTGCTGGCAAATAACTTTTCCCAATTGTGTTCCAACAACCTCTAGCCATGGATGAGATTCTTTGTAATATTGTAAGATGATTACTACTTAGGAGAACTCCTATTTGCACTAAACTTGTCTTTTCTTTAAGCCATTCCCACATATTTCTAATGAATGAATTGGATGAGTTCATGTTATGAGTTATTGAGTTCATGTTGTGATTTATTTTGCTATGAGCTATTATTTAAGCTTACATTTTCTGCTTCCTTAGTGCTATACACATGAATAGTTTTATTCTGTTTTAGTGTAACCATCCACTTCTCTTTACCAACACTTGGTTATTTTCCTTTTTTAACATAAAACCATAAAACCAAACACTGTTAAAAACACTAAACACAACGTAGTGAGAAACAGACACTTCAGTATTATTATAGTATACCATCAGCATTATCAGCTCAAGTTGACAATTTATGACATCAATTTAGGAACACTAAAGTTGAGCACACACTACCAACAAATAGGGGTTCCCTAGGGTGCTGCTATAAAGCTAAAAATTCAAACAATAGGAGTTACATGATTGGAGGAAGTTTTTTAAAGCATTTCATTTTTACGTTACAAGATTGCCATCATTACTACAAGATTGCACATTGTTACACAGATTGGCACCAATGCTACAAGATTGGCCGAGATATGAAAAAAAGGTTTGAATTGGTGAATTCTTCTCCAAACCTCACATCCATGAAGTGATCACAGGGAGGGGTAAGTAGGCATTTTCCTCACCTCCCTTGCAAAACATGAATCAAATAATTAAGTGACTTTCTGCATGTATAGACATCCTATACAATTTCAAAAATTGAATTTATTTATTTCAAAAAAATTTTTCATGTGAGGTAAGAAAGGTAGTAGAATAATGAGTTGACTCCTTTTGAATTTGACATGCGACTTTCATCCTCTTTCCGTAAGAAGACACCACCTTCTGTGGCATTTCGAAACCTGAGTTGCTATCAAAATAATTGAGAGAAAAATCCTTGAAAGTTTTGAGGAAGTAGTAGTGTGCCATGTTGGGGAGGGGGTTGATTTAACCGTGAGAGCTCCACAACTAATAAAGATAAAGAGAAGCTAATGAAGAAGAAAAGAGGATGGAGAAGAGGAAAATAAGCTAAAAGAAAAAATTCGAGGAAGAAGGAAAATCATAAGCACAAACTCAAGGCAACACAAAAACAACAACGCCTAAGAAATGCCTACTAGCACCACAGACACAAATAACAATACAATGGATAATCAAAAAAGGCCATTGGGAAATCATTCAGGCCACAAAAGAGAAGAAGAAGGCAACAAAAGGAAAGAATACATTCATCATCAAAATAGAACTCAAACCACAAGATAAAATAGGGCTTTCCAAGAGGGTTGCATATTTTAGCTTCGTGTCCAAGGCCCCAGAAGCTATTATAGAAACATAAGGGGAAAAATTATGAGGTGTACCTAGTCAAGAGTCCGATAGATTTTTATGATGTGTTGCAAGATGCTACAGGTCTACCACAAGATGATTTTTATTTGGCCGAGATTTCATCCAAAGGCATTTCGAGGGTTCCGCAGGAGGCCAAATGGTGGAAAAAGGTAGCATGAGGCTAGGAAAAGATGTGGAAGACAATTCCAAGACTAGAACTTTATGAGCCCATATTTCACAAGGAGAAAAATATACTAATTGTATCTAAAAAATTGTGAATTTTTTTGTGCACAAACAATTTGGAAGAATGAGTGAAAATCGTAATGAGGATATAAAGGGAGAAGGTTGAAATGCAATGGAGATTATGCCAATTTTTCCATGTGTCGTATTGCAGAAAGCCACCCAGAAAGAGTAGTTATGTTTTTTTTCTCTTGAAATACAATGAAACAAATGCATGAAAAAGAACAACTATATTTGTGTGTTTTTCCTTGCGTAACCTAAAACCAAGATTCTTAAAATAAAGGACTAAGAAATGTACAAGAGAGGGGCCGCCATGGCCATGAATGAGATATAACTAGAATACCAAGTTGCTCAAAGGATGAGCAACACTTTCAAGATGGGGCCTAAAAATTTCCAAATTAGATGCAATTTAAGGCTCATCCGCCCATCCTTCGACACATACTTAACTCTCCCTTCGCATTTTAAGACATTTTTTTGAGATACAATGTGTTCATTAGGAAGGGTTATAGATAATTTCATATTGCCTAATATTATTTATGTTTGTATAATATTTCCAGAGAATATTTATAAATTTTGAATGAGATAATATACAAAATTTCTCCCCGCTATAGGATGGAACAATATTGATAATAAAAATGAAATATGATATTACAGGAAATTATTGAACAAAATTTGGATATATCCAAAGTATTCTAGGAAAATCTAGGAATGCACTCCCCATCATTTAAGGAAGAATCCCAATGTTGGGACCAGATCCACTTTTTATGAATTTGAGGGGAAAGTTATTTCCTTTGCAGAAGGGATGCTTCCCCATGAATATTTATAAGTAAAAATTCTGAATTTTCTTCTCTTGGGGCATGTATTCATTATTCTTCTCATGGAGAAAATTTTTATTTAGCAAATTTACTTTCATTTCTAGTAGGGATGCATCACTTACCTACCAATGAAGTTTGGTGCCATTTTTAGCTTCAAAGCTTGCTTTCCTCAGACTTTTCGATAATCCTTTAGCTTGGCTATCCCAAGAGTCTCAAGAGAATTCAGCCTTTTCAATTTCTTTGTCTTCTTTTCACTTCTTATTCACTTCACATCTCTTATTCTTATTTTTCCTATTTTTGCATTTAGTAATCATGCTCATTCATTAGCAACAGAGTGATTAAATGATTGAAGTAAGTTTTTTTATAGAACAATATATAGGTATGTCATCATCTTTTATATATCTTTGAAATTTCATATTCATCATTTATCTACTTGATTGGTTTACAGATCACATCCAAATTTCCTATGACCATAGTAAAATAGTATTAATTTTCTCCGCTAATTTTAGCATGTGTTAATGAGCTTCTTTCGGGAAGTTGATTCCACTTGAATTGAAGTTTAACATCATCCAACTTAATAAAAAAATTAATTCCAATAAACATTTTCACTTGATTAGCTTAGGCATTTGGGTACTTAGATTCTACCTCACCAGTTCATTGTTCTTTAAATTTCTGGTTTTTAGTAGTAATTTTTCTCGTTGAATTTTAGTACATCTTAACAAATTTATTTTGAGTTGGTTCCACTTGGATTGAGTCCTGAAAAATTATAATGCACAAAAAAAAATTACCCCATATAATTTGCACTTGGTCAGTTAGGAATTTGGTAGGTTAACTAATTCACTAATTCCAAAAATTTCTCAATTTTTATAATAGTAATTTTCTGTCATTTTAGCACATGTTAATGTAAGGGTATTTTTGAGTGATTCCACTTAGATTGATCTCTAGGAACTATGAATAATAAATGAATTCACCCAATTCCGTTTTAATTTTATTTGTTTGGGAATTTTTCAATTTAACTCGAGAAACAACAATCATGTAGCGATCATCTAGCGCTTTGTTTTCGAGATCTTCTCTCGCTAGATTCACCTGCAAATTCATGCAGAAGTAGTTTTATAGTCTATTAATGCCTGGGACCACTTTGGTGTATTTGAGGCTTTGCTAGGTTGTCATTTATATTTTACATTGCTTCCTTCTTGAATGTTGATTTCTACAATTGGCTTCCAGAAATTTCCTTTCTTAATTTACTATAAGCAAGTGTGTTTTTCTTTGCAAAAGTAATCTAGGACTTTTCTTTCATGTGAAATAGAATATATTTACATCAATAAAATTTCGTCTAGAACGATAAATCATATTTGTTTTTTTTTAACCGTGATTTACATTTTCATAAAATAAAATAGATTTTCTTTCTCTATCATTTACTTTCTAGCAAAATTAGAATAAGTTTTTTTTTTTTTTTTTTTTACTTACCTTTTATAACTTGTGGATTGGATGCTTACCTATATATTTACTCATTTGAAATTGTTTGTTGTCTTCACACTTGCATAAAAGGGAGTCAAATTGGGAAAAGGAAGGTGTCTCTGCTACACACATAGTGTCGATCTTGTTTTTGTTTGTGCTTAACTCCAAGTTAATAGTTTAAGTTGGTGGTTCCTTTGGGTTGCAACATTATTATTGAAAATATTTAGGTTTTCGTCACTTTTTGGTGTCATTTCCAATGAGGAATATCAAATTATGCATTCTCTTGTTCTTGGAAATTCCTTCTTTCTTCTTCGCATTCTATTTTCCGTAAAAAAACAAAAAAAAAATTGCATTAGCATTCTCATTCAAGTTTTGTTAAAAAAAAAAAACAAAAAATGATCTAATACCACAAACCCACCCCCACCATCCACGTTTTCACGTAGGAAGAAGAAAATATTGCAGAGAAGTTAGAAGGATGCATGGAGAAAAACTACTCCGTCAACCCATATCAACAATGGTTTTATCCTCCTAACTTTTTCTACTATATCATAGGGTCTTATTCCATTCCTTTTTTTCTATTCATTTCAACACCAACCTCCTTACCGGGGTGATCCATATTTTCCTTAATATTCACATGCTCCCAAAATTTCATTCCTTATTTACATCCATATGCACATTATCCTCCTCAATGGGATGTCTCCATATTTCTCAATATCCTCAATTCCCCATGCCCACACTAGCCCCTCAATGCACAATATCCACATTTCTTTAATATACTCAGTGTATTTCAAACCTCCAATCTCAACAAACACATATCATCCACCTCTCCAAATACATCTCAAAGATGCACTTCCTTTCCCAAATACTCGCACAATCTCTTCCTAACCTCAATAATAAAATGTCAACTCCCCCCGACAATGTTGAGATAAAATCCTTTAAAAATATCGTCTTAATATAAAATGGTATTCATTCATATCACATGATATTTCAAAAAGAAGATTCAGCTTCCAAGAAGAACAACATCAAGAAGAAGAATATCCAGAGGAGAATAAAGAGTCATGGATCAACTTTGATGAATAGTAACCATTATAACCTAAGATCGAGAAATTAGGATATTTCAAAAATAATATTCATATGTTTCCATAAAGAACAACATCAAGAAGAAGAATATCTAGAGGAGAATAAAGAGTCATGGATCAACTTTGATGAAGAGTAACCATTAGAACCTAAGATCGAGCAATTACTACTATTCCTTCAAGAGACTAAATCAACAAAATAGCTGGAATATTTGAATGGCATGAAAAAAAGACACATGAAAATGATCCAGATATAAGGAATTAGGGGCATCGAAGCTATATTGAGTTTTGGTTCCGCAAAATCAACAAGATGAAAATATTCTCTTCTTCAATAATGCTCGATATCATCAAAGTTAAAAGAAATCATTGGCCTCTCATATTCGGGTACAAAGTACATATTTAAATCCTACACATGAGTTTACATGCTCCTTGTTATGCACATGGATCCATTGAAGTATTCTATTTCTGAAAGATATTATTTTTTTCAAGTAGAGTAGGATAGAAAAAGAATAAAAAAGTAAAAAATAAAAAATAAAAATAAAATCTTTAGTTGAAAACCTCCTTTGAAAATCTAATATTGGCCTATTGATTGAAAAACCCTTATGAGTGGGCAACATTAGTCGAGAAAAATAAAAATAAGGAAATAATATCCTATAGAAAACATTCTCTAAGGTGCATATGCAAGACTCTCCTAGTCGAAAACCTCATTGAGGCGCCCAGTAGACCTAGAAGAAAATGAAAAGAAAAATATCCTTTGCTCAGTATTCTTTTTTCTTTAATTATTAAAATTTCAACCCCATAAGCAACAAGAACAAGTTAGTACCATAAGAAAAACATCAAAATATAGTCAAGTGGGAAATCAAACTTATGATTTCACCTCCTTTTCCCAGATGTCTAATAAGACAAATCCATGTCAATCCGTCTTCATCCATTTCTTGATAAAATCTATCATTCCAAGTCTTTTACTATCTATTTTCCTTGTTCTAAAGTGCTACAAGTTGTACCTGTGTTGCCAAAGGATTTAAACACAAGGAAGAAATTTTTTGACCATATTCTAAACCTCATAATTTTTCGCAAGTTGTTTCATGGGGAGATGCATAAGAATGAAGGTAACATGCTTAAAAAATTTCATCAAATTCCAAAGGTATACATTTCAAGAAGTTACTACCATCATCACAATTCATTTTCCATTTTTCTGACATTTTTGCATCATGGCTGAAGATTTTATAGAGATGTATGGAAGGATGATGGTACAATGCACAAATACTTTGTACAATCCAAGCCATCATTTGAGAGATATGATTAAACAAGTTCACATGATTACACCATATTGTTAAAACATTAACCCATATTTAAGCAAGACTCATGATCAACATAAAAGAGGGTCAAATATTATTTTTCTTGGGGAATGAAAATTAAGTCCACTACACCTACCATCCATCTTCCACACCATTAGCCAGTCAATAATAAAATTATCTTTGACCATGAAACCTATTTTTAACTTCTTCCACAATTTTTACCACCACCAAAGTTTCTAGTATCTATCCACTATCTACCTGAATTAACATAATTAGTACATGAAAGGATTACAATTCAGTACCGTTAAACCCCAAAAACCACATATTAGAGTCATTTGGAAAACACCAAAGTAAAGACTTAGCCATCTCATATTGAAGACACTTTTGTGATCTTGGTAGCTTTGCACCCTGAGACCGCTACATGGCCATTATCCATCTCAACAACAGCGAATCGATCCAAGGATTTAACATTCCGCATCAACAAACTTCACTCACTAAATTTATCAAAAACATCACAAAATTATTTTCAAAAGAATTGATGGCTAATAAACTAGCTTGAACATAATACCCTCAAACAACCAACATATCAACCACTACTCCTTGAAGCAAACATGCACATAACAAGGAAGTCAAATTTCATCGAGTGAACACGGTATGCATTTTTCTTCATAACCTCCTCGAGTGCATTATATAAAATTTTGTTGTCAATGCCAAGAGAAAAGGTTTTGTAGGATGAAGTTGGCTGTAATTCTAAACATGGACCTAATTGCTCTCTCATGCAATGGGAAGACAACAAAAACAAGGGTGATAATTTTGAGTAGTGGGCCAATGGCTGAGAAGGGAAGGTGGTAGTTGGTGAAGTCAGACAACCGTGCTGAGTTCACCACCAAACCAAAAGGAATAAAAGGGACCAAATCCCATTCATACAGAATTCATTTTTAAAACAAGGAGAGGTACACACTAAAAATACCAAGAGCCAAGTTCTCATGATTTGTGGGCATCTCCTAGTGCTGCTGTGCCTGGTCACAAAGTGCTACACGATCGAAGAAATCTTTTCTATAGGATTGCGTATCGCTTGCTATGTGGATTGTGACAATGTTACAGATCAGCCGAGAGGTGAAAAAGGTTCAAATTGGTGCGACTGTCTCAAACCCCCACAACCATGAAGGATTCTCCTAGAAGGGTGGGCAGCACATTTTTCTCACGTTCATGTGTACAAAGAGTTAGATACTTAGTTAATTTCTCTATGTACAAACATTCCAGAAAACCCTTAAAATTGAATTTATTTCTTTTAAAAAATTGCTTCATATGTAGGAAGAAAGGCAGTAGCACACACTTGCTTTGAATTTGCATGTAATTTTCTCTCCTCTGAAGCAAGAAGAACACAACCCTCTCTCCTATCTCCTAAATCTTCTGTTACCTAAGGTAGGAAACAAAAATTGACAGAAAATGCCTGAAATTTTAATAGAAGCTAGAGTAGGGCACATAGGTGGATTTGAACCATGGAGGAGGCCCAAAACTAAGAAGGATAAGAAGAATATAATGAATAAGTTAAGAGGGTAAAGAGAAGAGGAAAGTAAACAAAAAAATGTCATGGAGGAAGAAGGAAAAGAAAAGGCATAAATTGTGCTAAACGCCAAAAACAATAGTGCCTAAGAAATACCTAATCAAACTTGTTCTCATGCTGCATAGTGCAACAGAGAACTCCGTGAGTACTGAGAAATCATCTAGGCCACAAAAATAGGAAGAGTACAAGAAAAAGGAAAGAAGGCATTCACCATCAAAATAGTATCACAACCACATTCATGAAAAGAGATTTCCAAGTAGTTTTTGATCTCTTTCAGCTTGTGTGCAAGGCTCCCAAAGATGTTATAGAAACATGGGAGAGGAAAAATTAGGTACAGGCAATTTTATCAGATCGATATATTTTGTGATGTGTTGCAATATGTTACGGTCTTCTAAAGACTTATGTCATGCTGGGCAGATTGCATCCAGAAGGAATTTCTGAGGGGTTCAAGAGGAGGCCAACTGCAAAAGGTAGCAGAGGTTGGGAAATGATTCTCAAGAAAATGCCAAGTCTAGGCACCTTTTATGAGCCCATTCTTACAAGGAAAAAAAAAAGACATGGTCTACAAAATGTGTGATTTTTCATACATACAATTTAGAATAATGAGTGGGAAATGGAACAGAGAGATGTCAAGGGAGAAGGTGTGAATTCACGGGAGATGATCCTACTCTTCCTCATGCTTATTAGCTCACTCTACAAAGAGAAAGGTGTTTTATGCTTGAAAGATCAAACAAATGCATTAAAAAAAAATGTATATTTTTTTGTTTGTCCTTGCAAAACCCATAACCAAGCTTCTTAAGAGAAAGGACCGATAAATGTGGCAAGAGAGAGGCCATTAGTCAAGGAATGAGGTACAACGTTCAGCCAAGTTGCTTCAAGGATGAGCAACACTGCGCAGAGAAGTGATGGGCCTCCAAATTAAATGCAATTTAAGGCTATTTGACCATCCTTCTACACATTTAACTCTCTTTTCATTTGATGACATTTTTGTTAAATATAATGTGTTGCTAGAAGACTTAGAGATAATTATATTATGTGCTTAATATTATGTATTTTTGCATATTGACAGAATTTTTGAGTAAATTCTAAATGAGATAATATAGGGACTTGTTCCCCAAAGGCATGATGGAACAATATTGACAATAAACAGAGCATGATATTGCTAGAATTATTGAACAAAACTCGGACATCCAAAGGATTAAAATATAGGAATGTGTTCCCTATCATTTAATGAAGATTCCTACTCGTCAGACCACAGTCCACTTTTCGAGGGATTTTGAGGGTGCTGTCCTTCAAGGAGGATGCTTCCCCATCAATTTTTATAAGTACCAATTCGAATTTTCCTCTGCTCTCATGTATTTCTTAGTTCATTGTGGAGAAAATTATTATTTAGAGCTCTACTTTCATTTCTAGCATGGATGTAATTGGATTGACTCTAATAATGAAGTTTGGTGCCCTTTAGCTTTAAAGCTTGGTTTTCTCTATATGACTTTGAGTATCTTGGCTTGGCTATCCTAGGAGCCCAGAGCCTCACTTCAATTCTTTTTGTCGTCTTTAATTTTTATTTTACTCTGCATCTCTTATTCTTGTTTTTCTTATTTCTCGCTTAGTAATCATGCTTCATTTGTTGTAGGTTAAATAAAGTTAAACTACTCAACAAGTTTTTTTTATGTCATTTATTATAAAAAATTATGCATCCTTAGAACAAATTTGAAAATTTTTATTCATCATTGAGTTACTTGGATTTGTTTTACTTATTCAAAATTTTGGAACTTTTAAGTATCCTATATAGCAAACATTAGTAATTTTCTACTAAATGTTTTGCATGTTAATTAGCTTTGAGTTGATTCCTCTTGTATTTATGTGTTAAAACATCCAACATAAAAACACCGCTGAACATTTCTCATTTTATTTTCTTAGGCATTTGGGTAATTAGACCAACCTACTAGTTCATTGCTTTGAAATTTTTGTCTTTTAGGTAATTTCCTTCTGAATTTTAGTATGTTAATAAAGTTATTTTGAGTTGTCTCACTTTAGTCCTAAAAATATACTTAATAACAAAATTTATCTCATAGCATTTTCATTGTTGCCATTCATTTTGTAGGTTAACCATCTACCAATTCCACTTGATTTTTAGAGTAGTACTTTTCAGCAATTTTTATAGATGTTAGCAAGGGTATTTTGAGCAATTCCACTTGGATTGATTCTAGGACATACTACGTAATAATAAAATTGCATCTCCCATCTCATTTTCTACTTGATTTTTTTTTGGTAATTTCTTCCAATCGAATTTGTAAACAATAAACTTGTAGCAATTTGTTTTTTAGGATCTTCCTCGTCAAGATTCACTCCAAATTCACAGAAGTATATTTATAGCCTATGAATGCCTGTACCACCTTTTTTTATATGATTCTTTTTTAATTTTTCATTTATCTCTTACATTGCTTGCTTCTTGAATGTTTATTTCTACAATTAGTCTAGATTTCCTTTCCATTTATCATATCAGTTGTTTCTTTTCCTTCTAAAAGTACCACATTTTTCATCATACAAAATAGAAAATTTTTCCTTTAATACTCTTCTCCAGCAAGATAGATTAGATTTGCTTGTTTGTTGTCAGGATTTACACTTTTGCAAATAGAATATATTTCCTTTCTATCATTCACTTTCCAACAAAAGTGAGAATAATTTTTTTTATCGTTACTTAATCCTTGCAACGTAGGACGAAGTGTGCTTCACTCATAGCTATCTCATTTTGAATTTTCGTATTTTCTTCTTTCACTTGCATCAAAGGAAGTCATACTAGGAAGAGAAGAAACAGCTACACATACATGTTGACCCCCCTTAATTTTGCAGCAACCCGAGTTGAATGGTTGGTAGCCTTGGGAGTCGGGGACGTGCTATTGTTTCAATACCGGGATTCATCACTTTTTGGTGTCATTTTCTGGTGGAGGTGTCAAAGCATGCACTCTCTTGTTCTTGAACAGATCTTCTTTCTTTTACACATTTGCTATTTTCTGCAAAACAAAAAAAAATGTGAGACATCTCTATCACCGCATTAAGATTTCATTCATGCTTAAAAAAACAAAACATCAATACCATGTAACCCCCCCCCACCATCTACTTTTGCATGTAGAAGAAGAAGACGTGGCAGTAGAAGTTAGGAGGCATGGAACAACTCTACTCTATCAACCCATACTGAATAATGGTCTTATCTCTCCTAACATTTTCTACAATATCAGGGGTCTTAGTCATTCCTTTTTCGCTATCTATATCAACACCAACCTCCTCAATGGTTGATTTATATTTTCCTTGAGGTTATTCATATCCTCCCCCAACATTTCAATCATCCTTTACATATGTATCCACATTAGCCTTCCCCCAATTGGGTGTTCCATATTTCCCTAATATCCTCAATTCCCATGTCCACACTAGCCTCCTCAATGGGGAAATCCATATTTCCCTCAATATCCTCAGATCCCAAACTCCAATCTCAATAAACATAACATCCATCTTCTCCAAAGCCATATCAAACACTCTTCCTCTCAAATTCATGTGCAATCACTCTCAACCCTTCAATAAAATCTTCAACCCCCCTCACAATGTTGATATGAAAATTTCTTCAAAAATCCTCTTGATCCGAATGATATTCATTCCACAAAAATAGTATTTCAAAAGGAAGATTCATTTGTTTTCGTATTAAACAACAAAAATCAAGAAGAATAATGATTTGAGGAGAATAAGATATTTTATGACCGTTCTTAGATGAAGACAACCATTAGAACTCGAGATTCAAGAATTTATGTATGTGAATATGTTTTAACAAGACCAAATCATCAGTAGAAAATTTGAATGGCACAAAAAATGAAGACATGAAAAATGATCCTATGAGTGTTGAAACTAGAAGATCAAAAAGTATCTTGAGATTTTGGTTCTAGAAAAATCAACAACATGGGGCATCATTCACTTCTTCAATAACAAGCTGACATACGATCAACGTTCAAAGCAGTTAGCCTCTTATTCATTTACATGTCAAAAGAGCATATTTCAAGCCTGATACAAGAGTTTATATCAATCATAGCACATGGATCCATTGGAAGTATTACTATACTTTCTGAAAGAGATTTTCTTTTCAAGCAGAGTAGATGAGGAAAGAATAAAAAGTTAAAAAAAAATTCAAAGAAAACACCTTTGAGGCACCCGAGATTGGCTCGTTGATTGAAACCATATGAGGTGGTATTGGGTGTTGGAGAAAGATAAAATAGAAAAAAAAATATAAAATATAAAATAATAAATAAGGAATAAGATCCCAAGTGAAAACCCTTTCTAAGGCGCCTTATAGACCTGCTGATTGGAAACCTCGTTGAAGCATATAGTAAGCACCAGAAAAAAATGAAAATAAAAAACATCAAAGTCAAGTCAATCCATCACCTCATCCAGCTCTCTCAATATCCACCCAATTAGCCCTACACTTTCCCATTCATTTTCCTTATTGTTCTAAAGTCTAGTGAAAGTTTTCTCTGTTACTGAGATTGCCAAAAACATAGAAGAAATTGTTTTGACCATATCTCAAAAACCTTGTGCATATTTTTTCGAGTTATGTTTTATGGGGATACATTCATATACAAGATAGTAACATTCTTAAAAAATTCAACAAATTCCACAGCATACTTTTAGAGAAAATGGCCACCTATTACCTACAACCATTTTCCACACTATATTTGTATCCACTGCCAAGTAATTTTTATGGGGACATGAATAAGGAATATGGAAACATGCTAAAAAAATGTTTAGGTGAATCCAAGCCACCATTTGAGAGATATGGATTAAACAATTATGCTACAGGATTGTCCTCCGTACCTGCCACAAAGATTGTTCCGTATTCGTTACAAGATTTAGGATCGACATGAAGAGAGGGGTCAAAAATTGTTTTCTCTTTGGGGAATGAAAATGAATTTACCACATCGCCATCATCCATCTTCCACACCATTTAGCCACTTTCATCCAAAATCATTCCTGTCCATGAAAACCCATTTTCACCCCTTCCACAGCTTTCACCACCACCAAAGCCTCAGTCCCTATCCATGGGTTCAACATGAATTATCAAAAAAATTTCAATGCATTACATGAATATTGTGGTCTTGGAGGGGCCTTTGAATTCTAGCAAGAACTAGACCCAACTTTGTAAGGCTTGCAAAAACCCTTACAAACACAAAGCAGAGAGACACTTGACAAATACCCAGCAAATACTTAGCCATCTTCAGGCATTGTGGAAATATTTTTATCTTGGGCAACCAAAAGAATTTCAGATCTACTATGGGGTCAATATCATCCTCAATAGTGGAAAATCATCCACTATTTGGAGGACTCATATCACTTATTTTCGGTCACAATGGCACCTATCAAAATATCCACAAAAATATTTTTTTTCAAAAAGAATATTCAGATAGCAGTAGTACAGCATTACACCTTTAAATAGTCAATATATCAACCACCATCTCTAAGCAACATGCATATCACAGTAACCAAAGACCACCGGGTAGGCATAAGTATGCATTTTTCTTTCACCTCTCCTCTAGAGTGTTTTATCGTTTAAAATTCTGAGCAGCATGCACAAGAGAGAAGGTTTTATAGGGTGAAGTTATGTCCATCGCCTCCCAAGCGCTTTAAGTGAAGTTAACTTTCTCTCATGCAATATGGGGAAGATGACAAAAAGAAGGGTGATAATTTCAAGGAGTGGGGCTGGTTTGAGAAGTTACAAAGGTGGTATTTGAAGCCATCTCATAGAACACATTGATCCAATCCACAAACCACAAAAGGAATAAAAGGACAAGTCAATCTCATTTTTATGGATAACTATCAGTGTTAAGAGAGGCCCACTGGTTGTCATCAAGATTCAAGCTCGCAATAACCAAGGGTCCCTAGGGTGCTACATAGAAGCCATATAGCCGAACAAAAGCTGTTGCATGACTGTGTAGGGAGTTATTGTACAAGATTGCAATTGTTGCTACATGTTGAGATTCAACAAGATGATGAGCTTAGTGGTGAGTCACTAAGGCCCGGCAACATTTTTGTACAAGTCTATTTTTCAGACATGGTGGCCTGGTATTTCTTGCCGTGTGACGTTGCCTAGATGTTGATCGAAGTTGGAAAAATAGATGAAATTATATTTTTAGAATATTACATGGAGTTCATTGCAGGTATCGTCGATCTAAAAATAGAAGCAATTGTTGTCATTTCATTAATAATCCGACAATAAACAACAACTGTTATCTTTGGAGCACTAGTTTCAAAAGGTTTGGCACCGATGCAGCTTTAAGAATTACTCAATTCTAGGTTTTGATTTTGTGTTCACAGGAGATCACTAGGAATCGAAGTGGAAAAGTTAAGACAGAGTTGGAATTGTAGTTCATGGAGTTGTTATTCGCCTTAACTCATTTAATGGAGTTAACCCGCTTGAGCTAGTTGTATTCATTCAATCGAATGATACACTAGTGAGAGTGAGTGAATTAATTAGTTAATTAATTCTACAACAATAATTCATTAATAAACCGAATAATACAACAGCTTTTTAACTTAAATGTACTAAGGGCCTTTTCAATGGAGACTCAGTATGGAGAGATAGGTGAAAGGGAAAGATGGACTATCCGTTGTGACTATAGTGATGCATTGATTACACCACACACACATTGGAGTTGCCAATGAGGATTGCATAGTGCAAGAAAGGGTAATTAAAATTCATTCAGAGCTATTCTTCAACAGGGATTTCACAGTGGAGGCAGGTTAGCAGGTGGCTAGAAATCGGTGCATGGATCTGCATATGTCTTTTGATTAGTGTGTGACAATTGATTGTACTGAGAGCTTGATGTACTAATATTTGTATGATATGGTTACATGATCTCCATTATGTGTAATATATGATATTTGGGGCTTTCAGATTCAATATTTCCCGTCATACAACTATGTTATGTGCGATTTTTTTTATTTGCTTCATGTGTTTGCAATTGAATGTTTAATTTCCGCAAAAGATTAACAATGGAAGGATTATATATTTAGCAAGAAGATAAAATAATGTTAGATCAGGAGAATATAGATATATACATGCATATTGTATATAATTTATACATGGTATCAGAGTAGTGTCAATTATTGAATATTGCAATTGTGAAGAATTGTTGAGTTTGTGCTAGTGGACAATTCGAATTTGCTACAGAAAATTCTTGGTGCAGAAGTTGAGTGTACATTGAAATTTCTTTCAATGGGTTTCGATTGGAGTATTCCATTGATGGGAGCTCGAATTACATATCCTGGAAGGATAGGATGGAGGTGGTGTTGGAGGATAATGGACTGAAGGAGTTCATCGATAGCAATGTCCCTAAGCCGGGATCTAGCGATGTTGCATTACTTGATGCATGGCAAAAGAAGATAGCAAAGACAAGAAGAATTATGTTGGAAGGTGTAAAGAACCATATTTTGTCCAATATTCATGGGAAATCCACTCCATTCTTAATGTGGAAGGATTTGACATATTTTTTCCAAAGCATGAGCAACCAGAGGAAGTTGGCGCTGAAAGACAAGCTCAGAAAAATAAAAATGGAGAAGGGCGACAGTATTCCAAAATATCTCACGAAGTTTGTCCACTGTAGGGATGAACTGGGAAGTGTGGGGATTACTATTGATGATGAAGACTTGGTGAGCTTGGCTATCCTTGCAGCATTCGAAGAGTTGGTATATCTACGAAGACTCTGCAATGGACTCGGAGAACCGTGGATGGGAGCGATTTCTTTGGTCGGATCTTGTGCAAGAGGGAGATAAGGCGAGTTACCAGGATGGCTCTTCATCGAAGAATGAAGATGAAGAGAATTTCACTTTGGCTGCCAAAGCAAGGAAAGGGAAGGGGAATAAATTTCCTTCAAAATCTGATGGTAAAGGCAAGAAGCAGGATTTGTCCAAGGTGAAGTGTTTTCACTGTCACGGACATGGGCATTTCGCCACTAACTGCCCACAGAAGAAGAAGAACAAGAAGGCTATTGGAGCTGCTGCTGGAGAGGCCTTAGCCTTGAAATTTGAAATTGATTTCTCTTTGATCGCATGCTTGGTTTCAAGATATATGGGATCGGTGTGGTATCTTGATAGTGGTGTGTCTTTCCATATGATGGGAGACAAGGAGTTGTTTAGTGACTTGGAGAAGAAGGACTTCAAATGCATATAAAGATGGGCGACGATGGTCGATACAGTGCGACCGGAATTGGGACCATTACCTTTGAGAGGGAGTCTGGTAATCCATTCTTGTTGAAAGATGTTATGCATGTTCCAGGTTTGAATAAGAACTTGTTCTTAGTCGGAATGTTGGAAGACAAAGGTTATGATGTTGTTTTCATTGAGTGACAAGCCTTTCTTCTACATAAAACAACGGGTCAGACCAAGAAGATAAGGATTCGAGTTAAGAATCTCTACAAGATAGAGGTAGATTGACGCTACCGCAATGGTGACAAGGCAAGGGCGGTGAGCGGGATGAGGGCGCGAATTATGGCACATAAGATTGGGCCATCTTCACCATAGCGCCTTGAAGATTTTGTAGCAGATTTCTACTGGACTTCCCAAGGGTACTCTTGTGCAGTCAGATCAATGCAAGGGATGTACTATGGGTGAGTTTGTGAAGACCAACTTTCATGAGAAGAAGAACCATGCTTCGGTGATCCTGGAGAGAATTCACATAGATGTGTGTGGACCTTTCTCGGTTGCTTCAAAAAAAAAACACATGTATTATGTTATTTTTGTTGATGACTATTCTCATAGATGTTGGATCTTCTTCATGCAGAAGAAGATCGAGACATTCTCAAAGTTCTATGATTTTAAAGCATTGGTGGAGAAGGATTTAGGGAAGCAAGTAAAGGCTCTACGGAGCGATAATGGTGCTGAATATATCTCGAATGAATTCAAAGACTTTTGTAGCAAAGAAGGAATTCGAAGAGAACTCATAGCACCTCATAACCCACAGTAGAATGGGGTCAAAGAGAGGAAGAATAGAACGATCGTGGGTGCTGCACGAGTGATGCTGCATGACCAAGGGCTACCGATGCACTTGTGGGCGGAAGCAAGCAACACTGCGGTTTATGTGCAAAATCGTTGTCCTCATAGAGTACTTGGCATGAGTACACCCGAAGAAGCTTTTACTGGTAAGAAGCCTGATATTTATCATTTGAATATTTTTGGCTCGCCTGTTTACATTCATGTGACAAAGGATGCCAAGAAGAAGCTGGAGCCAACTACAGAAGTTGGGATATTTGTGGGGTACATAGAAACACCCGATAATTATCTTGTGTATTTTCCAGACAGTTGGATGACTGTTGTATGATGGGATATAAATTCAATGAGGCGAAAGCCATGAAGTTGTCACTTGAGAGGGAGCTACACTTACACGCGGAGGAGGAATTTCTTGTTCCCAAAGATTAGCCTCTAGATGTGGATCAGCCATAGGAGGATATTCATGGAGTGGAGGAGTCCACTCATGCAGAACCAAACATTAGAAAAGGCAGAAAGTGTACCACAGAAGCTGAGAGACTAAAGCTTGATGCGGCACAGAATGTAGGAGTCCCTACATCATAGCACAGACAGAGACAGTCACCTGACCGATATACTGGATACATGGCTCTTATGAGCATGTGTATTGTGATAGAGCCATCTTCTTTTGAAGAAGCAATGCAGGAGCCCACATGGGTAGATGCCATGGTGGAGGAGTATGACTCCATTGTCAGAAACAGTGCTTGGGAGATTGTTCCAAGGCCAGTGGGAAAATCAGTTGTAGGATCAAGATGGATCTACAAGGTAAAGCAAGCTGCTAATGGGAGCGTCGAGAAGTATAAGGCAAGATTTGTTGCCAGAGGCTTCTCACATATCAAGGGGATTGATTATGAAGAAACCTTTGCACCTGTCGCACGGTATTCTTCCATAAGGAACATCCTTTCTCTCTCAGCGCAAATGGGTTGGCACATTCATCAGATAGATGTGAAGACTGTGTTCCTTAATGGGATAATTGAGGAAGAGGTGTACATTGAGCAGCCTGAAGGATTTGAGATCTTCAACAGCGAGTCGCATGTGTGCAGGATCAAAAGAGCGTTGTATGGGCTAAACCAAACACCTCGTGCTTGGTACACATGGATCAAAATCTATTTCACTAGACTTGGCTTCACCAAGAGTGGATGGTAAGCTTTTAATCATTGTTATTTATGTTGATGATTTAATACTAATGGGTGATGAGCAATTGATACACTCATGTAAGGCAGATCTTGCAAAGGATTTTGATATGAAGGATTTGGGCCTCCTTCATTATTTCCTTGGATTGGAAATATGGCAGTGGGGAGGTGAACTGTTTGTGTCTCAAGGCAAGTATGCCCGGGAGATACTAGAGAAGTTTCACATGCAAGGCTGCAAGCCTATTGACACTCCTCTTCCAGGAAATTGGAGAAAAGAGGATGCTTCATTGACAGAGGTAGTGGATGCCAATGTTTATCGACAGTTGGTGGGTTCGCTCATGTATTTAGTTAATACAAGACCGGACATATGCTATGCAGTGAACCAGCTTTCACAAGCGATGGTTAAGCCTACCAAGCTCTTTTGGAAGGCAGACAAGCATGTCCTAAGATATCTTAGGGGCACATTTGAGTATGGCTTATGGTACAGATAGACGGATGAAGTCAAGTTGCATGGCTTCACGGATGCAGATTGGGCAGGCAGCCCAATAGACAAAAAGAGCACATCAGGAGGGATTTTCAGTATCGGATCTACGACAATTTCTTGGTACAACAGGAAACAAAGATCCGTGGCACTCATTTCAGCGGAAGTATAATACATGGCAGCAAGTCAAGCTGCATGTGAGACTATCTGGATGAGGAAGATCCTAGTTGGTTTGTTCGGTTCACATTTAGATCCTACAGTCATACATTGTGATAATCAAAGTTGCATTAAACTCTCGATTAATTCTGTCTTTCATGATAGATCTAAACATATTGATATCTGGTATCATCATATAAGAGATTGTGTGCAACGGAAGATCATGTTTCTTCAGTACATTCCTACGGAAGATCAGGATGCAGATATTCTGACGAAGGCGCTCACCACGAGAAAATTTGAATACCATAGAGGCAGGATTGGGGTGAAGGATAATCCCTATCTTGTTGAGAGGGAGTGTTGAGATTCAACAAGATGATGAGCTTAGTGAAAAGAGTTGCCTTCACTAAGTGGGCCCGCAGGCTATTTTTGGTGCAAGTCTATTTTTAGATATGGTAATCATATTTCGGAAGTTGCACGATGCTATTTGTGGATGGTTGATCAAGTTAGAAAAATATATGAAATTCTATTTTTAGAATATTGGGCGAAGTCTATTTATAGATCATCGATCTAAAAATAGAAGTGTCGATTATTATTAGCTCTTAATAATAATCCGTCAATAAACAACAACTTATTCTCTTGGAGCACTTAGTTTCAGTGCATAGATTTGGAAAATCAGTGGGCTGAAGGAATTATGCAATTCCTAGGGTTTACTGGTGGTTCATGCATGGAGGACTCAGTTAGAACTAAAGTGGAAAAGTTATGATAGAGTTGGAAGAGTAGTTCATGGAGTTGTTATTCAGTTTAACTCAGTTAATGGAGTTAAACTCAGTTGAGCTAGTTGTATCTAGTGTAACTGAATGATACACTAGTGAGAGTGGAGTGAATTAATTAGTTAATTAATTCACAAATAATAACTCATTAATCAACTGAACAATACAAAAGTTAACTACAGTGCATGGAAATTCCAGTGGAGACCCAGTGGAGAGATAGGTGAAAGGGCAAGGTGGACTATACGTTGTGACTATTGTGATGCATTGATTGTACCACACACACATTGGAATTTCCAATGAGGATTACACAGTCAAGGCAAGGGTAATTCGAATTTATTCAAAGCTATTATTCAGCAGGGATTGCGGAGTGGAGGCAAGCTAGAAGGTGGCAAGAAATCGGTGCATGGATTTGCAAATTTCTTCTGATTAGTGTGTGATGATTGATTGTACTGAGAGCTTGATGTACTAAGATTTATATGAGATTGTTACATGATCTCCATGATACATATTATATGATAGTTGGGGTTTTCGTCTTCAGGCTTTCCCATTAAACAACTGTGTTATGTGCGATTGTTTTTATTGCTTCATGTGTTTTGCAATTGAATGTTTAATTTCTGCAAAATATTAACAGTGGAAGGATTTTGTATTTAGAAAGAAGATAAATATTGTTAGATCAAGAGAATTTGGATATATACATGCATCTTGTATATAATTTCTACACTACAATATTTCAAACCGCTGCTACAAGATTGTAGATTGTTGCTACATGATTAGAGACAGTGTTACAATATTAGGCTGAGAGGTGAAAAAAGGTTCGAATTGGTCTGAATTTTCCTCCAAACCCCCTCACCCACCATACACAAAGAGTCAAATAATTTTGTTAATTTCTGCATGTACAGACATCATGTATCAAACCCTTAAAAATTGAATTTCTTTCTTTCAAAAACTATTTTCCATCTGAGGGAAGAAAGGTAGTATCAATATTTATTTTCTTTTAATTTGGCACGTAATTTTCCTCCCTTTGGCCAGAAGAATAACACCACCCCTCTCACCTCTTCCTTGAAACCGTAAGCTACTAAGAAAACAACAATTGATAGAAAATTCCCTTAAATTTTTTAAAGAAGCTATAGTGGGGAACATGGGATGGTGTATTTAACCATGGATATCCCATAGATAATAAGGATAAGAAGAAGCTAATTAAGAAGCATAAGAGGATGGAGAAGAGGGAAATAAACCAAAAGAAAATATTCAAGGACGAAGAAGGAAAATCATAGGCACAAATTGTGCTAAACACCAAAACAACACTGCCTATGAAAGGCCTAATCAAATTTGTTGTGACAAAAATAGCATAATGGATAACTCCAAAGGCCATTGGGAAACCATCTAGGCCACAAAAGACAAGAAGGTGGTGGCAAAAGGAATGAAGGCATTCACCATAAAAATAGAACTCAAACCACAATTATGAAAATAACCTTTCCAAGACGTCTCTGATTTCTTCTATCTTATGTCCAAGGCCTGTAAAATATGTTATAGAAACGTAAGAGTAAATAATTAGTCATGAGGTACAATTATGGTCAAGATCTAATAGATTTTGTGATGTTTTTCAAGATGCTACAAGTCTGCTACAAGATGCATTGTATTTCTATAGGATTGCATCCAAAGGAATTTTGAAGGTTCCAAAGGAGGAAAAATGGTGGAAAAATGTAAAAGTAGGTTTGGAAATGATGTGGAAGACATTTCAAATCCTAGAACTCTTTATGATCCTATCTTGCACAAGGAGAAAAAATAGACTAATTATCTCTAGAAAATCTATGATTTTTCTGTGCACAGAAAATTTGGAAGAATGACTGAAAATGAAATGAGGATGTCAAGGGAGAAGGTGTGAATGCAATGGATATGATGCCACTTTCCCCTACAAGCTGACAAAATTCACCTGCAAAGAGAAAATTTGTGTTTTTGTGCTTGAAATGTTGCTAAACAAATTCATGAAAAAGAAAAACTATATTTTTTTGTTTTTCCTTGCATAACCTACAATCAAGATTCTTAAGAGAAAGGACAGGGAAATGTACAAGAGAGAGGCCACCAAGGCCATGAATGAGGTACAAATAGGTTACTAAGTTTCTCAGAGGATGAGCAACACTTTCAGTAGAGGGTATGATGGGCCTCCAAATTAGATACAATTTGAGGCCCATCTGACCATCCATCAACACATTTAGCATATCTCTTTACATTTGATGACATGATTTTGAGCTATAATATATTCATTAAGAAGGTTTAGAGATAATTGCATATTATTGAGTAAATTAGGAATGATATAATATAGGGACCTTCTCCCTCCTATAGGATGGACGAAGACTGGATAATAAATGAAGGAGATATTATGAAATTATTGAACAAAATCTAGAGATCTAGTGATTCATAAAATTTAGGAATGTTCTCCCTAACATTTGATGAACATTTGTATTGTTGGGAACCATATCTACTTTTTGAGGGATTTTTTAGGGGAAAGCTGCCTCTTTTCAAGGAGGATGATTCCCCATCAATTTTTATAAGTACGAATTCAAATTTGCCTCTTGGGGAACGATGAGCCCTAATATTGCAATAAGAATGTTGTAACTCCTAAGGCTACCAAATTTAATTATCAGTCTGGAGTTTGTACAAACTGAAGAGGTGTCAGCACAATATGTGAAACATGCAATGTGTCCTTATTTCTTTGATCTGATGCAATGAAGTGAATATCATGAAATCAAATCCTAAACTAATTGCAAAAAATGTTACCCTATTTGCAAGCAATATAAATGTTTCTCACTCAAATTTAATTTCTAATCATAATTTCATAAATTTAAAAGCTATAATACATGCAAAAATGTAAAAACATTAAGCTAGAAAAATGTAAATGTTTCATTGAAAGGAAACCTAGTATATGGAATAGAAATAACTATGCTTCAAATAGAAGCCATAGATTAAGAATAAAGAAAGAAAAATAATCTAACTTTCACGAAGGAAAGAACATGTAATCAATCTCTACATTCTAGAGAGTTTAGATCCATTGACAGAGTTCATTAGATGTAACAATCAAGAAAATCATTATAGTGTTAATTGATAAATTTGTCCACTAACCCAAATTGCAGAGGTGAATTGGAATGGAGAAGAGGAAATTATTAAGAGGTATTTAGTCTTACTCAATCATGGATTTAGATCTTAGGGATCATGATTCAAGTGTAAGAAAAAAACCAAGATTTTGGAGCAAATATGGTCAAGTTTACACGTGCTACAAGACTGCTACAGGACTACTACACCTCGAGATAACTTATCGAATGCCCAAGAAATTAAAATGAAAATGAGAGGTTATTTTTTTTTATTAAGTAGGATTCCCTAGGACTCTGTTCCAAGAGGAATCACTCAAAAACATCCATGTTAACATGTGCTAAAAAATAGCAGAAAATTACTACTCCAAAAACTATAAATTCAAGAATCAGTGAGCTAGTTAACCTACAAAATGCCTACCAAAAATAGGCGAAAATTACTACTATTTTTCTACAAGAGACTTCAAAAAAATTTAGATTTGTGAACTAGTAAACCAATCTAAGTAGCTCAGTGATCAATATGAATTTTCAAAGTTGTTATAAGCATGCATCATTCTTTTGACTCTGTAAATAACCTGCAAAAAAACTCACTTCAATCATTTAACCAATATGACCTTCAACAAAGGAATCATGAATAGTAAATGCATAAATAAGAGATGCAAGTGAAAAATACATTCAAAGAAAATAAATAAATTGCACAAGAGGGATCTGAGGCTCCTGGGATGGCCAAGCCCAAGGATACTCAAAGTCCTAGGAAGGAAACCAAGCTTTAGAAGCTAAAAATGACACCAAACTTCATTATTTAAATCAATCCAAGTACATTCCTGCTAGAAATGAAAGTGTTGCTAAATAACAAGTTTTCTCTACAATAATACTAATAAATGCAGGCCCCTAGAGGCAAATTCGAATTGGTACTTATACAAAGTGATGAGGAAACATTTGCCTTGAAAGGAGGCAACTTTCCCCTCCAAAACCCCTCAAAAAGTGGATTTGGTTTCCCACACTAGGAATCTTCATTAAATGATGGGGAACACATTCCCATATTTTCTCAATTAGTGGAGCTCTAGAATTTGTCAATAATTTCATGATATTTTTTTCATTTATTATACAATCTTGGTCCATCCTATAGTAGGGAACAAGTCCCTATATTACCGAATTCATAATTTACTCAATATTCTGTAAAAATAAATTATATTAGGCACATAATATGAAATTATCTATAAACATTCCTAAGAACATATTAAAGCTAAAAAAAATTATTAATTATAAAGGAGATATTTAATATAGCCTTTATGTGCGTAATAAAGGTTAGATGGACATTGATTTTTGTCTAATTTAGAGGCCCATCATACCCCCCTACTAAAATTGTTTCTCATCCTCTGAGCAACATATCCATCTTCTTGCCTTGTTGTTCTTCTTTTATGCCTCAAATGAATTTTATGATGTCCCATACTTATGTGGATGTAGCTATCATTGTTGGATAATATTTGTTTTTATCTTAATTTCCCATCATTCCTTTGATTCTCCCTCTTGGTTTTAGTATTTTAGAAGTATTTGTTGATTATCCTCCTCTCATGACTTCAATAAGCTTTTATTAGTGCGGAATAACGAGTTTCTATTTTCTGTTATAGGAGTGAAGTTTTTTATGGAAAAATAGGTAGAATAAATGTTCTTTTTATGATTTTGAGGAGAAGGGAGAATGCAACATGCAACCAAAGACAATTTATCCTTAATTACAAATTCACAGATCTTTCTTACTAAGATTTAAATATGTGGCAACTACAGAGTATGGTTTTGAGAATTGGGAGAGTTTTAAGGGTTTTCATGCTAAGTATTGGTGGGGAAAATTTGTACTTAGCCTTTCCCTCGTGATTCTTTCCTCTTTCTGAGGGTGTGAGGGAAATTTTGTCCACTACCAAGCTTCTTGTAGCAACCTATGACTTTCCTATAGCACTTTTTGTAGACCCTATAGGTTCATATGCAAAGGTTGTTATAGCAGAAAAAGTTTTTGATAGTCTTGTTTCAAGGTTGAGGAAATAAAAATTACAACATGCAACCTTTCCCTATTCAACACACCATATTATTAATAAAATGCTCATCCAATCCAACTATTTTCTCTTACTAGAGTCCAAACTGTAAATTTGCAAAGTACCTTTTCTTGATGATTAAGGTGATTTTGGAATCCTTATGCCTAATGTTGGAGAGAAGGAATTTTTACTTACATTTCCTTTGAATATTTACTTTCTTCCCAAGACTCTAGTGGTTGTTCTGGGCGAAATTTTCCTTGTTGTGGCACTTTATTAACTTCATGTAGCTTTTTGGTACTCATGTAGCATTGCTAGTACTCTTGTAGCAGTTATGTTCCTTCCTATAGAAACTTGGTTCTTCCTATAGAATTTTTTTCCTTCCTATAGCACACAACCTGAATCCTATCGCTATTAGTCTTTACATGCCAAGAGGTGGTGGGTCCACCTTTTATTTTTCATTTTTTTTTTTTTTTTTAATTTTTTTTTCTCTTTTTTCTCTTTTTTCATTACATGCAAAATAAACTTAGAGTGCTTTTTTTAAACTAAGTTGGCCCTCACTTACACATTCGCACTCCTTGTCCTCCATCACAACTAAATTATTACAACCCACTTTCTTAATTTCTCTTCACTTTGGTATTGTTCCTCTCCCACACGTGCGGGTGTCTTAGTGGAAAAGTGAAGCTAACTACTAAATAAGGTCAAGGCTTCTCTGCTACTAAGTTTAGCTATAAAAAAAAAAATCCTTCATACACCTACCGTATTTTTTTCAAGCTAAAATAAGTTCATAGGAATTTTTTAGAGGATTGCATACTTAAGCCTTACCCTAGGTGTGTTTTTCCAGGTGATGTTGGAGCTACTGATGTGACTGCTGGATCTACTAATGTGACCATTGGAACAATCATATGATTTTTGGAACCCGATATATTGTTGGAACTCTTCTTGATGTGATTGTTGGAACCTGAATGTGGTGGTTGGAAGGTTGATGTGACTGCATGAGTTCCCTCTAAGGTTTAATTTGTTCTCTTCATTGATCCATTCTCTATATTGAATTTTCCTTAGTGTCTTTTGTTGATTGAAGGTTTATGATGTAGATTCTCCAGAGCCTAGGTGCTAGTGTGGATCAATTTTTTTTTATTTTTTTTAGCAAAGATCTTGTAGCAATCTGCAGAGGGCCCTATAGCTTTTTAGAACTGGTGCTAGAGTCCTCTGATGCTTCATGATGCATAGATGTCCTAATCTGGTGCCTTGAATGTGGTCCTAAAGGATATGTTCAGGTTGCTAGAAGACTGTGTGTCTTCCTGTAGAAACCACGCAAATCCTTCTAGGACCAAAATTTTCTCAAAGTGTTGCTTGATAAAACATTGATAATTCATAAGGAAGTTGTTGATGAGTGTCAGAGAGTTTTGTGGTGATGAAAAGAAGTGGGAAAATGGTTGAAGGACAATTATTTTGATGGACATAAATGGGAATGAAAGTGGGAAAAGTGTCAAATGGTATAATAGATGGATTATAGGGTTATTGTGGGTCCCCTCCCTTATTCTTGACTGAAAAACATCCAAATTTCTCCTTATTTTTATACCGATCAGAATCCTGTAACAATTATGGACAATCTTGTAGCAATACAGGACAATCCTATAGAAAACTTGTTTAATCCATATCTCTCAATTGGTACAATGTATTCACATGAATTTTTTTTAGCATGTTGACATCATCCTTATTCATCTCCCCATAAAAAATCTTGGCCAATAGATGCACAAATCTCAAGAAAAAATTAAAATGGCAGGTGATTGTTGTCAATTTCTAAAAAATTGTGCACTCTAATTTGCTGAAATTTATTGAGCATGTTACCATCATCCTTATGCATCTACATATGAAATATCTCAACAAAATTATCCATGGTTTTTCATATATGGTCAAATCAATTTATGCCTTGTACTGTATTTTGACAGTCCTGTAACAAAACATAACTTTCCTGTAGCACTTCACGACAGCGAGGAAAATGAGTGGGAAAGGCTTGGGAATGGATTTGGATAATGGATTGACATGGCCTTGGTCCCGTTGGATAATTTGGGCAAAAGGGGAGAAGGCCCAAGTTCGACTTTATTTGGCTAGGTTTTTTATCAACTTTTTCCCTTTTTTTGGTGTTAAATTATTCTTGTTGCTTCTAGAGGTTGGGGAGCACCTGCATTCATCAGAGAGAGATACACGGAGCAAATAATTTTTTTTATTTTCATTTTTCATTTTTTTTTCTTAGGCTTACTAGCTGCCTCAATTAGGTTTTCAACTAGTAGGTCTGCCTAGGTGCCTCAAAGGAGGCTTTCATCTAGGATCTTTTCCTTTTTTTCTTTTTTCTTTCCAATCCACTAACCACCTCAAGGAGTTTTTCAATAAGTGATCCTACCTTAGATTTTATTCTTTTCCTCTTATTTTTTATTTTTCCATTTTTTATTTCTTTTTTCTATCCTACTCTACTTCAAAAAAACAAAATCTCTTTCAAGTAAAGGAATACTTCCAATGGATCCATGTACATATCAAGATGACAGATAAACTCTTGTGTAGGCTCGAAATATATGCTTTTACATGTACCTGAATATGAGAGACCAACTGCTTTGATGATTTCAAGAATTGTTGGAGAAGAGTGTGTTGCTGCAACTTAGTGATTGTCTGGAACCAGATTTCAATATAGTTGTAATGCCCTTGTTTCACATTTGGATAAATTTTTGTGTCATATTATACCATGACATTCAAATATTTTTATTTTTCTGATTAGTCTTTTGAACACATAAAGAATTTGATGATAAGTATAACATAAATTATTCATTCTCAGGCTCCAATTGTTGCTTTCCATTAAATGTGGTCCATGATTCCTTGAAATCCTCTAGATATTCTTCTTATGGATGTTTTTATTCAATGGCATCAAGAGAATACTTGTGTTTCAATACACTTCCCAATCTAAGGATAATACCATTCAAATCAATAAGAGTTTTTTAGAAGTATTGTACCTCAACATTGTAAGTGGGTTGAGTTACTAGATTATTTGGGTTCGGAAATGGTTGTAAATGCAGTTGAAGGGGAGTGGATATTTGAGATGGATTTGGCTAAGGTAATGGTTTTTGTGGAGGTGGATGGTAGGGATATCATGGAGTTGGTGTTCAAAAATGCAACAAGAAATTCTCACTTTTATTTTTCCTTGATTAATTGACAAAATTTAAATTTCCACATCATCAGACAACTTGGATGATGTTAACTTGAGTGGCATGGATTGTGTCACCTAGTTTAATCAATTAATTTAACTTGGAGGATTCAGAGTTCAATTTAGCATGTGTGATTGCTAATTTTTAGCAATCAAGGTCAGTTATCTAAGGTTGTTTTCAGTTAAACTAGTTCCAATTGTTGGAAGAACTAGTGGAGAGTCAAGCGTGCAGTGGAACTTCAGTCAAACTCAGTGGTCATCCAGTTAATTTATCAATTAGCCCAAAATAGCTAGTGCGTACAAAGAATTTGAGTTACCCATTTGAGATGGAGATTCCAAGGCAGTGTAACATCAGTTGTAGACTAGTTTTGAGTGCAAAATTGTTGCATGCAGTCAGATGATCAACCTAAAGGCATTGCACAATAAATTAGAGGAATTTCCTAAATAATAGGGACCTAATTCCTGAAGGAAAAATGCAAGGAAATACGAGCTCAAGCCAAGGCAGAAATTGAATAAGTTTGGGTCAAAGGCCTTCAGTGAGAAGAGAGATAGGTTTTTCACTTGCAAGGTGAGCTCAATTGAGAAAAGAAATTGTAATACATCTATATTCATTTGATTAATGTAAGAGGAATTGGATTTTTAGAAGATTTCTTTCCCTAAATAAAAAAAATTATTGCATGTGCATTATTTATTATTTCATGTCTGAAAATTTTTGTCTTAAATAATGAAATAACGTTCGTGGAATAGTATATTAGGTGTTTTCTTGTGATTTTGATTAAAACTTCATGAGAAATTGAAAATATACAACATAATTTCTACATGGTATTAGATCTAGATTCACAGTAGAGAAGAAATTTGAAGTTGTTTCTCATGGTTCGAATTTGGATATTGTATGTTTTCTTCAGAACAGAGAATATGGCTTTCAATGGACTAAGGCTAGAGTATGCCTTGGAAGGCACCTCTATTTTTTTTGCATATAAGGATCACATGGAGGTCATATTGGATGATAATCGATTTATATAATACATCATATTAGATTTTGCAAAACCACAATCATATGATGCCTAGAACCTTTCTTATTGGAATAAAGATGTAGCCAAAGTGAGGTGAATCATATTGGAGGGAGTACGGGATCATATTGTCTGAAATATCCATGGAAAGGAAACTTCATCTGCAATGTAGAAAGCACTGACAAAAAATTTCGAGAATAATAGTGACCAGAAGAAGCTTTCACTCAAGGATAAATTTTGAAGTATCAATATGCAAAAGAATGACACAATTCCGCAGTATCTGAGCAAGCTTACACATTTTCGTGATGAACTTGGAAAGTTCGATTTTAATGTCCCAGAAGAATACTTGGTAATTTTATCTCTTATGGGCATTCCCAAGAGCTGGCACAACTATCAAGATTCGGTAAATGGGAGGGAGAAAGTAAAAAATTGGAATCCCCTATGCTTCACTTTGGTACAGGAGGAAATAAAGCGGAATACCAAAGATGGGACTTCATCCAAGGGTGAGGATGAAGAAAAATTTGCATTGGCTAGAAAGGAAAATAACGGAAAATGGAAGAAATGCCAATCCAAACCAGAATCCAGTCAAGGGGGCAAGAAGAAATATTTGTCAAAAATTAAATGCTTCCATTTTCATGAGTTCAAGCATTATTCACGAAGTGTCCACAATGTAATACATGGAAGAAGACCTCAGGAGGAGTATCAAGTGAAGCCTTAGCTTCAAATTTGGAGCTTTGATTTACCCTCATTACATGCATGCCAAACATAGTGATGGGGAGCATGTGGTACTTGGACTCAGGTGCCTTGGTCCACTTGATAGGGAATAGATATTTTTTCAGTGACTTGGAGGAGAAAGACTTGAATTTTCACATTTATATGGGGGACGATGGAAGGTATAACACGAACGAGGTTGGTACATTCACCTTTCAAAGGGATTCAGGCTCCCCCCTCAGGCTCAAAGATGTCATGTTCATTTCGAGCCTAAAAAATATCGTCTATGTTGCATTTTTGGAAGACCGTGGATATGATGTGATCTTCAGCAAAGGAAAGGCATTCCTAAGACACATATCCACGAGACATGTGAAGCATATCGGGGTTTCAGTGAAGAACCTGTACAATCTAGATGTGGAGGATTGTGTTGTATTGAACAAAAAGGCATAGAAGGTGCAGAGTGGCGGTGGTAGTGAATTTTGGCATATAAGACTTTGAAATTTGCATCATGGCACTTTAAAGATCGTGCAACAGATAAACATAGGCCTCCCCAAAGGAGCACTTGAGCAGCAGGATGTATGCAAAGGATGTACTTTTGGTAAGTACATAAAATCCACTTCCCATGAGCGGGACAACAAAGTACATGTAGTCTTGGAAAGGATCCACTCTAGTGTTTGTGGACCTTCCTTGATAGCCTCCACTACTAGGCATAGATATGTTGTCATTTTATTGATCACTTTTCATGGAAGTTCTGAATCTTCTTCATGTAGAAGAATGAGGATACATTCTCCAAGTTTGTAGAGTTTAAGGCACTGGTTGAGAAACAAATGGGTAAGAAGGTGAAGAATCTCAAGATTTAGAATGGGGGTGAGTACTTGTCGAATGAGTTTAAAAAATTATGGGCAAAAGAATGCATTCGACGAGAATTGACAGCACCCCACAACCCATAGCAAAACTAGGTGGCTAAGAGAAAGAAAAATGTCATTGTCAGAGCAGTGAGGGTGATATTGCATGACCAAGGCCTCTCTCTGCACTTGTGGGCTGAAGAATGCAAAAAAATAGTTTATTTGTAGAACTGAAGTCCTCATCATATTTTTGGCATGATTTCACCAAAGGAGGGTTTCTTGAGGAGGAATTGGATGTGCCACAGTTCAGGATTTTTGGATCCTTTTTCTACTTCCATGTCTTTGAAGATGCCAAAAATAATCTAGAGTCGACATTAGAGTTGGGGATATTTTTTGGGTACATAAAAACTCCCCATATATGTCGTGTGTACTTGTTATCCCTCAGAATGACAGTGGTGTGAATGGATGTAAAATTTGATGATGAGAAAGCGATGCGATGTTCTCTTCAGAGGGAGCTTAAGATCCCACCGGAGGAGGAGCTTTTAGCTCCCAAGGAGGAACCGCAAAAATTTTTGGAGTACCCAAAAATTTAGGAGAAGAGAGTGGAGACCACCACTCAAGAATAACCATCCAAAGAAGGTAGAAAAAGAACCAGTCAAGTTGAGAGACTTGTGCAGGATATGAGGGATAATGTGGGTGCTCCTTCAAATTAGCGTAGGCCGAGAATTTCACCAGATCGGTACACTAGATACATGGCTCTAATGATTCAACTTGTATATATTGACCCATCCTTTTTTGAGAAATTTGTAGAAAAAACTGTATGGTTTGATGCAATGGTGGAGGAGTATGAATCCATTGTAAGAAACAATGTTTGGGAAGTGGTCCCAAGAGCAGCAAACAAATCAGTTGTGGGTTCGAGATGGATCTTTAAGGTAATGCAGGTAGAAAACATAAGCATAGAAAAGTACAAGGCCAAATTTGTGGCCAAGAGGTACTCTCAGGTTGAAGGGATTGACTATGAGGAGACCTTTGCTCATGTATCAAGGTACTCATCCATTAGATCAATTTTTGCTTGGTTGCACAGATGGGGTGGAATATCCACCAAAATGGATGTAAAAACTACATTCATCAATGGATTTATTGAGGAGGAGGTATATATCGAGAAACTAGAAGGCTTCGAGACTTTTGATCAAGAGTCTCATGTGTGCATACTCAAGCGAGAGTTATATGATCTCAAGCAAGCACTTCGTGCTTGGTACACCAAGATCAATATCTATATCATCGGTTTGGCTTCACCAAAAGTGAAGTGGATGCAAACCTCTATCATATTTTGGTATAAGGCAAATTGTTGATTATTGTCATATATGTTGATGATTTGATTTTAACTGGTGATGAACAATTGATCAGGCCTTTCAAGGAGGAACTTGCAAGAGAGTTTTAAATGAAGGATATGGGTCTCATGCACTACTTCCTCATATTGGAAATGTGGCAAGGAGATGAGGAGTTGTTTTTCTCTCAAGGCAAGTATTCCAATGAGATACTTTAAGGTTCCGCATAAAAATATGCAAACCCATGGAGACTCCTTTAGTGACAACTAGAGGAAAGAGGATGCCACTTCAGGTGAGGAAGTGGATATTATTGTTTACTGATAGTTGGTGGGCTCACTAATGTATCTGGTGAACACACGAGAAGTGTTGGAACAGGGTCTCCTATGAGCTGCGAAACTGGTCCGATTTTGTATATTTTTTATTATATTTAGTTTAGCGCAGGGGTTTGGGGTGTGTCAAAGACCCGAAAGCATTGTAATGGGTCAAAGGGTAAACTTGGGGTCCGAAAACCATGAGTTACAGACCGTAGGAAAGTTTAGGCTAGATTGTTATAAATAGAGGAACAGTTTGAATTGTAAGAAGGAAATGAAGAGATATTGATGCGAATTGTGGTTTAGTAAGTATGTTTGGGTTTTTGGGGAAGGACTCCTGCTATTTGTGTGTGCAGAGATCCAGAGTCCTGCTATGTGCGGACCCTGCTACTGTGTACGCAGGCTGGGAAGGGTATTGTAAGAGGAAGTTGATGAATTAATAAATACGGAAGGATGTTTGAGAACTGAATCTATGTGTATTTTTTATGCGAATCATTGGTAATTGTTGTCTTATGCGTCTTATGTATTCAGCTACGAAATTTCTATGTAAGTGTTTTACTACATCTAGATCTATTTTGTTCTGTCTTATGCAATGTTGAGCTACTGTCTTGAAAGTATATGATTATTGAGCACCATAGTATAATCAACCTTGCGTACATGGATGCGAAAAGAGGCCCATAAGTCCTACTTGGGGATATCTAGACATCTCGAGGCAGGACGCAGCTCTGCTTTCCTTACCTATCCTTTATCAGGGTGCGGAAACCTGGTTCCAGCACCCACCCATACTACTTCGGGTGAGACTTTGACCTACGCAAGTAGGTCACTTCCGAAAGGGCCAGTAGTATAGTGGTTTGTTGGAAAACCTTGAACTCCAAACCTGGGTCAGGACCCCTCGAGCCAAAAAATGGTTCTGTTTCTGGGACCTAGAGCATTTTGAGAAAGGGATCGAGTAATGACAAGAGAGTATTGGAAGCCTTAAAGGAAGGAAATTGAGGAGTGGTTCGAAAAGCAGATCCAGGAATTTGCGGTAAAAGAAAATCACAGCGCACAGTTAACGGCAGAAAAGTGGAAAAATAGGTATGTTATTACAGAAAGATACACAATATTCTTTGTGACATTTGCAATCGAGCTTCAGGAGTGGCTGGCTAGGCTCGTATAATTCCAGAAGTGTTGGAAGGACGAACGAGTCACTCAGTGGACCCCAGAACTGATCCAGCAGCTGGAAAGGACTGATAATACTATCGTGCGCACGGTAGATCACTGGGTGGACAGTGTGCTAGGAGGATTTGTGACAGAATTTTCCATAGATCAATTTGTCTCCTAGTCTGAGTTCGAGCGAAGATTCTTTAAAGGGTTCCGGGGAAAATTTCTGAAGACATTACCTTTGTTGATTAAGATATTACTCTGCGAAAAGAGTATTCTCTGTAGTCATACCAACTGAATAACTGCGGATCCATATGGGAGTGCGATGCGCAGTGGTAAATACTACCAAACCAACCTTGAAGGGGAAAAATCTGCCTATAACCCTCTACGCGAAAACCCCCTGGCTACACTACCGTCCAAACAGCATAAAGGTAAGAAATCGCCCATACCTCCACCTCCATTAGACAATGATATGGCTACGCACCTGAATCTACCTACCTTCAAGGGGGTAGGAGACGAGGATATGGACTGATTTTGGTTTGTTGTAGATTCCATATGGACTGCGCAAAATGTGACAAACGATACGGTGAAGTGGGCGCAGTTGTCCCTGGCATTTGAAGATAGAGCATTAGACTAGTATATGCGATACGTCTCTCAGAAGGGGAGTGCGTCTATTCAAGACGTTAAGGACACTCTGAAGCAACAATTCCGAAAGCCAAAATCTTACTCTCAGTTGGTAGCCGAAGTGAAGGACTTCAAGCAAGGTCCGTCTGAGTTTGTATGGGAGGCTGCTCAGCGATTGAAGAAAGAGATCAGGAAAGGGGGATTTGAGTATGACGATAAACAACATACAGAATGGTTCATTGCTATGTTGTTTCCCCACCTTCACACGCCAATGAGTCACCAAACCTTTGAATCGCAGGAAAAAGCTGTGGAAGTCGCTATGAAACTAAAAGCTGCACCCAGAGAAGATACGTCGTTAGGAGTACAGCAAATTCAGGAGCAACTCGGAGCTATGCACATGGAAATTCATAGTATGTGAAAAGAACGAGGAAAAGGATCCAGCACAGATATGTGGTGCATATTATGTCGGGTATCTGGCCATACGAAGGATTAGTGCCCGCTATTAGCGAATTACTTGCAAGTAGGAGGACCTAGTCTGATCCGCCCGGGAGCGAGTGGGGGACGCATCCTATCATGACTAGGCTCGAGCGGACCTGCTCTATGGTGCGATTACTGCCATGTAGCAGGACTGCATGATACGGACCATTGCCCTCGGCTGGGTGCATATGTACCACAACTAAAGCAGCAATGGTGCAGGTTCTGCCGATCGGTAGGACACGATGAGCAGAACTGTCACACTTACGACTTAATGATGGATCGGGGAAACTTGTATAGAGTACAATCAGACGCTGCGTCACCAAGATCTCCCATGAGCTTTGGAAGCTCCACAGCAAGGGGCAGGGGAGGTCAGGGATGAAGCACAGGTCGAGGGCAGGGATAGCTAATCTGTTATAACTGCAGAGAAATAGGGCACTTTGCAAGGGACCGCCCAAATCCCACTAGGAAATCCTGTAAATATTGCAGACAGTTGTACCATGCAGGCAAAGATTGCCCAATATTAATAGCAAAAATGCAGGAGAAGCAGTCCACCCCTACGCAAAATGTGCTAAGAGTTAAAGCCGAGCTAACGAACATAGACCCAAGTGTGAAATTCATAACACGCAGTGGGATGGTCACCCAGGGATCGAAGGAAGAGGCTGCCAAGGATCCTCTAACATGTCAAGAAGGGTTGGGCATAAAGAGGGGACAAAATACCATGGCCCTAGCTGACCAGGACCCCGCTCAGAGAATAGCAACTACTGCGCAGGTACCAACACACCCCAAGATAGATGAGGGGGTTGAGCCCTTTCTGCAGGCATGTCTGAAGCTGCTACGTAACCCAAAGGTTGTAGAGAACCTTCGGGCATTAATTAATAGCTGCGCATCATGGCCCGATCTGACCTCTAGGACCAAGGATGTACACAAACTATACAGGTATAGAAAACGCACTGGTAGGGAAATGCGGCTGACTGCGCAGATTGGTGACTATGAGATGGATCAAGTTATTTTGGACCTCGGATCAGATGCGAACGTGTTACCTAAGAAAATATGGCAACTAATGGGATAACCTAAATTGGAATGGTCCACCATCCATCTGCACATGGCAAATCACTAAAAGATCATCCCTCTGGCAAGGCTGCCAAAAGTCATGGTAGATATCGCAAGAGTAAAGGTCCAAGTTGACTTTGAGGTAATAGAAATCGTGGAAGATGCAGGTCCCTACCCTACACTCCTAGGACTGGACTGGGCTATAGATATGGGGGGTGTAATCAATCTCAAAAATTGCAGCATGGTGTTTGAAAATAACGGTACGCGGGTAATAGTACCACTGGATCCCGCAGAAGGTGCACGGTATACGGAGCCAGCGTGCGATGAGGAGGAAGTAGATCACATTTACAAGTTGACTATGTAGAATGAGGATTGGATTAACCCCACGGTGGAAGGAGCGCTCTGTTGGGAAAAATATAGTGAATGATTTTCCGACTCTGATGGGGAACTGGATAATTGGCAAGGCCGGTTGCATGAGGTTTCGATGCTACGATGTCTTCGGGTCACAAGGAACTTCCGCTGCGTCTCTGCCGAGGTAAGAGACATTCCCCACTTTGGGGACTCGGGTGACATTAAGGAATTTTTATGCACATTTGAAGTAGAAGTTCCCAAGGGACACAGGCTAGGGGCCCTTCAGCTAGCCCTGTGTGAAGCACTTGCGCGTTGGTGGGATACGCATGGGACGGTATTCTGCAATTGGGAGGAATGTCGGGATAAGATGATCCTGTGATTTGGAGCCCCAACTGGAAGACAGATCCATAAGTTCCTTGGATCATAAGACCCACGTAGATATTTGCGTGCATGGGAGACTCAATGGGGTGACAGGACCCCAAACGAATGGGTTCACCTGTTTATCCATGACCTAGGACTACGTCCCGCTGCATGGTATCTAGATGCGAAGCAGCATCAGTGCATGCACCATTGGGAACATTTGCGGGAGGAGTTTCTGCAGACATTTAAGGTGGAAGATGGCACAGGGGCGCTCGACGCATCTCTGCAGCACACGACCACCTTAACTACGAGAATATCACACCTGGCCATCGCACCCAGATCAAGGGTAACGCTGGTACCACACACAGTTGAATACTGGAGCCTTAGCTTGACACAAGGGAAGACTGATCCCTGTACTATCCCAACCGCGGCACTGAGCGGGATGCGTATGGTGGCCAAGTTTCTAGACTGGTACCTGAACCGCATTACAACACACCTGGCATCGGCTTTAATTCAGGGTAAATCCATGGGAAAGCCCTTAAGTGCAAATAATGACCCTTAGAACACTGCACTTTGGTAAAAATGGAACCTTACCATTACAAAAAATAGGCAGCTGGCAATCAATGTGGCAATTTATGGTGAGTTGTTACCAGTTGATTGATGGTACGTTTCAAGTTAGATTTACTCTACCATTGGATAGCCCCAGACAGTATAAGGACAACAGGATAACTCCGCTCCAAGCTCCATATTGTCTCTATACTCTACCTCTGTTATTTTCCTGCTTGCTTTTCTGGATCTTTAGCGTTTTCTACGAGTTTCCAATTTGGGAAGCCTGTCCTTTTATTTCTATGGTAGCCCCTAACCTACAGAACACTTCAGCACCCACCAGTTTAGCACCTACAGAAATTGTGTTGAGAGGGTCTGGGGATGCTGAGGTTGATAAGATGATTGCGCTCTGGCTCCTTGCAAGGAAAATTGACCTTGAACCCTGTGCAAAATGGCATCAAAGCTACACGACGGGAGTTCCCGACCTTTACAACCCTGGGATGATCACAGGCCCCAGCCGGATGGGCCCGGAAGATGCCATGAAGGATGATACGCAATTGCCGCAGTTCGCTATTAGAACTGATGCAGTCGAGTCGTAGCTAGTCCTGTGCATGAAAGGGACAACTAACAAGGATACTCCATCCCCCCGGGGGATGAAGCGATATAGGGATACGCTGCGACTTCTCCGCAGTTCTGGACTACCTTCCAGCGAAAGCCATATTTGTTCACTACCTCGCACTATCATGATCGGTGACCACCTCCCACCAGCTATGGAACTACAAGTGGACTTGGCGCAGCTGCCTCGCGAGGCGTTACAGGATTTACACACCGTTGTGCTACAAGAGATCCATCATCGCGACCAGACCGCACAGCAGTAGCTTGAGACAGTGGGTCACCAGCTCGCCACAGAGCTCCCTGATGAAACCCCAGCATCAGCTCCGTCCCAGGCTACCATAGAAGGCTTGGTTGCAACACTCAAGGCATCCAAAACTGATGTCCAAAACCTCAAGACTCGAATGGCCCGCCAATTCACCGAGTGTCAAGCCCAAGCACAGCCTACCATACCCCCGGAGGTACGGGCACAATGGGTTGCGTTGATCACAGAAGCAACGGATATTATTAAGGGACAACTTACTCTAGGCACTCAGTTGCTCGAGGCGGCCATGAAGCTCTGGACAACGGTCCAGGTCAACCCGATGCTTCACCGTGTCAAGGAGGACTTACGACAAAAGGAAGCTGCTTTCGATCAGATCGAAGCTACCTTGCCCTCCCTCGTCCCTGCGCAGCATCTAGCCCTCTTGAAAACCAGCAACGCCTTCATCGACACGATTGTGGATCTCCGACGTGCCAAGCATGTCATTAGAAAGCGCTTGAATCCATGGGGCGATACCACCTTCCAGATATCTCAGGCTGCTCATGACGCCATCGCACGCCTCAACCAGATATTGGAGTAGGTTACCACTGCTCCTGAAGGCCTTGCCTCCCTGAAGCTTGTCGTTATCACACAACGAGTTGTTGCCCAAAGTTAGGAAGTGTTACCTCTGCTCATCATCGCCTTCAATACCTTGCGTGCACAGATAGAGACCACACCACCACAGTGACTCGGGACGAGTCACAAGATTGTGTTGGGGGACTATTGGAACAAGGTCTCCTATGAGCTGTGAAACTGGTCCGATTTTGTATATTTTTTATTATATTTAGCTTAGCGCAGGGGTTTGGGGTGCGTCAAAGCCCCGAAAGCATTGTAATGGGTCAAAGGGTAAACCAAGGGTCCGAAAACCACGGGTTGTGGACCGTAGGAAAGTTTAGGCTAGATTTTTATAAATAGAGGAACAATTTGAATTGTAAGAAGGCAATGAAGAGCTATTGATGCGAATTGTGATTTAGTAAGTCTGTTTGGGTTTTTGGGGAAGGACTCCTATTGGCTGTGTGTGCAGAGATCTAGAGTCCTATTGTGTGCAGACCCTGCTGCTATGTGCGCAGGCTGGGAAGGGTATTGTAAGAGGAATTTGATGAATTAATAAATATGAAAGGTTGTTTGAGAACTAAATCTATGTGTACTATTTATGTGAATCATTGGTAATTGCTTTCTTATGTGTATTATGTATTCAGCTGCGAAAGTTCTATGTAAGTGTTTAACTGCATCTAGATTTGTTTTGTTCTGTTTTATGCAATGTTGAGCTATTGTCTTGAAAGTATATGATTATTGAGCACCATAGTATAATAAACCTTGTGCACGTGGATGCAAAAAGAGGCCCATAAGTCCTACTTGGGGAGATCTGGACATCTCGAGGCAGGACGCAGCTCTACTTGCCTTACCTATCCTTTCTTAGGGTGCAGAAACCTCGTTCCAGCACCCACCCATACTACTTCGTGTGAGACTTTGACCTGCGCAAGTAGGTCATTGGCGAAAGAGCCAGTAGTATAGGGGTTTTTTGGCAAACCTTGAACTCCGAACCTGGGTCAGGAACCCTCGAGCCAACAACCAGATATTTGTTATGCAGTTAACTAGTTGAGCCAAGCCATGGTTTTACCGAGCAAATTATTTTGGAGGGAAGCTAAGCATGTTCTACGGTACCTTAGAGGCACTATCTAGTTTGGACTATGGTACAGACGGACAAAGGGAGTGAATTTGCATGGATTCATAGATGCAGATTGGGCAAGGATTCCATCAAACCGAAAGAGTACATCAGGGGGAATTTTTAGTGTTGGGTCTGTTATCACTCCAGTAATTCTATGGTTTGAGATTTTTGGATTTTAGTTTAGAAAACTAGAGGTAACCATAGAGCAACTTTTAAACTCTAAGATCTAGCCTTCCTAGGGTTCAAAGAGGGCTCTCTCTATGAATTTTAACTTTGTTTTGTTTTATAAAATATTAGGCTAGTTATGATTGTGCAATTGGTTTTGTTTTAATTGGTTTGGTGGGAAAAATCACTGGAAGAGATGGATAGTGGGAAATATATTTGTCCATTGGGCTAAGGAGTCAAAAGTCAAGCGAGTAGAACTAGGATCAAGGCCAAAAAGTCAAATGTTTTCAGGGCAAGGTAGATAACCCTTAGAGATCTTGGAAAGTTATTTTGTGGGATGGTATGATTGGGATAAAGAGCAATGAAGGGTTCTTTGATCGGGAAAAGTTAAGTTGTAGGCAGAGGTCAAACGAAAGAGGGAGAAATTAAAGGTTCCCTACTCTGGAAATCAGAAGAAAACATGGAAATGAAAAACAGTAAAAATAAGGTGCTTTTAACAAATCATGAAGTAATACTCCTATTCATTCATTCAAATTTAGAACGCATAATGGAATGCATGTAACAAAGAAATATAGACAATGACAATTAGGAAATACTTCGATCCAAATAGCTCATCACATGAATCCTGAAATATGATGCTAGTTGATCTAATCCAGTCTGCTACTCGAAATTTGAACACAAAAAGCCTTCAAGTCCACAAAAATGACTATAGAAATTTTCAGCAATTTATTCCACAATAATACTTCTAAATATGAATTATCTATACATAATTGTTTACAAAATATCCTAGAATGCTTCTAGGAATTATCTAAGGGAAATAAAAATATATTTCCAATAATAATAGAGACAGCTGCTTAACAAATCAACAAGCTATCCTATCTATCCAAAAGAAATAGAAACTAATTTATGATAAGAAGCAGTTGGCTGCCTTATTGTCTTTCTTGCTGGCTTTAGATATTTCAAATCTGTTTTGAAATCTGATCCTCTTTAACTGATACTCTTTCACTGATTTTCTTTAACCTCTGATACTCTTTAAACTCTGTAAAAGATCTTTACTGCTATAAAAATTTGTTTAACTGCAATTTCAACAAACCATTTTCACTGTTACCTTTCTGTTTTTTTACCTTTTTACAGTAAATCTGTTAGTGACTCCCAAACTTCATCACTTGGAATTTGTATTTTCTTCATCTTCTTGAATTTTTCATCTGCTTCTGTGTACCCGAAAAAGGTTGGTTTGATGACAAACAAGTGTTTTATTTCATGTTGTAAATAGAATAAGTCCTCAAAAATTCTAAGTAGGAATTTGCCTATTGGAATGCCTTATCCACCACCTGATTTTTAAACTTGCTCCTTGGCATATTCTCTTATTTTTTTATTGTAGTCCTCCTGAGGCATTAATTTGTCAGTGAGGACAAAAATATTAGGCAAACTTCTTTGCCTTAAATTCTCAAATTTGACCATAAACCTGGTTATGGTGGTGTTCATATTCTCACATTTTTCCTCAAGTTACTTCATCGGGTTCTTTTTGGTAATAACTTTCCTTATCTCAAGGATAGTTTCAGTCCTATCAGTTATTTCAAGTTCTTCTAGCTCTTGCATGTTCTTGTTGTTAAGGAATTTGATTAATTCTACTGCTTTCTCTGGTTTTTTATCCAGTTCCTCTTTAGTCTTCTGAATCTCTTCTAATTCTGCTTTGAGTAAATCTCTCTACTCAAAAATCACTTGAATTGAGGGCCATACATCATTTATGGCTTCCATGAATTTTTTCCACAAATGATTTTTCACATAGGAAATATGTTCCTTCAAGGTTTTTTTTTTCTGTATTGTCTTCAATTCTTCATTTAGTCTGATGGATTTTTGCTCATGTGTTTTTGCATTTATTTGAGCCAACTATTTTTATTCTCAATATTTTCAATCATCTGTTTCAATCTGCTGATTTCACTTGTCTTAAGAGACATTTCTTCCATAGCTTTCACTAATTTGCTTGCTTCATCTGTATGGTGAACTGCTGTTGTGGATGATTATGTAGCTGATGTGGTGGATGAATTTACTGGCACTGTAGTAGCCAGTGGTTCTTTGGGTGCCAAATTTTCAGCTAAATTTGAAGGCACAGCTGTGGTGATTACAGGAATAACTATAGGAATTTCTGGTACTTTTGGTGTTTCTTTTTCCTGGACAAGTTTGTTCATTTGAATCTCCATTTCTTTGATTTGTGTTGTAAGATGAAATATTAAATTCATCATGTCATCCTTATTTTTCTATCATTCTATTATTTCCTTTATTTGAGGATGTTCACTTGATGGAATTTTAAGTTGTTTCCTTAATGCTACAATATCCTCATTTTTCTTCTTCACTAATAGCTCTTCTACTTTGACATTAGCATGGTCATATCCCACCTACAAGATCAATTCTTCCAAAGATTTTATCCTTAGATCCTTAGCATACAAGGATTCTTTATCCAATTTCATCTGATCTTTCATGTTTGAGATGGTTTTCTAGAGTTTCTGAGCAATCATGGCATTAGCTGTAATAGCATAGTACAACATTTCTGAAGTCTGTCTATGGAATTCAATCTGATCAAGAGCATGAATTTTTTCTGTTGGGATTTCTACATCTATTTTCTTATAGTCTTCCACTGTCTTTGGATATTTTACTGTAGGCTGCAAAATTGACATGATTATATTTTGGTTTGAATAATCAAAAGCAAACGGAAGTCTATTTTGAACACTTCGTGTTTGCTTGAGATATTGAGAATAGATATTGTTTTTTATCTCTTCATTCTTTAACTTGATCTGTTTGCATTTTTCTTTGATATCTAGATATTTCTCCTCAGCTGTCTGTGAGGATGAGGCTTCCATGCTCTGTTGTCTTTTTATCAACTGTGCATCTTTAGTATTAACTTGTTCTTCATTCTGTTTTCAGTAACTCGCTCATTGATTATGATAGTGGCAACATCTATGTTGGTATCTGGGAGATCTATTTCTTCAACACCAATTGTTACCTTCATTTTTCCCACTGGATTTAACTTAGGCCTTTTGTTGTATATTAACTTGAATTTAATTTCAGTGGTAGTTTCAGCAACATAGGCACCTTCTTCCCTTACTCTTTTAGTGGATTTTTCTGGCTGATCTGTAGTTTCTAAATTGTGGCTAGTATCACTTTTCTTCACTACATCTATTAAGGTATTCTCTGTCCACTCAGTATGATTTCCATATTTTTATATCTCTGGATTTGTCTCATGAATGAAGGGGGTTAACTTACATTTAACCCTCATTTTACTTAGGATCCTTTGTGGATCATAATTCCAAGGAAAGTTTCTTCAAGTCTGTATTCCAATAGTTGTTTAGTTGTTTCTTTCTCTGCATCCCTATGATTGCAAATGAATGGTCCTATTTGATTCTTCAATTTGAACTGAGTTTTCTTCTTTGCTACCATGAAATCTATAGAATCAGAGTTTAGGATTTTCCTGATATATTCCAAGGAAAATATCCTCATTGATACATGTTTGGGTAACTTGTAAGGCAACAAATTAGATCCAAAGACTCTGATCTCAGTATGTTTTTCATATAAGTACCAATCACCTGTTTTGTTTTGCTCTGACAATTGTAAAATCTTCTTCATCTCATCACTTATCCTTGGTTGCTCTGTTTTTGCAAATATTTTGATCAATGAATGAATGAATGAATCTAGAAACTCTGCATATGTGAACTCTATGGACTCTTTCCTGATCAAAGAGGTTCAGAAGATGACTGAAAGAGGATTACCCTCTATGTCAAGCTTTTGAAGAGAAATTGGAAAATTATCATCTTGAAAATACAAGAAAATGTGGAAGAGGAAAGAAGTGTATATAAACACTCCTTTAATTGGAAATTTAGTCAACTTCTCGTGGATATTGTCTGCAATATATCCAGCATAATCAAATATTACAGATGGGGGGTGTCCTGGGGAAAATGTAGATAAGAAACCTAATATGGATTCATCAGTGTGTTCATCAGTAAAGTACCCTAAGATGAATGAAAGCATAGAAATTACATGTCTTGAACCCTCTAGAAACTTTGAAATGGAATATGGAGGATTAATTTGGGGGATTTCTACATGTAAAGGCATAAATGTCCAGAAAATCATGAATATTTTGGGAAAATCAAGGCCAATATACAGCTTGGTAAGGACCTCTATGGATAAAGGGACTGCTTGAGGATCATATTGGAGTTGTAGCATTTGAGTAATGGATTCAACAGTAATGGTGAAAAGCACTTCTTTGTTGGCATTTACTATGGCTCTCTACTCAAGCACTTATTTTGGTTCTTTGGAACCTTCAGGATTGCTAGAACTCTGCATTTTACTTATTCTGGCTACTTCTGCAAGATTAGACAATTTGCAGAAGTATTTTTATTTTAGAAGAGTTTTCTTGGATAAATATGGTCAACATATGGATTTATCTTCGGTTGTTCTTGTTAATTCTGGATTCTCAATAGGATTTATGGCCTTTTACTGGTTTAAACACAAGAAACGGGGGTTTCTTGGGCTTTTTTACTAAACAATTGGGCTAAAAAAATCATTTGAATTCAGGCGTAGAGGTTTTTGGATACCTTCAGAGGATTTCTGGCTTAATTTAGAGTTTAAACAGTTTATAAAAACTCACAATTTCCCTTTAAAAAAACGCACAACAAAAAACAGGATTTTTCCAGAAAATTTGACAGGGTTTGACCTGTTTTTTTGGACTTTTTAATAGGTTTCTATGGATCATTTTTTGAATTATGACTGGAATTGTTTTTTTAAAGGTCTTTCAAATTGATAACAGGTCTGAATTCCAGATAAATACCTATTATACGCAGGTATAAGGCTTCGAAGAGGTTTCTGAGGTTTTTGAAAGGTTTGAACAGCTCCTTTTTTTATCTCTGGAGCAATTCAGAGCTTCGCAGCAATCTTTAATGGCTGCAGGTTGAAATTTGCAATATTTTGGCATATAAATGGCAGAAAAAAGGTTTTATTTACATTTTGGGTGGCTTATACAGGGTTAACGTGCAGAAAGAGATAGGAAATGAATGCATTTCCTATGTTTATTATGCATATTAGGTTACATTTACTCTGCAATGAATGGCGGTCACATCGGGCGGGAAAATGGTTTTTGGGCTCAAAGGGTCAAAACCACAAGCGGTTATCACGTGAAGTTTAGGTGGTAAGTTGTTTTGGAGTGATCGAGCGCGATCCAATGAAAAGGGAGCACGTGGAGGACAGAGGAAATGGGAATATTACCTTTTTCACGTAGAAACGAAATGGTGGTGATCAAACAAGTTTATTTGCGATATGAAATTTACACCATTGGATTGCAGGGTGAGACTGCAAATGGTCAAGATCTATTATGAAAGTTGAGTCGGGATTGGGGAGTGGGGCCAGGGTTGATCAATGCAGCGGGGTCGGTTTTAACTTTATAAATAAAATTTAATTAAAGTTAAAACTTTGGTTATATGATAGTGGGGAGAAAAACGTCAGGGATAATGTTTATATATGTTTTAATTAAAGCATTTACCAATGTTTTAACTAATGTATTGGGTGCGGGTTTATTTATATTATGGTATAATAAACTTTTTAACAAATGTTTGAATACCATAGGGGTGGGGTATTTATATATAGATATGTTAAACCAACGGGATGGGGGTGGGATTTATATTTCACACATGGGATATTATATCATTGGTTTTAACATTAAAATAATGGGTTTGTGGGTTATATTTAAAATAAAAGGGTTTAAATAATATACGGGTGGGTGTAACTTAGGGAATTAATAAATATAGTTAGTAGTTAATATGAAATAAAGGGTGAAGTGTAGGGGATATGAAAATACATGTTTTAAATTTAAGTAAAGTGAAAATGATAGAAAAAATAAAGCATTGTTGTTTCTTTTGTTTTTCACACTTTTAACTTAAGATAAAATGTATTTCATGGGTTTTGAGTGTTTTGAAACAAAAATGAAATTAGTTACTTAGGTTCTATGGGGAATTATGATTATGAATGAAGGACAAATGTTGATGAATGTGGGTCTATGGGGAATTCAATATTTTTAACCAATCAGTTATTGAGCCTTGGGTGCGGTCCCAAAAAAAGTTAGAGAAATGCTCTAAGCCTCTTTGACTGATAGTTTAGAATACTGAATAATTGTAGGGGAGGGGAAATTAGTGATTTTTTCCCGATGATGCCTTATTACATGCTTGCACAAATGCTTTCTACCTACCCATATTTATTTCTAACATTTTTTACTTCATTTTCATGGGTGCATTTAGGCTTGCAACCCTAAATTAGTTGTTTCTTTTAAATCATAAATCTATCTAAGTCTAACCTCATTTCATCCAAGGGCTCAGATTAAACTTTTGAGCTCCTCATTATTCTCTACCTATCTACTGATTTGCCAAGTTTATACTGTTTGACATATCTTTGTTCTCTATCTAAAACATGAAATTCAAAGCATGAAAAGTTAAGATTAAACTATTTAACTAATCATGGATTATGGCATTTATTGACAATTTGCACATAATCAGTATTCTTGCAGTAAAAGTAAATAGTAGTGGCATTTTGACTTGCTCAGTTTCATATATTTTTCTCTTTTTTCTTTTGGGGTCTATCTTTTTCTAAGTCCTTTGATATTTCTTTTAGGACTTTTACCCTTTTTTTCATTTTTTTATTATTTTTCATTTTTTCAAAATATGGGAAAATAACTTGCAGAACTCAAGGTATGTACATATTTAAAAGACTATCATAGTTAATTCAAAATTATGAACCCTATTATTATAGGACCCTAACAGTGGCTCCACTTGGGGATGGCATTTCCTGGTGAAATGTCAAGAACTTTAAGACTAGTAGCCTCTAAAATTTGACTTTGATGACCCTGTAAGTGTCTTCTGATATCTGCGATTATTCATACTTATGATATTTACCTTTCAAATCTTAGGGCCTTCTCTTCGGGCTTCAAATTTGTTAGGAAAACATCCAATCCAATCTAAAATCTTCAATGTATATGTACAATGATCAAAGTAAATGAAACTAACTATTTTTTATCTCAGGGGAGTAGTAGTGATTTAACATTCTGCCATTTACTACTCCTTCTGACATCTTTTACCCATCTATTTCTTTTAGAAAGAAATCATTATTACCTTTGTAACCATAAATGACATAAGGTCCTTTCCATAGAAAATCAAATTTTCCATGTTTACCTTTGTCTTCCCTTCTTGAATCCCATTTTAACACTTTATCTCCAATGTAAAAATCATCTTCTTTGCTCTTTTTATCAAAAAATTTCTTAATCTTATCTTGAATGACTTGAGACTTAATATAAACTTCTTCCCTTGTTTGTTTAAAGTGAATAGTTTGATTGATCCTTCTCTGAATGTCATTTTTTTCAACTTGTAACTCTTGGATAATATTCATCACTGGTACTCCTAAAGAAGATGGAAAAACAACATCCATTCCATAGACAAGCAAGTAAGGGGAAGTACCAATGGATTTTTTGGTAGTAGGTCTATCTGCCCATAAGGCATTGACTAACTTCTTATTCCAAGTCTTTTTATTATCTTCAGGTAATTTTCTGATGATGTTTACAAGGCTGTTATTTGAAGATTCAGCTAGGCCATTACCTTGAGGGTAATATGCAATAGAGTAGCCTAAGGTAATATGGTATTTATGGCAAAAATCAATCATCTTTTTGGATTTGAATGCTGTTGCATTGTCAGTAATTATCTTTTGGGGAAATCCAAATCTTGAAATAATCTTACTTTCTAGGAATGAGATAATGACAGTATCTGTGGCTTGCCTTGAGGGTATGGCTTCAATCCACTTGGTAAAATAGTCAGTGGCTGTCAGAATCCACTTATGTTGGGCTGATGATGGGGGGGTGAATTTCTCCAATGAATTCAAGACCCAATTGTTGAAATGGCATTTTAGTAGAGATGGGTTTTAAGGGAAAGTGTTGGGGCCCTTGTTTTTGTTTAAGTTTTGAATTTTCGGCCAAGACATTTTGAACTTGGACTCTTTTTGAGTTGCGGAAGAAATACACATAGCTAACGCGACTGCGCCGCAGCGACCAGGAGTTGCGGAGCTACCAAGGTGGCGCGGAAGCATTTGATAACTGGAGATTGAACAGAGATAAGTACAGATGAAAGAAATACAGCAGAAAACAGGAAGTGGAACATGCAGACATCAGAAGAGAAGTCGGGAAAAGCCAGAGCGAAGACACAGAGAAACCGCCAGTCGCGACGAGCGGGTGAATAAAAGGCGATCACCCGGCTGAAGAAGAGAGTTAGTTGGTTGATTGGTTGCTATTGCTATTATTGTTGAGGGTTGAATGGATGCGAGAGTAGCCGCGGAAGAATCAGACCTGTTCTCTCCATGGGTTCCTACTTTTTATGTTCTTCCCTTCTGTTCTCAGACCCATCTGTATCTGACTTGTGAGTTATCAGAGAAGAAAGCTATGTAATCATGTATTCGGCCAGAAGAATAATATAAGGAAGGATTGTTGTCTCTATGTGTTGTTTATGTGTGTGATGTGTTTACACTGCTTTAAAAATTTTAAGTTGCGACTGTCTGAATACTTAATTAGTGATCTTGCGTGTGTAATTTGATATATATGATGGATGCAATTTCTTTCTTTGGTTGCGGGATTATTCCTTACCAGTGATCTCATCCCCTTATGCATGTGGTCGCGGCACGCCTCGGGTGAGACGCGCTGCTCTCCTAGAGCAGGGTGAAAATGCCGGCGTGTTACTAGACTACACCGGACCCCTTGTTGGCCACAACCCTCTGAACCTGGGTCTTGCCCGCGAGACCTGACTTTTTGCCAACAAATGGTTCCGTTGCCGGGACCTGCATGTTCTGAGGGGATCTAGATCATGGTCTCGAGGATTTTTGAAGGAGCAATACGGCGATGGTGGGATGATCATCTTGACCATTTCATTACTCAGCAAGCGGAGATGACCAAGAAAAAGGAGGCGGCGGTCAGGGAGCTTGTTCTTTTCTCTGACTCAGCTAGTGATACGTACGAAATTTTCTGGGGAAGGTTCCCTACCGACCTTTAAAATTGGTTGCGAAGGTTACGAGCGACGGTGCCCCAAGAAGGCTCGCGGAAGATAAACCGCAGGTGGGCGCACGAAGACCTGGTAGCACTGCATCGGGTAGACACTGAACTAACCCGCGCGGTGGATTTTTGGGTAAGGACCACGTTGGAAGGATACACGGTGGAGTTTGCTGCTGAGTGCTATCAGTCCTTCTCGAAAGCTGAGGCTATCTTCCACTCAGGGCTAAGGGGGAAGCTATTAAAGGAGATTCCGCTGTGGATCAAAGCCCTGATGGCGGACGAAGGGTTGATTGAATTCCACAAAACGAGTATGGAAGCGTAAACCACCCGTACTGGGGGAAGGATTGAGGGGACCGATGCTGTGTAGACAGTAAGGGTGGGGAGCGGGGGATGGACGTTGAGGCCGCATGCAAGTTGCGGGAGTCACGTGCGCATCGGCGGGCACAGATCGCCGATAGGTGGCGAAGAAGGGTAATGAGAGACTTGAAGAGAAGGGAGATCGAGAGGAAAAATCAGAAGGAGGCGCCTCAGAAGACAAGAACCATGGGTTTGGATACCCGGACAGGAGACGGGACAGCAGCAGACGTACAGTGGGTGCATGGGAGCCCAACGACGCGAGAAAGAGCAGTAACGACTAGCAAGGATAATGAAAAGATGCAGCCCGAAGAAAGTTCCGATGACGAATGGCACTACGTGATGCAGCAGATGTTTCAGGATCAGACGGCACCCACCCCTCCAGGCAGCCCTACGTCCCACCTTCCGCATGGCCAGGATCCCGACCTTCCCCTGGTACTTTATCAACCTTTAAGAAATATTTTTGTTCAGTTACAAGCATTAAGTCAGTTATCTAGTAGTTCAGCGGCGTCGGTAACGCCTAGTAGCAACAGCGTTACTAGTAATAGTATTTTCCCTAGTGGGACCATTACGCAACCAGGACCCGGAGGTTTTATCCTGGTTAATTCCCCGCAAGTATACATGGCTGGATCTTTCACCCGGTACCCAGAGTTCTCTGGCCGGGGAAATGACGACGTAGAACAACACTGGTATCTGTGCGAAGCCATCTGGAGGGCTCGACAGACGCCGGATGCAGGGAAGTTAATAGAGTTTCAAACCACGCTCAGAGAGAGAGCTCTGCGCTGGTTCATCAAGTGGTCCGAGGCGCACCCTAATCCTGTAATTGCGGACGTAAAGCGGGATTTTGTCCGCGAATTCAAGCTTCCCCAGACAGATCAGCAGGGCCTGTCCGAGCTGTGGGAAATTAAGCAGAAGGAAGGCGAGACCGCATGGGAATTGATGCGGCGATTCAAGGACGCGATCGGGAAACTGAGCTACCCGATAGATCCAAACCACCAGAGGGACTGGTTCATCAAGGCTCTGCTCCCCCTGACACGAACCCCTCTCACTCAGCAGAAGATTGATAATCTGCAGGATGCTCTTGAGCAGGCCATGAAGATTGAGGCCATGGCGGGATACCCGCAGGAATACAGGGGAGGGCTGGCCCCGCAGGACCCTTCGCTGATAGGGTTGCAACACCAAATCGCCAGCTTGACTGAAAAGCTCAAGGAAATTCAGCCAGCGAGACCAGCGCGACCGAATGTTTGGTGTACTCATTGCCTAGTCGAGGGACACGTCGCAACTGAATGTCCTCGGTTGCGCAGCGTCGGAGTTGGACCCTCGGTTGCAGCAATTCAGGGGGGACCACCACCAGGGGGTGGCACGGCGATGAACCCGCAGGGAGTCTACCAGCCGCAACAGACCTTTGCGGGGTTCCCACCGCAACCGGGGCCCTCCACCACAGAGTACTGTGAGATTTGCCGAACGATAGGGCATCCTCCTCGGATGTGCCCGATATTACAGAAGTACTCCGCGGTGCCGAATAATGTATACTGCGAATTCTGTGTGTCCATGACGCACAACACTGAGCAGTGCAGGGCGCTTGACGCACTCGCGGATCGACTGGATCGTCCCTCGTATAGGGTGAACGAGGCTACAAGGGGAAGAGGTGGCGGCATGCGAGGAGGCCGAACAGGAGGACGCGGGCCGGTAAAATGTTACAACTGTGACCAGGAGGGTCATGTGGCTCGAGAATGTCCCCTTCCGCGACGACCCTGGTGTTCCCAGTGCCGGGTCAACGCCCACGCCACTGAGGACTGTCCGGAACTCATCAAGAAGTGGGAAGAGCGGGCGAGGCAGAGGGGCACGAATCTGATAGGCTCAGAACCACGAGGGGTCGCAACCCCTGACAAGCAGAATGTTGCGATAATAACGAGAGGCGGAAAGAAGACTGGCGAGGATGCCCTCGAGAAGGAGCCAGCACGAGTGGTGCGGCCAGCATCCCCAAAGAAGTTGATTAGGCCCGACGTCCAAAAGAAGTACTTTCAGGAGGCGGTTGAGGCATTAACCCAGTTGCGGAACGAGGGAGGGCTGGAGGAGCCCCAGCGGCTGGAAACCGGTGTTCAGAATGCCGCAGATGCTGTGGTCGCGGATTGGCTCCGGCTATTTCTCAGGGTTGTTGATGACGCTGTGCTGCGGCAGCAGCTCAAGCATGTGTTGGACTGAGCGCTGCAGGGGCGCGCAGAACCCAGAAATCTGGTGGACACTAGGCCTCAATACGTGCAACGTGTCAAGCGGAACAAGCAACGAACAGGCAAAGAATTCCGGCTTAACACGCAGGTCGCAGGATTCCAAATCAGCGACACCATGTTGGACTTGGGGTCCGACGTCAACATATTGCCGAGAAAGACGTGGGAGGCTCTTGGAAAGCCACGGCTGGCCTATTCCCCAATCCAACTCAGGATGGCGAACCAGTACTGTATTTTGCCAATCGGCCGACTTGAGGGTGTCGAGGTTGACGTTGCGGGGGTGAAGACATATACCGACTTCGAGGTTATTGATATCATGGGCGATAGGGACCCCTATCCTGCTTTACTTGGCATTGATTGGGCTTTTGAGAATTACGCGATCATCGACCTCAAGAAGGAGCTGATGATTTTTGAGGATGGGGAGGTAAGGGTCACTCAGCCTCTCGACCCATATCAGGGTCCTCAATACACAGAACCGGTGGATAGTCGGGAGGATGCTCAGATAATGGAACATCTCTATCAGATGACTGAAGGAAGGCGGGACGATTATATCAACCCGACCGCAACAGGGTCTATCAGTTGGCGGAGTGTGCAGAGCTCGGAGCTCGGATCCGAGCTCGCGTGGGAAGACTGGCAGCAAGGGGGTTATGAGACCACCACGCGGAGATGTGCCGCCATTGCTCAGGTCCGGTGGGTGGGAACCGAGATCCGCGGGTACCCCACATTGTCAAACATGCAAGCAGTGAATAATTTTATTACCAAGGTGGAAGACCGGGTCCCAGAGGAATGCCGGATACCCCTGTTGGATGTGGCCTTGAAGTCAACATTGGGACGATGGTGGAACAATCACCGCAACACTCTGTTGCGATGGGAGCTGGTGGCGGACGCACTACGGGCACGCTTCAAGGAGGATGAAGGGCCCTGCATTACACTTAAACATCATGGAGCTTCAGACCCGCGACAGCACTTGCGGGCGTGCGAGGAACAGTGGCGTAGCGCCAGGTACCCTGAGGAGTTGTGGGTCCACAGGTTTGTCCACTCCCTGGGTACGATCTCCCAGGCCTGGTACCTGGAGGAAGAGCGGAAACGGGGAACCCGCTCCTGGCAAGTAGTCGCGGAAAAGTTCGTCTAGAGCTTCTCGTTCGAAGGGGAGACGGCGCAGGAATCTTAGGCCCTACAAGCCGTCAAAGAGGTTCTGTTTTTCCGCCATCCCGAGCCCAATGAGGGCCCGGTGGCGTCACGCTCCGGGGTTAAGAGCGAGTTGGTTTGCCAACGGATTGACGGCGAACCAAGGGACGATAGTTTGGAGGACCTGAGGCATCTCTATTTTGACGAGAAGGAGGGCGAGCGGAGTGTCCGTGACGAGCCGACGATAGAAGGGGTCCATTTGCAGCCCCTAAAGACAAAGAAGCTAAACATTGGAACGGAGGAGAAACCTAAGCTGGCAACGGTGGGAGATTACTGGGACGAGGAGACGACCAGAGAAATTTTCAGCCTCCTCCGGGAGTATGAAGATCTATTTCCGTCATCAGTTGCGGACCTGAAGGGGATCAAAGGGGATTTGGGCGAGATGCGCATCACACTGAAACCAGGAGCCAGGCCGGTGAAGCACCGACCTTACCAGTTGAATCCACGTATCAAAGAGAAGGTTAAGATGGAGATCGACAAAATGCTGGCTGCGGGTCTCATCTTTCCTGTAGAGGAAGCTGAGTGGGTAAGTCCCATTGTCATCCAGAACAAGAAGGACAAAGCGGAAATCCGTGTCTGCGTAGATTATCGGAGTTTGAATAATGCTTGTATTCACGATCCGTTTCCCACTCCCTTTAGCGACGAAGTTCTAGATCATGTCGCGGGAAACGAAGCTTATTCCTTCACTGATGGGTTTTCGGGCTACCATCAGGTGCGCATCGCCGAGGAAGACAAGGCGAAGACAACATTCACAACGGAGTGGGGATCATTCGCATACCACGTTATGCCGTTTGGTCTGAAGAATGCACCGGCTGTGTTTTCCCGGATTGTCATTGCTGCTTTCCGGGAGTACATTCACAAGTTCCTGGAAGTCTATATGGATGATTGGACTGTTTACAGCCTGCTGAAGAAACACACCTCCCTGTTGTGTGTTATGTTCGACCGGTGTCGCTAGTTGCAGATTTCCTTGAATTTGAAGAAATGTATTTTTGCAGTACCATTCGGCACACTCTTGGGTCACGTGGTGTGTAAGCAAGGGGTATGCATTGATCCTGCCAAGGTTGCGGTTATTGTCCACATGGAGGCCCCCGAGAACGTGAAGCAGTTGCGGGCACTGCTCGGGCACACAGGATACTACAGGCGGTTTATCCGCAACTACGCCAAGATCACTGCCCCTCTGGAGAAACTGTTGCGGAAGTCAGAAGCATTTGAGTGGACAACAGAGTGCAGGAAGGCACTCGACACCTTGAAGGAGAAATTGGCGACGGCACCCATACTGGTCCATCCAAACTGGGATAAGCAGTTCCATGTGCACATTGATGCGTCCGGGATTGCACTTGGAGCCGTATTAGCGCAACCCGGGGAAACGACAGTTGATCACCCGGTATACTTTGCAAGCCGATGGTTATCTAATGCGGAGAAGAATTACACCATGACCGAGCGGGAGGCGTTGGCGATGGTGTACTCTCTCCAGAAGTTCCGCCACTACCTTCTGGGCGGTAAATTTACATTTTTTACGGACCATTCGGCATTAAAATATCTAGTCAATAAGCCTGTGTTGGAAGGGAGAATCTGTCGATGGCTTCTACTCTTCCAGGAGTTCACGTTCGATGTGATTGTCAAGCCTGGCAGGTTGAACGTCGGTCCCGATCATTTATCCAGGTTGGAGTCGGGGGAAAACGAAGGTCCGTTGGATGATCAGCTTCCGGATGCCGATCTATTTCGAGTTGAAGCAGTCCCAGACTACCTGGCTAACATTGCCACGTATCTGACCACGGGACAGTGCCCTGAGGATTACACCCCGCTTCAGAAACGCCACTTGGTTGTCCGGGCAGCCGATTATCAATTGATCGCAGGGCAGCTGTACAAACTGGGCCTGGATGAGGTGTTGTGCAGGTGTGTTCTCGACCATGAGAGGGAAGCGGTGATGTGGGAATGTCACAGCGGTGTTGCGGGAGGACACGTGGGTGCTAAACCCACCGCAAGGAAGGTGCTTCAAGCTGGCCTATGGTGGCCGACGGTGCATGCAGACTGTAAGGCCTATGTGAAACGTTGCAATATTTGTCAGAGGACGGGACGGCCTTCGCACAGGGATGAGCTTCCGCTCCACCCGGTGCATGTGTTGCGGCCATTTGAGAAGTGGGTTGTTGATTTTGTAGGCCCCATTACACCAATCGCTCACCATTCCAAAGCCCGGTACATCATTACCGCGACGGATTATCTCACGCGGTGGGCTGAAGCAGCAGCGGTACGCGACTGCTCGGCAGAGACCGCTGCTCGGTTCATCTTTGAACACATCATCAGCCGCTTTGGCTGCCCACGAAGCTTGACCAGCGATCAGGGCATGCATTTCATTAATGCCACGGTCAAGTTGCTACTAGACACATTTATGATTCAGCATCATAAAAGCAGCCCATACCACCCGCAGGCTAATGGTATGGTGGAAGCCTTCAATAAGATTCTTGAAAAGGGCTTGACGAAAATTTGCAACGCTCAGCGGGATGATTGGGATGAGCGGCTACTGGCGACATTATGGGCTTACCGAACTACGGTAAAACGTTTGACAAACCAGACGCCATTCCAGCTGGTGTATGGCTGGGAAGCTGTGATCCCTGCCGAGTTCACCGTACGCAGCCTTTTGATCGCAACGTCCCTTCACTTCTCAGAGGATGCATCACTAAAGGAACGACTCCAGGAGCTGCAGGAGCTGGATGAGGCTCGATTTCTTGCGGAATTCCACCAGAAGGTTCAGAAGGCCAGACAGAAAGCATGGCACGACCGCCACATCAAAACTAAAGCTTTCCAAGTTGGCGGCAAAGTTCTCTTATATGACAGCCGGTTCCAGAAGTTTCCAGGTAAGCTCCAGATGCATTGGCTGGGACCGTACTTTTTCATCGAAATCCGTGACTCAGGAGCCGTTCGATTGGCACAATTGGACGGCACAGTTCTTCCAGGATGGGTGAATGGCGCACGCCTGAAGCCCTACCAGGAGTAGGTACTTCTCATTTTTCGTTAATAACTCTCGCAACCGAGAGAACCCGTAGAGTAGCGTAGTTGAATAACTCTCCCGCAACCGGGATGAGCGTAGTTAGTCTTTTCCGTTCCTTTGCCATCAGTCAAATAAACAGTCAGTTGCGGTCTCCATACCGCAACCGAATGTGGTCAGGGCGGGCCAGTCCAGCGTGTCGGCGCGCCAGTCCAGCATGTCGCCGCTCCTAGTCCAGCGTGTCCTGCACGATGGATCTATCCTCGTGCCAGTGTCAGTCCAGGTCATATCCGTCAGTCCTTTCGTCAGTCCGTAGGATAGCTCAGATTTCGTCATAAATTCCCTTAATGGACAGTAATCATACCGTAATCATTTACCATCAGCCGCAGTTCTCTCCGCCGTCGGGTCCGCCCATCTTCCAATGACGCCGTCAGCAACTGTCAGATTACACACAGGCCTGCGATTGATCGCACGATTATCGCAGGCAAGAAAGATAGCAAGAATTACTTGCCGTTATGGAGTCTCATCAACCCCGCGCGTGCCAGCAGATGGCCCAATTTGCATGAAGGCTATCAGCACAGGGATGACGGACCAATTCATTTTGGAAGTTTCAGCGGCTCCGGAGCATTCGCAGTATCAGAGCACTCAGCACTTAGCAGGAAGTTACAGACGAATCGTCCAGGTCTATCAGAGACGCGCCAAGATGCCGAGAGCTGTTCTCTCAGTTCCTGAACCAGCGATAGATCGCAGAATTCACCACCTTGAGTCACTGGTCGGCAAGTACGACAATGCACCCTGTATGGACGCCAACTTGTCCGACCCGGCTGAGTTTCCCCACCTACATTGGCAGACGTTCATGGAGCACCATTATACGCCGGGGAGCAGCTCTAACAGTCGAATGAAGGAAGAATTCCGGGGCCTCCAGCAGTCGACTTTGATGAATTTGAGGAGTCTTCCTGTCTTCGGCACCACCGGACCAGTTCTGCAATGCACTCGGTTCCTCCTCAGTCGGGTGCAGAACGGGTCCCTGTGGTTGAATGAGGAAATTCCAATACATGCAGCAGACATTAGTCGGCTTACGGGGCTATGCCAAACTGGTGCAGATGTCTCCTCTGCGGGGCAGACAGCCTCCAAGCGCGCCTGGAAGTCGGCTGATGCGGACCTCTACACCAAGTATGGTACTCGTCAGGGCGGCAAAGGTGCCAAGATAGATCTGATAAATGTACCAGCAATCCGGTTTGCTTGCTACCTGATAGCTAGCAAGACCATGCGCCATTACACAAAGGGGGAGTGCATTTTAGACACAATTTCCATTGCAGAGCACTGCGTCAAGGGGGCCAGATTGAATTGGAGCGCGTTTGTGTTGAAGGAACTCTTCGCGGCGTGCGAAGACAATTACAGACGGACTACCAGTTTTATCTATGGGTACTTGCTCTTAGCATTCGCCATGTGGAAATGGCACGTTCCTCCGATACGGACACCGGTGGAGCTCACCGTGAGCCAACCGTTCACGATGCGATATTCCCCCTGGCAGGTGTCCACGGCCCCCAGCAGCAGGCAGGTGAACGCAGAGGCATTCCGCGAATGGTATGGGAGGATGATCGATGTGGTCGCTTCCCAGCAGCGGGTACCCCGGAACCTGTTGGATGAATACAGCGAACAAGTGTGGTTTGGCGTTGGATGAATACAGCGAACAAGTGTGGTTTGGCGTTAGCCATAACCACACTTTCATCTGGCCGGCTTGTGTACCGCACCACACGTTTCACATGGCGCCCTTGCGTTTCCAGCTGAATGATAGTGTCTTCCACAGAGAGGTTTCCACATGGCTGGGGGTTGTCCAGCACGTTAACGATGGAGTCCTCCGCTACAATTTTGATGGGATGCGGGCTGCACAGCAGCCTCCCGCGACCAGTGCCGGGGAATCTTCCCAAGTTGCGGTGGAGACGACCACAGATGCAGCGGGGACCGCAGCGACCCTACCCGAATCGCTGGTCCCCATCGTCGAGCATTTCAACGACCAGGCCCAGAGACTCAACGTGGTAACCCAGGTCGTTTCTAGTGGCGCCCCTATATTTCCTTCTTTTAATGAATTTCGTCTTAATCGGTCCCTTGGTCTCTCCAACACCGCCCCCCTCACTTCCCCCATTCCCACTTCCCTGTTCACTTCTGCCACCCCCATCATCACGACAATGGGTGAACCGGGCCCCGAACCCGATTCCACCGGGCCACCTCCATCCAAGAGGGCCCGCACTACGGCCACAGATCCCGTGGTGGATCTTACGGAGGATGATCCACCAGCCACGCCGCCCACAGCAACCTTGATTCCGGAGGAACCGCTGATTGATCCAGCAGATTTCCTCAACATTCGTCTCCCTCACACCTCGTTCACTCCATCCACCGCCCCCTCCACCAGCCGACCACATGCCACCTCCCCCAATCTGTCCAATTCATCAGCCACTGTGTCCGATTCTTTGATCCGGGAACTTTTCGGCGGTGACCACGGGGCAGAGGTCACCTCCAGTACTGCAGCCGTGGTACCACCTGTCGACCCCGTGGCCACATCCCGGGATTCCCTTGCCACTATATCTGTCCAGCCAGCCACAGTTGGGGTTGATTCAGCCGCCCCTTCCACAGAGCAAACCACGCAGCAGGACCGGCCAGAGCCTGATATGGCCACTTCGGTGCAACAGCAGACGCCGGTCCATCCTCCAGAGACTTCAGGCAGAGCAGCGGCCATGGGCCAATCTTCACAGGAACAGACGGCCGAGCAATGTGCACCCAGCACAACAAATGCAGAACAACTGAGTCCAGCACAGCTGTATCTGCTCATTCAGCGGGCGGCCATCAAGGCCGAGCAGATTCACACTGAGCTACAGCGGCGGTGCACCGAGCAGCGGAATCAGATCACGGCGCTTACTGAACAGCGCAATCAGCTGCTGCAGGAGAAGGCCTACCTCCAGGAGCAGGCCAACATTGTTAATCAGGCGCTCTCCAGCGTATGGCCGGAGGCACGGGCTCACAATGCCCCACTCCCTGCTCGCATAGAAGAGGACAGTATAGCTTTACAGGCTCGCCAGCTCGGGGACGTTTTCACTACCATTTGCAGAGAGAACCAGGAGTTACAAGCGGCGTTAGCTGCACGGCCTACCCTTCCAGATCCACTCACTGACTATTCAGGACAGGTAACTGCCAAACAGGCGCAGGCAGTTAATCTACAAGAAACTCTCCATTCCACGACAGCCGCGGCTTCTGCCCTTTTACGCAGTTTGCAGGAGTGCTCCCTCGCACTGACGGTCAAAACGCAGCCCATTGCTGCCCAGTTGCAACAAATCTCCAGCGAAATTCGGGCGACCACGGACCCGGCAAGGCTAGATCAGCTCTACACCCAGTTGGACGAGCTGGAACTTCACATGCAGATGACTGAGGCCGAATCAGCAGCGGCTAAGCACATTCTCCGGGAGATGCGGCCACCCCTTCGCACCCATGCTGATGCGATGCACCAGCTGGATGCCAATGCCGAGTCCCAGCTCGCCACACTGTTCGGGGCTACCCCGACGCCCATAGACGAAGCCGCCGCTAACCGAATTGCTCAAGATGTCGACCTGCTTATGCAGGAATGGCAGCAAGCAGTGGCGACTTTCACAGAGCTTCGAGATTCAGCACTCCGCCGGGTCCCGGAGTTGGGGCCCTTGTTTGAACCAGCAGGTGGCGGAGTACAGCAGGAAAGGGTAGCGGCAGAAGGAACAACAGAGCAGGGCGCGGAGGCCAGCGAGGGTATGGAGGTAGAAACTGTCATTTGCGATTGACTCGCGGACGAGTCAAAGGATTGTGGTCGGGGCCTATTGGGGCCCTTGTTTTTGTTTAAGTTTTGAATTTTCGGCCAAGACATTTTGAACTTGGACTCTTTTTGAGTTGCGGAAGAAATACACATAGCTAACGCGACTGCGCCGCAGCGACCAGGAGTTGTGGAGCTACCAAGGTGGCGCGGAAGCATTTGATAACTGGAGATTGAACAGAGATAAGTACAGATGAAAGAAATACAGCAGAAAATAGGAAGTGGAACATGCAGACATCAGAAGAGAAGTCGGGAAAAGCCAGAGCGAAGACACAGAGAAACCGCCAGTCGCGACGAGCGGGTGAATAAAAGGCGATCACCCGGCTGAAGAAGAGAGTTAGTTGGTTGATTGGTTGCTGTTGCTATTATTGTTGAGGGTTGAATGGATGCGAGAGCAGCCGCGGAAGAATCAGACCTGTTCTCTCCATGGGTTCCTACTTTCTATGTTCTTCCCTTCTGTTCTCAGACCCATCTGTATCTGACTTGTGAGTTATCAGAGAAGAAAGCTATGTAATCATGTATTCGGCCAGAAGAATAATATAAGGAAGGATTGCTGTCTCTATGTGTTGTTTATGTGTGTGATGTGTTTACACTGCTTTAAAAATTTTAAGTTGCGACTGTCTGAATACTTAATTAGTGATCTTGCGTGTGTAATTTGATATATATGATGGATGCAATTTCTTTCTTTGGTTGCGGGATTATTCCTTACCAGTGATCTCATCCCCTTATGCATGTGGTCGTGGCACGCCTCGGGTGAGACGCGCTGCTCTCCTAGAGCAGGGTGAAAATGCCGGCGTGTTACTAGACTACACCGGACCCCTTGTTGGCCACAACCCTCTGAACCTGGGTCTTGCCCGCGAGACCTGACTTTTTTCCAACAGAAAGGGTAAAAGCTTTTTCTTACCCTCAAAGATTTGGCACTTGTGACAAGAGGTCACATATCTTTTTACATCAGCAAACAAGGTAGGCTAGTAAAAACCAGCTCTCGGGATCTTTTCTGCAGTAGTCTTCCAGTAAAGATGTCCTGCACAATCACCTGCATGAAATTCTTCTAATATTTTGTCAGCTTCTTCTTTTAACAAACAATTTAATAAAATCCCACTATGATCTCTCCAAAAAAGTACATTGTCTAAAATACAAAATCTTATTGCCTTAAGTTTCAAGAATCTAGCTTTGGTTCTTGACAGTCCAGGAGAAGCTTGTAAGTTTAGTAATACAAATATATATTTGCATACCATGGTTAGTCTAAAAAGGCTGCACTGATCTCTAGAGTTTCCATCTCTTCCTGATCATCTACTTGGGAAATAAAATTTATGTCAAGGGCATTACAATTTGATTCAGCCATGAGTCTGGCTAAACCTTGACCTTTTATCAACTTGGTGGGTTTTATCTCTATGTCATATTCTAAGATAGTGGAAATCCACTTACCTCTTCTTCCATTAGGACCATCCTGAGTAAGAATGTTTTTTATTACAGCATTTGGGACATAGGCAACGATGTGAGAATAGAGAATGTAAACTCTGAAGTCTTTAATGGCCTTTACCAAAGCTAAGGCTTGTTTCTCCATGATATTATACTTCAAAGATGCATCTCTAAGTGTTCTGCTAAAGAAATCTATCGTTTTTTCATAACCTTGGTCATTTTTCTGCAGTAAAACTACAACAATGGTGTGTTCTAAAGCAAATGAAAAAATGATGAAGTCCTTTTTGAAATCAGGACTTATAAGGACTGGAGTTTTGGTTAAGGCCTGTTTTATAGATTCAAATGACTGTTTGGCCTGAACAGTCCATTTAAGAACTGAATATTTTTTGAGTATGTTGTTTAATTCTCTAATTATCTTAGCTAAGTTGGATATAAATCTTCTCAAAAAGTTAATTTTACCTAGAAAGGCTTGTAACTCTTTTATGTTTCTTGGTGGATTGATGTTAAGAATTGCTTCTATCCTAGCAGGATCTATTATGATTCCTTCTTTTGATATTATGTGTCCTAGTAACTTGCCTTCTTCTAATCCAAATAAGGTTTTCTTAGGATTTAATGAGATGCCAAGCTTTCTGCATTTTTAAAAAACTTGTCTGAGATGATCCAAGTGTTCATAATTAGTTTTATAAAATATAGTTATGTCATCTAAGTAAATTACTAAGAATTCATGAATTTCCTTTGCAAAGGCTATATCCATAGCTCTTTGAAAAGTTGACCCTGCATTCATTAAACCAAAAGGCATCCTTACATACATAAAAGTTCCCCAAGGAGTAGTAAAATTTGTTTTGGGTTGATCCTCTGGTTGGAATAAGATCTGGTTGTATTCTGAAAAACCATCTAATAGTAAAATACTAGAAGAACCAACTACCCTATGTAAGATGTGATCCATTTTTTATAAAGGGTAATTATCTTTTAAGGATACTTTGTTTAGATTCCTAAATTCGACACATAATCTAATCTCTCATGTTTTCTTTCTTGTTGGAACTAGGTTAGAAACCCAATCAGAATACCTGATTAGTGCAATGATCTGTGCATCATACATTCTTTTCACTTCCTTTTCTATCAAAGGCATCAACACAGGGTTGATCCTTCTTAACTTTTGTCTGAAGGGATTTTGATCTTCTTTTGCACGGATTTGGTGTTGAATTATGCTGGTGTCATAGGATTTAAGGTCCTCATAACTCCAAGCAAAAACATCTTGGAATTCCTTAAAAAGAGAAATATATTTTTCCTTTTCCTGTTGAGGTAAGGCTTTGGAAAGTTTAATCATTTTGGGCTTTAACTCTGTACCAATATTGCATTCCTCGATATCATATCTAACTGGCTCCATTTTAGGTTTTCTAGCAACATCATTCGAGTCAAATAGATCTTCTAAAGGAGTTAAACCTTTGGGTAAGAAATTGTTTTTGAGGTTTAATATTTCAGATTCTTCATCAATGATCTCATCAATTTCTACTCTTTCTAGTTTATCTATATCTGATTGACTAAATCTAGTAGGTTTGGAAAAATTTACTTTATTTACATCTACATTATTTACATCAATCTCAGCATATAAATCTTGATCTATGGTACAATCAATGTCTATTTTACAGTTCTGAAATTCTCCTTCATTATTCAGAAAAATGATAAATTTGTTGGTCCTGTGAGAAAATTTGCTAATATTTGAGGTTGTCTGGAATTATTGGCTTGTGTTCTACTTCTGCAGTATACATATGGTTAGGCTGAAAAGGTAAATTACAAGTACTAGCAAAAGTTGCCAAAGAATGTGCTTGTAAATTTTTCCTTTTTCGTATTGCAGAAAAATTAAATTCCAATAAATCATTAATCAAATCTAGTACAGTCTCTCTATATCGGCCTAGTCTAGGATTGTAAACTGAATATTCACCTTTAATTTGCTTTACAATTAACTCAGAATCTCCCATTATTGCTATTCTTTTACCTCCTAAGTTTCTAATTATCGGGAATCCTAATATGAGAGCTTCATACTCAACCATATTGTTGGTACATTTGAAATTTAGTCTGAAAGCATGGTCTTCTACATGATTTTTCTCTATATTAGTTATCCATGCTCCTGCTCCTGCTCCTAACTTGTTCACTGAACCATCAAAGTCTAAATTCCATAAAGCTTCATGAGAGATATCATCATTGTCTTGTGTTTTCTTGGCTTCTCTAAGTTCAGTCTTGATTTCATTATCAGTTTCAGCATTAGATAGGATGAAAGAATCTAGGTCAGTAGGTGTGGTATAAATTGGATAATTTATTGACCTTTCAGCACTACTTACCATATATTTCATTAAGGCTTCCCTATATAATTTCTTAGGTTGACCAAAAACTGATATAGTAGCATAAGACATGTCCAATTGTAGAGATCCCTGTAAATTTTCTCCCCATGAGCGAGATAATAACATTTCATATTTAGGTGGGATATCAACTACTAAAATTTCCATTAATATGCTCTTTCCAGGATATTGAACTAAAGTCACACACAAATATTTGATTAAACCTAGGCATTTTACCTTGCTTGAGTCAAATGAGAATAAATCCTTATAAGGCCTTGTGATGTCTAAGTTTAGGGTTTCCATTATAGCTTTGGGCATTAGATTATGTGAAGCTCCTGAATCTAGCATTGCATTGTGTAGGATTTGATCATGAATAGTTAAACTAATGTAAAATGGAGGAACTGCTCCATCTAAATGCTTTCCATTCACATCTGGGCCAAAAATCAACTCTGGTTGATCATCATTCAAATTTATGGAATCTTCTCCATCATTTATGTTTAATGTTTCAGTTATGGTTGATTTATACAAGTCATGTTTTACCAATTTTGTCAATGGAATTGGTATTCTAAGTTTTGCAATTTCAGATTGTATGTTGAATGAAGGTTGTGATTTACTTATTTGAATCAATTCTTCTTTGGTAACTATAGTTTGTGTTGGTTTATCTTGTTTTTCCACAGCTATGTTTTCTTTTTGAGTTTGATTTCCTTGCGTCTTTCTGCTTTTTCTTTTCTTTTCAGGAATGGTTTCTGAAGCAGTAGAGGTTTTTTCATATTTTGAGTTGTCAAAAGTTGTTTTTGCAGTAGCAGATTTTGGATCTGCTGATTTAGGATCATCATTGAGTATTTTAGTATCTAAGGTTGTTGTTTTACAAAATTAGGTGCTTTTGGAGCAGTATATTTTTGTGAATCCCTTGCATTTTTAGCCACTTCATCAGTTATATCTACAATCTTAGCACTTGGTGAAATCTTAGGGCTGGAAATTTTTTAGGAAGAGTTTAATTTTTGCTTATTTACCCTAGGGAGAATTTGCAGAAATTTTGTTTTGGGAGCTTCTATTGTTTTCTTATCTGATGTTTGAGATGTTTTCTTAGTAGAAGACTCATTGTTTTTCTTACTTCTTAGGTTATACTGACTGTGTACTTCGTTAATGGAAAAGTCATAACCATGTTTGTAATCAAAGGATTCCCCTTAATCTAATTGGATTTGTTCAAGTTCAAATAACTCTTGGTCTTCATGTGTGAGAAAGATAGTGTTATTGTCATCTATTCCCATTAAATTTATGGTATCCTCATCATCATCATTGTTTTGAGAACTCTCAGCATAGTTCTCCTGAAAGGGAGGTCTTATTGTTTGGTCTGGGGCTGAGTCTTTTGCTTTTCTTGAATTTGTGTTTTTTCTAAAATTGGGATTTATGATTTGTTGTTGATTATCCCATTGGGGTCTTCTTTCTATGTTATCTAACATATCCATCATCATCTCTAAGGTTTTAGCAAGCATATCTATTTTTGTGTCTGAACTAGAGGCTTCTTCTTTCATGGTAACTCTCCTCTAATTTCTTAATCTTGCATTTTTAGCTAGAATGTTTACTTCTACACCTATTGCATCTGTTTGCATTCTTTCCAATGTTTCTACATTTCTTTCTCTTAATTGATATGCCATGTCAGTGTCAAATCCATCTGGGAATTTGAGCAATACAGAGTCAGGAGTGGGTTTTAGATTTGCAGGAATTGAAATGTAAACACTATTATATCTAGTGCAGCAGTCTTGTACTAATTCATTTGGAGCTCTTTTCATTGCATCAAATTCAGACATTATTTGTAAGGGGTTTTTCTTCTTTTCCCATTTATTTAAAAAAAATCTATGAAAAACATATAAATCAACTACACTACCAGATGCATTACTTTTAAACCATTTCTTGACTTCTCCTGTTAAGGTTTGTGCAAACAACCTCATTTGAACATCTGATTCATCTATCTCATGGAGTTCAAAGTAATCTGTCATTTTGTTTATGTGCTACTAAGCAGTATATTGTGTAGTAGCATCAAACTGTGGTATCTTACTTTGGTAATCTTGGGGCATGTCATGAATTTGTCCTGGAAGAAAAATGGGAGCATACCTAGCAGCCATAGCTTGAATTCTAGCTTGGCTAGGAGGTAAAGTAGAAGTGCTAGGGGCTGAAATGGAAGTAGTGGCTGATGAAAATGGGATATAAGGTGCTGAAATAGAAACAACAGTAGATGAATTAAAGGCTGAAGTTGAGGTACTGGGAAGTGAAACTAAAATATATATGGAACTACTTGGAAAATCAGTGGTTGAACTAGTGGATGAAGTGGATGTAGGGGATGAAGGAAATAAATTTCTAGGCTGTAATGGTAATCTAGGACTAAATGGATCTGTGGATTGAATGGTAGTAGAAACTATAGATGATGTAATGGTTTCTAAATGAGGAATAGAAGGTTTAGATGTGTATGCTAGCAGTTGAGATAATTCTATGGCTTCATCAATTACTTTAAGAATAATGGCATTGATCTCTTCAAGTCTGTCTTGTTGTTTATTTTTCTTTAATTCAGAATCAGCTGTAATATTTTTCTGTTTTGCCTCCAAAAATGAAATAAAAACAGGGCCTAAAACAGCATTACTTAAATTAATTTCATATTTGCTTCTGAACAAAGAATTTTCAAATTTCAAATCAAAATCTATATCCTGTAAACTCACTAATTCCCGTGGTAATGAATTCACTCTATTAAATGAAATTTTAACATCTAAATCTTCTATCTATTTTTTCTTTTTCTCAATTCTATCTGGGTTGTCCACTATAACAGCAGGTTTAGGATCCGGATTAGACTTGGTATAATAAACTTTCCTAGAAGCCAGAATTACAATTTTTTATACTCACAACTTAGTTAAATAATCTTTAAAGGCAAAAAGATAATAAAAATGACCTCCTTTAAGGTTTATTTAACAACAAAGGACTGGTTATATCCCCAGTATGGTCGCCAGTATGTTATCACTCCAGTAATTCTCTAGTTGTGAGACTTTTGGATTTTAGTTGAGAAAACTAGAGGTAACCACAGACCAACTTTTAAACTCTAAGATCTAGCCTTCCTAGGGTTCAAAGATAGCTCTCTATATGAATTTTAACTTTGTTTTGTTTTATAAAATATTTGGCTAGTTATGATTGTGCAATTGGTTTGGTGGGAAAAATCACTGGAAGAGATGGATAGTGGGAAAGATATTTGTCCATTGGGCTAAGGAGTCAAAAGTCAAGCAGGCAGAACCAGGATCAAGGCCAAAAAGTCAAATGTTTTCAGGGCAAGATAGATAACCCTTGGAGATCTTGGAAAGTTTTTTTGTGAGATGGTATGATCAAGATAAAGAGCAATGAAGGGTTCTTTGATCCAGAAAAGGGTAGTAGTAGGCAGAGGTCAAATGAAAGAGGGAGAAATTAAGGGTTCCCTACTATGGAAATCAGAAGAAAACATGGAAATGACAAACAGTAAAAACAAGGTGCTTTTAAAAAATCCTGAAGTAATACTCTTGTTCATTCATTCAAATTTAGAACACATAATGGAATGCATGTAACAAAAAAAGATAGACAATGACAATTAGGAAATACTTCACTCCAAATAGCTCATCACATGAATCCTGAAATATGATGCTAGTTGATCTGATCCAGTCTGCTACTCGAAATTTGAACACAAAAAGCCTTCAAGTCCACAAAAATGACTATAGAAATCTTCAACAATTTATTCCACAATAATACTTCTAAAGATGAAGTATTTATACATAATTGTTTACAAAATATCCTAGAATGCTTCTAGGAATTATCTAAGGGAAATAAAAATATATTTAGAATAATAATAGAGACAGCTTCTTAACAAATCAGCAAGTTGTCCTATCTATCCAAAAGAAATTTGATTTATGATAAGAAGCAGCTGGCTGCCTTGTTGTCTTTATTGTTAGCTTTAGATATTTCAAATCTGTTTTGAAATCTGATCTGCTTTAACTAATACTCTTTCACTGATTTTATTTAACCTCTGATACTCTTTAAACTCTATAAAAGATCTTTACTGCTGTAAAAATCTATTTAACTGCAATTTCAGCAAACTATTTTCACTGTTACCTTTCTGCTTTTTTACCTTTTTACAGTAAATATGTTAGTGACTCCCAAACTTCATCACTTGGAATTTTTATTTTCTTCATCTTCCTGAAGTTTTCATCTACTTCTGTGTACCTGGAAAAGGTTAGTTTGATGAAAAAAAAGTGTTTTATTTCATGTTGTAAATAGAATAAGTCCTCAAAACTTCTAAGTAGGACTTTGCCTATTGGAATGCCTTGTCCACCACCTGATTTTTCAACTTGCTCCTTGGCATATTCTCTGATTTTTTTATTGTAGTCCTCCTGAGGCATTAATTTGTCATTGAGGACCAAAATATTAGGCAAACTTCTTTGCCTTAAATTCTCAAATTTGACCATAAACCTGGTTATGGTGGTGTTCATATTCTCACATTTTTCCTCAATTTGCTTCATCAGGTTCTTTTTGGTAATAAGTTTCCTTATCTCAAGGATAGTTTCAGTCCTGTCAGTTATTTCAAGTTCTTCTAGCTCTTGCCTATTCTTATTGTTAAGGAATTTGATTAATTCTGTTGCTTTCTCTAGTTTGTTATCCAATTCCTCTTTAGTCTTCTGAATCTCTTCTAATGTTGCTTTGAGTAAATCTCTCTGCTCAAAAATCACTTGAATTGAGGGCCATACATCATTTATGGTTTCTATGATTTTGTTCCACAAATGATTTTTCACATAGGAAATAAGTTCCTTCAAGGTTAATTCTTTCTGTAATGTCTTCAATTCTTCATTTAGTCTGATGGCTTTTTTCTCATCTGTTTTTGCATTTATTTGAGCCAAATTGTTTGTATTCTCAAGATTTTCAATCATCTGTTTCAATCTGTTGATTTCACTTGTCTTAAGAGACATTTCTTCCATAGCTTTCACTAATTTGTTAGCTTCATTTGTATGGTGAACTGTTATTGTGGATGATTCTGTAGCTGATGTGGTGGATGAAGTTACTGGCACTGTAGTAGCCATTGGTTCTTTGGGTGCCAAATTTTCAGCTAAAGTTGAAGGCACATTTGTGGTGATTACAGGAATAACTGTAGGAATTTCTGGTACTTTTTGTGTTTCTTTTTCCTGGACAAGTTTGTCCATTTGAATCTCCATTTCTTTGATTTGTGTTGTAAGCTGAAATATTAAATTCATCATGTCATCCTTCTCTTTTTGTCCTTGTATTATTTCCTTGGTTCACTTGATGGCATTTTAAGTTGTTTCCTTAATGTTGTCATATCCTCATTTTTCTTCTTCACTAATAGCTCTATTGCTTTGACATTTTCAGGGTCATATCCCACCTGCAAGATCAGTTCTTCCAAATATTTTACCCTTAGATCCTTAGGATACAAGGATGATTTATCCAGTTTCATCTGATCTTTCATGTTTGAGATGGTGTTCTGGAGTTTCTGAGCACTCATGGCTTTAGTTGTGACCGTAGAGTAAAACATTTCTGAAGTCTAACTATGGAATTCAATCTTATAAAGAGCATGAATTTTTTTTGTTGGGATTTCTACATCAATTTTCTTATGATCTTCCACTATCTTTGGATATTTTACTGTAGGCTACAACATTGACATGGTTAGATTTTGGTTTGAATAATCAAATGTAGACAGAAGTCTATTTTCAACACTTGGTGTTTGCTTGAGATATTGAGAATAGATATTATTTTTGATCTCTTCATTCTTTAACTTGATCTGTTTGTATTTTTCTTTGATATCTAGATCTTTCTCCTCAGTTTTCTGTGAGGATGAGGCTTCCATGCTCTGTTGTCTTTCTATCAACTGTGCATCTTCAGTATTAACTTGTTATTCATTATGTTTTCAGTAACTCGCTCATTGATGATGACAGTGGAAACATCTGTGTTGGTATCTAGGAGATCTGTTTCTTCAACATCAATTGTTACCATCTCTTTGCCCACAAGATTTAACTTAGGCCTTTTGTTGTATATTAACTTGAATTTAATTTTAGTGGTAGTTTCAGCAACATAGGCACCTTCTTCCCTTACTCTTTTAGTGGATTTTTCTGGCTGATCTGTAGTTTCTAAAGTGTGACTAGTATCACTTTTCTTCACTGCATATATTAAGGTATTCTCTATCCACTCAGTCTGATTTGCATATTTTTCTATCTCTGGCTTTGTCTCACGAATGAAGCAGGTTAACTTACAATTAATCATCATTTTACTTAGAATCCTTTGTGGATCATAATTCCAAGGAAAGCTTTCTTCAAATCTGTATTCTAATAGTTGTTTAGTTGCTTCTTTCTATGCATCCCTTTGATTGCAAATGAATGGTCCTATTTGATTCTTCAATTTGAATTGAGTTTTCTTCTTTGCTGCCATGAAATTTATGGAATCAGAGTTTAGTATTTGCCTGATATATTCTAAGGCAAAGATCCTCATTGATACATGTTTGGGTAACTTGTAAGGCAACAAATTAGATCCAAAGACTCTGATCTCAGTATGTTTTTCATATAAGTACCAATCACCTGTTTTGTTTTGCTCTGAAAATTGTAAAATCTTCTTCATCTCATCACTTATCCTTGGCTGCTCTTTTTTTGTCAATATTTGGATCAATGGATGAATGAATGAATCTAGAAACTCTGCATATGTGAACTCTGTGGACTCTTTCCTGATCAAAGAGGTCCAGAAGATGACTGAAAGAGGATTACCCTCTATGTCAAGATTTTGAAGAGCAATTGGAAAATTATCAGCTTGAAAATACAAGAACATTTGGAAGAGGAAAGAAGTGTATCTAAACACTCCTTCAATTGGCATTTCAGTCAACTGGTGATGGATATTGTCTGCAATATATCTAGCATAATCAAAGATTACATATGGGGGTTGTCCTGGGGAAAATGTAGATAAGAAACCTAAGATGGATTCATCAATTTTTTTATCAGTAAAGTACCCTAGGATGAATGAAAGCATAGAAATTACATGTCTTGAACCCTCTAGAAACTTTGAAGTGGAATATGGAGGATTAATTTGGGGGATTTCTACATGTAAAGGCATAAATGTCTGGAAAATCATGAACCTTTTGGGAAAATCAAGGCCAATATACAGCTTGGTAAGGGCCTCTACGGATAAAGGGACTGCTTGACGATCAGATTGGAGTTGTAGCATTTGGTTAATGGATTCAGCAGTAATGGTGAAAAGCACTTCTTTGTTGGCATTTACTATGGCTCTCTGCTCAAGCACATAATAATGTTGACATAACCTAATGACCTCTTGACATGGATGAGTTACTGGAACTACATATTTGGGCAAGTGTGATTCCCAAATATGGACTTCTTCTTCATTATCTAGGTATTTCTCATAGCTCCAGTTATGAATGTCTAGCAAATTAAATTCAACAATTGGGTTTGTTATCTTGCAGTCAATATCAGCTAATGGAATATGCTCAATGTCTATGATAGGGGGTTGTAAAGGATTTACAAAAATAAAAGTCTTAGAAGTCATGGCTGGAGTTGATTTTGGTACTTTGGAACCTTCAGGATTGCTAGAACTCTGCATTTTATTCATTCTGGCTACTTATGCAATATTAGACAGTTTGCAGAAGTATTTTTATTTTAGCAGAGGCTTCTTGGATAAAGATGGTCAAAATATGGATTTCTCTTCGGTTTTTCTTGTTATTTCTGGATTCTCAATAAGATTTATAGCCTTTTACTGGTTTAGACACAAGAAACTGGGGTTTCTTGGGCTTTTTTACTGAGCAAATAGGCTAAAAAATCATTTGAATTCAGGCGTAGAGGTTTTTGGATACCTTCAGAGGATTTCTGGCTTAATTTAAAGTTTAAACAATTTATAAAAACTCACAATTTCCCTTTAAAACAACACGCAGCAAAAAATAGGGTTTTTGCAGAAAATTTGACAGGGTTTGGCCTTTTTTTGGACTTTTTGACAGGTTTCTATGGATCAGTTTTTGAATTATGACTGGAATTGTATTTTTAAAGGTCTTTCAAATTGATAACAGATCTGAATTCCAGAGAAATACATGTTATACACAGGTATAAGGCTTCGAAGATGTTTCTGAGGTTTTTGAAAGGTTTGAACAGCTCCTTTTTTATCTCTAGAGCAATTCAGAGCTTCGTAGCAATCTTTAATGGTTGCAGGTTGAAATTTGCAAGCTTTTGGCATAGAAATGGCGGAAAAAATATTTGTTTTACATTCTGGGTGGCTTATACAGGGTTAACGTGCAGAAAGAGATAGGAAATGAATGCATTTCCTATGTTTATTATGCATATTAGGTTACATTTACTCTGCAATGAATGACGGTCACATCGGGCGGGAAAATGGTTTTCGGGCTCAAAGGGTCAAAACCACAAGCAGTTATCGCGTGCAGTTTGGGTGGTATGTTTTTTTGGAGTGATCGAACGTGATCCAATGAAAAGGGAGCACGTGGAGGAGAGAGGAAATGGGAATACCACCCATTTCGCGTAGAAATGAAATGGTGGTGATTGTGCAAGTTTATTTTCGATATGACATTTCCACCATTGGATTGCGGGGTGAGACTGCAAATGGTCAAGATCTGTTATGAAAGTTGCATCGGGATTGGGGAGTGGGGCCAGGGTTGATCAATGCGGCGGGGTCGGTTTTAACTTTATAAATAAAATTTAATTAAAGTTAAAACTTTGGTTATATGATGGCGGGGAGAAAAACGTCGGGGATAATGTTTATATATGTTTTAATTAAAACATTTACCAATGTTTTAACTAATGTACTAGGCGCAGGTTTATTTATATTATATGGTATAATAAACTTTTTAATTGTTTGAATACCATAAGGGGTGGGTATTTATATATAGATATGGTAAACCAATGGGATGGGGGCAGGATTTATATTTCGCACATGGGATATTATATCATTGGTTTTAACGTTAAAATAATGGGTTTGTCGGTTATATTTAGAATAAAAGGGTTTTAATAATATACATGTGGGTGCAACTTAGGGAATTAATATATATAGTTAGTAGTTAATATGAAATAAGGGGTGAAGTGTAGGGGATATGAAAATACATGTTTTAAATTTAAGTAAAGTGAAAATGATAGAAAAAATAAAGCATTTTTGTTTCTTTTGTTTTTCACACTTTTAACTTAGGATAAAATGTATTTCATGGGTTTTGAGTGTTTTGAAAGGAAAATGAAATTAGTTACTTAGGGTTTTACTTTTACTAAGTAAAAATAGGTTTTTACTTAGGGGAAAGGGATTATGATTATGAATGAAGGACAAAAGCTGATGAATGTGGGTCTAGTGTGGGAATTCAATATTTTTAACCAATCAGTTATCGAGCCTTGGGTCCGGTCCCAACAAAAGTCAGAGAAATGCTATGAGCCCCTTTGACTGATAGTTTAGAATATTGAATAATTGTAGGGGATGGGAAATTAGTGATTTTTGGCCAATGATGTCTTATTACATGCTTTCACAACTGCTTTCTACCTACCCATCTTTATTTCTAACATTTTTTACTTCATTTTCATGGGTGCATTTAGGCTTGCAACCTTATATCAGTTTTTTCTTTTAAATCATAAATCTATCTAAGTCTAACCTTATTTCATCTGAGGGCTCAGATTAAATTTTTGAGCTCCTCATAATTCTATACCTATCTAATGATTTTTCAAGTTTATACTATTTGAAATATCTTTATCCTCTATCTAAAACATGAAATTCAAAGCATGAAAAGCTAAGATTAAATTGTTTAACTAATCATGGATTATGGCATTTATTGACAATCTGCACATAATCATTATTCTTGCAGTAAAAGATAATAGTATTGGCATTTTGACTTGCTCACTTTCATGTCTTTTTCTCTTTTTTATTTTGGGTTCTATCTTTTTCTAAGTTCTTTGATATTTCTTTTAAGACTTTTACCCTCTTTTCATTTTTTATTATTTTTCATTTTTTCAAAATATGGGAAAACAACTTGCAGAAATCAAGGTATGTACATATTTACAAGACTTTCATAGTCAATTCAAAAATTATGAACCCTATTATTATAGGACCCTAACATGGTCCATAGCGGTTTCTTGGTTCAGAAGCAAGCAAATACCTATCGAACTCGGCTCGAAAAAATCAGAATACATGGATGTCAATCAAGCAATATGTGAGTTGATCTGGATGATAAATATACTTGTTGGATTGTTTGGTCAAATGATGGATCCAACTGTGATCTATTGTGATAACCTGAGTTGCATCAATCTCTCTAAAAATCATGTTTTTCACAATTGATCCAAGCATATAGATATTTGGTATCACCATTTATGAGACTGTGCGCAGAGGTGAATTATGTTGTTGTAGTACATTTTGACAGAGGAACAAGATGCAAACATTTTGACAAAGACCTTGTCAAGATGGAAGTTCAAGTTTCACAGGTGCAAGATAGGGGTGCTTGATAATCCCTTTCTTGTTGAGAGGGAGTGTTAAAACATGCAACAAGAAATTCTCAATTTTATTTTGCCTTGATTAAATTGAGAAATTTTGAATTTCCACATCAACAAATAACTTGTATGATGTTAAATTTAGTGACATGGCTTGTGTCACCCAGTTTACTCAATAAATTCAAATTGGAAGATTTAAATTTCAATTTAGCATGTGTGATTGCTAATTTGTAGCAATCAGGGTCAATTATCTAAGGTTGTTTTCAATTGAGCTAGTTCCAACTATTGGACGAACTATTGGAGGGTCAAGTTGTGCAGTGGGACTTCAGTAAAACTCAGTGATAATCCAATTAACTAATAAATCAACCTGAAATATCTAGTGCATGCAGAGAATTTTAATTACCAAGTTTAGATGGATATTCCAAGGCAATGTAACATCAGTGGTAGACTAGTTTTTAGTGTAGAGGTGTTGAATGCAGTTAGTTGATCAGCCTAAAGGAATTACGAAATCAGTTAGAGGAATTTCCTCAATAATAGGCGCCTAATTCCTCAAGGAACAGTGCAAGGAAATAGGAGCTCAAACCAAGGCAGAAATTTACTAAGTTTGGGTCAGAGGACTTCAGTGAGCAGAGAGATAGGTTGTGCACTTGCAGGGTGAGCTCAGTTAAAAAAGAAATTGTAATGCATATCTATTCATTTTATTGATGCAATATGAAGTGGGGTTTTTAGCATATTTTTTTCCTCAAATAAAAATATTTTTTGCATGTGTTTTATTTCTTATTACATGTCTGAAATTTTTGTTCTAAATTGTGAAATGATGTCTGTAGAATAGTATAGTAGGTTTGTGTCTTTTGATTTTGAATAAAACTTCATTAACAGTTGAAAATATACAACATAATTTCTATAGTTGGGTATGGAGGATATTGAGGATTTCTCCCATAAATTCCTTGCTAACCTTGTTGCCAAGATTTGTTTTTGGGTTGAGATGGCCAAGGCCGCCAAGGAAATGGTGTGTTCCAATTACTTTGAGATGGATGTGCATAACCTTGAAATTGTCAATTAGGTTCTTGCAACATACTAGGTTGACTAGGTTTCCATAGTCCTATTGGAGCTACATAACAGAGTTGTTTTGGTGATTGACTTGCTACACTATCTTCTTGGTAATATTCCTTCAACCTTGGTAATGATGGGAAATATTTATTAGCATGTTATTCTGCATGGATAAAACAAATAGCAACATCTAATTTTTTCTCATTTTTCATTCTTAACATTTCTACTTATTCACTTACGTTTCTAAGAATGTATGTTTTAAATTTATCAAGCAAATTTTCAATTCTAGCTTGACTTACCGATCTCGATGTTGATTGACTTAATCTTTCCCTTCCTCCCGATATGTGCTTTCACATTTCACAAATTTCTTCAAATGATAATTTTTTACATCACCTCTACTCATTAGATGAAGGAGAATAACCCACTCATCTCTAATTGTTCTAAGTAAGAGGGTTTTTACTGTGTCAAATCTTAAATGATGTAATTGTGCCCTCTTAACATTATACATAAATATCTCTATTAGATGTTCAAGGCTCTCATCTTATTGTTGAGTCATTCTAAAGATGTCTTATTTAAGATTATGATCTTTATATTTTTCTAGAAATATCTTTTGCATATCATTCCATGATCTTATTGAATTATTCCCTAAACTCATAAACTATTTAAGAGATCCATCCTTCAATGTTGCCCAAAAAAATCTCAAATTTGTAAGTGTTTAGTAAGTAATTATAATATCTACAAAGGTTTTCAAATTCAAAGAGAAAGGTTTATGGATCCTCTGACCCCATAGCATGGAAGTTGGGAAGGAAATGTGGAGGGATGTTTCTCATATGAACACTAATATCATTATCTTGAATGGGAAATCCTAGAGAACCTTCTTCATTATCATCATCTCCATCCATTTTTTCTACCTTATCTACCTCCTCCTCTTCTTCTACCTGCAAAAGTGGATGGTGATGTGGTTCTTACTACACCATGTGATCAAATAGGGGGGTTTGATGTTGGAGAATTAATTCTTTATTTTTTATTTAAAAAAAAAAATGAATAAGAATTATAATGTAGTGCAATTTTCTGAAATGAAATATTCCTAATACATTTTATTTTATTTTTTCAGAAATGGATCAACTAGGGAAGAAAAAAATGCATACTTTGACACCTCCCCAGAAACGATCCTAAAAAGTAATGAGCCCTAGCATTGCAACAAGAAAGTTGCAACTCCTAAGGTAACCAACTTTAATTATCAATCTGGGGGTCATAGAAACTTAAGAGGTGTCGGCACTATATGTGCAGCATGCAGTGTGTCCTTCTTTCCTTGATCTGATGGAATAAAGTGAATATCATGAAATCAAAGCCTAAAATAATTGCAGAAATGGAAAGGTTACCCTGTTTGCATGAAATATAAATTTTTCTATATCAATGTAAATGATCATCCTAATTGCATAAATTTAAAGGCTATACTACTTGCAAAAATGTAAACATTAAGCTAGCAAAATGTAAATGTTGCATTGAAAGGAAACCTAGTATATGGAATGGTAACAATGCTTGAAATAGCAGCCATAGCTTAATAATAAATAAAGAAAATTAATATAACTTTAATGAAGGAAATATCATGTAATCAATCACTACATTCCAGGGAGTTTAGATCCATTGATAGAGTTCATTAGATGTGACAATCAAGAAAAGCATTATTGTGTTATCTAATTCATAAATATGTCCACTAACCCAAATTGAAAAGGTGAATTGCAATGGATAAGAGGTCATTCTTAAGAGGTATTTGGTCTTACTCAATCATGGATCCAGAGCCTAGAAGCCATGATTCAAGCCTAAGAGACAAAAACCAAGCTTTTGGAGCAAATTTGGTCAAGTTTACACGTGTTATAGGACTGCTACAAGACTGCTACTCCTCGATATAGCTTGTTGAATGCCAAAGAAAATAAAATTTGAATGATATGGGAAAAAAAATATTAATTAGTATTCCCTACGACTCCATTCCAAGTGGAATCACTCAAAAATAACTTTGTTAACATGTGCTAAAAAATAGAGGAAAATTAGTACTCTAAAAACTAGAAAGTCAAGAATCAGTGAGCTAGTTAACCTACCAAATGCCTACCCTAATCAAGTGAAAAATATATGGGGTAATTTTTTTTATTAACTTGAATGTTTTTAGGAATCATTCTAACTGGAATCAACTCAAAATAGGCTCGTTAAGATGTGCTAAAAAATAGTAGAAATATACTACTATTTTGCTACAAGAGACATCCAAACATTCTAGATTTATGAACTCGTAAACATATCCAAGTAGCTCAGTGATAAATATGACTTTTCAAAGTTTTTAAAAGGATTCATAATTATTTTGACTCTGTAAATAACCTACAAAAAAGCTCACTTCAATCTTTAACCAGTATGACCTACAGCAAAGGAAACATGAATAGTAAATGCAGAAATAAGACACGCAAGTGAAAAAGACAATCAAAGGAAATAAAAAAGCAGTAAAACAGGGATTTGAGGCTCCTGGAATGGCCAAGACCAATGATACTTAGAGTCATATGAAGGAAAACAAGATTTAGAAGCTAAAAATGGCACCAAAATTCATTATTTGAATCAGTCCAAGTACATCCCCACTAAAAATGAAAGTGGAGCTGCTAAATAAAAACATTTCTCCACAAGAAGACTAATAAATACCTTCTCCTAGAGGAAAAATTCAAATTGGTACTTATACAAAGTGATGAGGAATCATTTTCCTTTAAAGGAGGCTTCTTTCCCCTCCAAACCCCCTTAAAAAGTGGATCTAGTTTCCAATACTACGAATATTCATCAAAATGACAGGGAACACTTTCCTAGATATTCTCAATCAATGGAGATCCATAATTTGTAATTAATTTCATGATATTTTTTTAATTTATCATCCAATATTGATCCATCCTATAGTAGGAAGAAAGTCCCTATATTATCCCATTGAGAATTTACTCAATATCCTCTCAATATTCTGCAAAAATTAATAATATTAGGCACATAATATACAATTATCTCTAAACCTTCTTAAGAACATATTAAAGCTAAAAAACATTATTAAGTGTAGAAGGAGATATTTAATATAGCCTTTATGTGCCTAATAAAGGTTATATGGGCCTTAATTTGTGTCTAATTTAGAGGCCCATCAGGAAATGTATTTCTTAGTCTTCTTGTGGAGAAAATTTGTTATTTAATAGCTCTACTTTCATTTCTTGCAGGGATGTACTTGGATCGACTCTAATAATGTAGTTTGGTGCCAGTTTTAGCTTCTAAAGCTTGGTTTCCTTCATAGGACTCTAAGTATACTTGGGCTTGGACATCCCAGGAGTCTCAGAGCCCTATTGTACAATTTATTTGTCTTCTTTACACTTTTTATTCACTTGCATATATTATTCTTTTTTTTCTTATTTTTTCATTGAGTCCTAAAAATATTCTAATTAATATTAAAATTTATCCCATATCATTTTCACTTGCCCAGGTTAGGCATTTGGTAGGTTAGCTAGCTCACTAATTCTAGAATTTCTGATTTTTAGAGTAGCAATTTTCTGCTAATTTTTAGCACATGTTAGAAATAGTATTTTTGAGTGATTCCACTTCTAATGGAGTCCTAGGACATCCTAATTAATAACACAATTTACCCTATCTAATTTTCATTTGATTTGTTTGGGAATTTGGCAATTTAACTCGAGAAACAACAATCGTGTAGCAATCTTGTAGCAGTTTTTTTTTCGATATTCCTTGCCCATATTCACTCCAAAATCATGGTAGAAGTATATTTATAGCCTATGAGTGATATACAAACACTTTGGTTGAGCTAATGCTTGGTTAGGTTTCCATTTAGATCTTACATTGATATCTTCTTGAATGTTGATGTCTAAAATTAGTCCAGGTTTCCTTTCTAAAATTTACTTTAAGAAAAGTGTGCTTTCCTTCTTGCAAAGTAATCTATGACTTTTCTTTCCTGAAAAATAGAATATATTTCCTTTAATACAATTTCCTTTCTATCAAGACATATTAGATTTTCTTTGTTTTCATTGTGTTTTACAATTTTGAAAATATAATAGATTTCCTTTCTGTCATTTACTTTCCAACAAAAGTACAACAGGTTTTCTTATTGTTATATAACTTTTGCAACTTAATATTGGCATCTTACCTAGGTATTTACTCATTTTAAATTGTTTCATTTCTTTCTCTTGCATCAAAGGGAGTGATAATGAAAAGATGAATATGTTGAACATAAAGTCCTGACTCCTCTTAAGTTTGTACAAACTTCAAGTTAATAATTGAAGTTGGTATCCTTGGGAGTTGCAGCATTCATGTTGCAATACTGGGGCTCATCACTCCTATAATATAATTATAATCCCATAAGGGACCTATTTTTAGCCACATTCTTAGGTTTTGGCCATTCCATTATGAACTTAATATTCTATGGATCAACTACAACTCCCTCTTTTGAGACAATGTGCCTCAAATAATGAATATGTGATTAAAAGAAATCACATTTATCAATTTTTGCATAATGATTATGTTCTATTAGCAACTATAGTAACTATATCCAAATTCTCTTCATGTTCCTCCTTGGTCTTTGAATAGACCAAAATTTCATCAACAAAAACCACTACATATTTATCCAAGTAAGGGCACAACATATTGTTCATAAGGCACATAAAATTCGCAGGGGAATTAGTAAGCCCAAAGGGTACTACCATGAACTTGTAATTCCCATACCTTGTTTTGAAGGTTGTTTAATGTATATCCTCATCTTCAATGTTCACCTAATGATAGACTGATCTCATATCAATCTTGAAGAATATTTTTGCTCCCCTTAATTGATCGAATAAATCATCAATTCATGGAAAGGGATACCTATTACTGATGTTTACCTTATTCAATTGCATATAGTCAATGCACAACTTAAGTGTGGTATCCTTCTTCTTCATTAATAGAATTGGTGTTCCTCGTGGAGACATGCTTGGCCTTATGTAGCCCTTTTCCAACATCTCCTTGAGTTGTAGCTTCAACTCAACTAATTCTGGAGTGCTCATTCTATATGGAACCTTGAATGATAGAGTTTCTCATGGAATTAATTCAATAAAAAAATCCACCTCTATATGAGGAGTAAATCCAGGTATATATTTAGGAAAGACATCTTGGAATTGTTTCAAAATGGGATTTTTTGACAGAAAATTAGTGTTCTCTCCCTAGTGTTGTTAGCTTCAGCATTGTAGGAAATTTTTATAGAAAATAAAATTCATCTCTTCTGATAGCTTCTCTTGGCTTGTGTGGTTGTAGCTAATCTTATTGATATGGTTTTTTTTTTTTCCCTCCAATATCCTTCTTTCCCCACACTCATCTAAGTATGTATTTCCCTTTCAAGGCAATCTACCTTAGTGCAATGCAAGTATATCCAATGCATACCCAACAATATGTTATATGATCCTAGTGGAAGCACATTAATATTTTCAACGATAGGCATGACATTCAATTCAATTGGGAAATCTCTCACCTAATATTCAACTCTTCTCCTTGTCCCTATTTCCAATTGAACCAACTATGATTCTTTGTGTGACTCCTTAGCAAATTGACACTACTCTACGATAACTAGACTAATATATTTATGTGTTATCATACACACATATAACGGTTAGATATTAACAAAATTCCAGTGCATAATAAAAGTTATCACCTTGGCTTGTTGCTGGAAATATGTTGATGTAGGCTAGTTGCAGCATTACACCTCAGTTAGAAAATCAGTATCAATAAAGCATATCCAATAATTACTATAATGCTACATGCATATGTATATCACCATGAATAAATACCAAACAAAACACAACAATCAATTTTAACACATAACACATGTGATATAGCCTTAATTAATCTCTTAAGTCTTATAGTTTAACCTTATCTTCATTTCATCTAAGACAAAACCCATCTAGTAGGAGTGTTGAACTTGGGAGATCTTATACTACTTTGTGACATACACCTCTACTATACATAGCCCCAAATAAGGGTAAAAGGAGATAGTTACTAAGTTCGACCAACCTCCAAGGTATAGTTATCGAAATGGGGTCTAAAATTTTTGAAATATTTTTTACTTCTTCAAAAATTAAAATGGATGACATCGTTGTATATGTCTCATCGAGACCTTTCAAAAAATATAAATTTACTCCAAGCCGACAACCAGATCAAGAGATATGGCCATTTAAAAAATAGCCCATCGGATAGTTCCATGTCATATAACCTCCCATGTGGCACCCACATGGTCCCCACGTGGTTATCCAAGTCATACGCCATGTAATTCCAAGTAGAATTTTTCTACCTACTCATGATTGGCCATGTTACACCATTTCCATGGATCACGTAATGGGTGCATACATTATACACAAGGGTTAAACCCCTTCCAACTATATACATACCAAGTGGGTCCCCTATACACCACCTCATCCCGGTGATTAAATCTTGGGAATTCCACTTGCATTCTCTCATCAAATATTCAAGGGTGAACCTTTTGGGATTGTGTGGATCCTTGTGGACCCTACTTCCAATGTGTCCCAAAACATTCATTACAGTTTTTTGCTCAACTCTAGCCTTCCAAATCACCCTGGTCATTCCTCTTATGACGCATTCAATATTGTCGAGATGACCTGGCCTATTTAAAATTCCAAGGTGACATGGACAACCTATGAGGCTTACCTGCCCCAATGTGTTGCATTCACTGGATAAATTTCCACATTCTTCAATAGTGCCTCCACTTGAAATATCTAGGGCCTAGGATGCTTGGGTGATGTCATCAAAATAAATCGGCGGGGTGACTTTAGTGTTGAGAAACCAAGTGTAGTAGAGATTAATCTTGATTTATCTTTCTTAAGTATTACCTGTGAATCTTAACTCCCTTATTATTACTTCTTATGTTTTCTTCATTAATCAATTATACAAATGTTCAGTCTTTCAAGAAAATAAAAGGGACAAGAGACACCAAAGTTAGGCTTCAAGCCATGGAAAAACCCCACAAGGGGAATCCTTCTCTTATAGAAGAAGATTAGAAGGAGATATCCAAGACCAATATAAATAATACCACAAAAAATTCAAATTCAAACCATCCTCCAAGTCACCTCAAAGGTCAAATTCAACAATGGTAAAATTGTCCCAAATCTGGTTAACTCCTAAAATTTCAGTCTAAAAATTTTGGCCCCTGAAATTTCAGGTTTGCAGTAGCACAGAAAAATTCAACCTTCAATTATGAAATTTTTTCAAGCAAAAATATTCTTCTCTCTTATTTGTTTTCATTTCTCTCTCCTTTGATTTCTGCTTATTTTCCTCCTTCGCATGATTCAGATGTACTTCTTGTGTGATTGGATGATCTCCAAGAGGGTCGAACTTGCTTCTTATATATAGTTGTCAAGGAGATCAAACATGTATCTCTTGGAGGCCCAATCCCACTTGTTACAAGGAGGTTTGGGTTGAAAGTTTGTGGACTTATTGACTCAAAATAAAATTCAAAATTATTTTCTTACAAATGTCCAGAAGGGACATGACTCAAGTACATTTTTCTTTGAATCGTAATAAATTATTTTTTACTCTTTTTTAAGGCTATGAGCATGAAGAACATGCTTTGATCAAATATAAATATAATAATGAATATAATAAATAATCAATGACATTTTTACATTGCATTATGAAGAGCGACACTAGTTAAAATTTCAACAATCCCTCTTAACTAGGGAGGTATTCATAATAACTCCACATGATATTGTCAAGTTGAAATATTCATATAAGAAAGGTGTTGAGAATTTTGAGGGTTGGTGATTAATTCAAATTCTCTTCTTGATAGTTACTTGTGAGCTTACTTAATTTACTTATGTCTTCTTTTCTTATCTTATTTAGTCTTTCATCAAGTCAATTACCAAAATACAAGAGACACAAATTTAGGCTCTTCAAGCCAGGGAAAAACCTCTCCCTCTTGGAGAGGAAAACCCACAAGAAATTTTTCTTATATATCTTTCAGATGACAAGTACCATGACCCAGACTTATACCCTTGACCTATGTATGCCTCAAAGACCTTGTCACCACTTCTTTGTCGACCTCTAATGCTTATCCCTCTTTTTTGCACCAACCTGCACTATCCTGCACCAGCACTAGAGAACTCGATCTATAAGTTTATCTACAAGAATTCCTTGATTATTCAGTTATTGGGAATAAGATCATTCGAGATCTTATCTTTCACTTCATACATCCTTGAATTTGGAAATATATTACTTTCTTTTATAGAATGTGATTAGGAAGGTAAATCAAAGGTTTACCTTCCTCTTTTCTTACACTGCAATAACCTTTAGACTTTATATAACATCATGATCATCAATCTTAGCCCATGAAATCTGAATTCTTCTCAGAATAATTTCACACTAATCCTTATCCCATATCCGCATTCTTATCTTGAAATATTGCTTGCAACTCACATTTTATCTCAAACTTTATTACATTGTACAATATCGCAGAGATGCCTGCAATTTATTCAGACATGGCTGCAACTTTTCTTCTCATCAATCTGCATCTATCTATGTCATGTGCCCGCACTTCTTCCTTATCACAAGTCTGCATAAAAACCCTACTTTTACTTTAGATAAATCTACATTTCTTGGTGGAAAAAAGAACTGCAAGTTCTTAGGTATATATAGTGTACATATCCTGTCTTTAGGCCGACCAGTCATCCAGCATGTAGGCTAACTTCACCAATGTATATAGGCCAACATGGAGAACATCTAATCCAACATTAATGAGGGTATCTTTGAGCATCATTCAGGTTCTATTTCTTCATGGTATCGTGACAAGGTCTTGGAGCATTTTAGATGACTAGACTCTTCATATTTATGACCCTTAATTATATTTATAACTAGAAGACACAACCTAATATACATCAAGAATAATTCTATTGACCTATAATAAAACCTTGCTCATGAAACCCATGAAGAAAGCATAACAAAATTACATTTTATTATCTTTGTCTTCTATTTTACATAAATACATAATTACATAGTCAATATGAATACCGATCATAGTTACACTTTTCAACACTCCCTCTTAACTAGGGAGGTATTCATACAGGTACATGGTCACTTTCAAACTGAAGAATCTCATAAGAAGAATCGGATTGGTAATCACATCTATATAGCATCATATTAACTAGCATTGTTTTAGTGCAAGGCCTTGACTAACAACCCCATCTCTCAACGAGACAATGGGCTACAATGTTGGCGAGACACATGACTTATAGACACCATAGTCATTGTCTCTCTAAGGTACATACTCCACCCAGGTGTTCAAAAAGTATGACCTTCTTGGACTATTCTTCTCTTGGGTAGATAGCCCTCAAAGAATATTGGTCCACGACTACTCTTATCTTGAATGCCCTATCTCATCTCAAAGAGTATCGAATGTCAGATGATTACCCAATCGTCCATTCTGTCTTCCCAGTGAAGACTAGAATGATGTGTATATCTCTCCCTCTCATCCAGGGAAGGCCTATTCCACAAGGGAATGTACTCATTCATATACAAGGAATGTACCTAAGCTCATTCTTAGGAATTACCAAGTTTCTTCCAAGTAATAAACTTACCACCAGGATCCCTCTTAACCAAAGACCCACAATAGCAATGGTGAGACACCCAAATTCTCATGAAGAATTCTTTCCCTCGATGTCATGGATTTCCATATTGAGGAATCTTCAACTTTACCTTCATAGGGCACAAATCATCCATCACTTTCATCAATGAGTCATGTCATCTACCAGAAAGTGATTCATCATTCTTTATCATCTGGTTCACCTTTTATGCCACGTTGCTTTCTATCAAATCATCACCAAGTATGTTACATCCTTTCACATGATTAGCAACCCTGCACAAATTCATCCAGATGAACATATACATATGAACTTTTAAATCAAAATTTACCTTAGTGATGATCTTTTATCATGAAATATTCTTATAGGAATTGGCATCCTTTATTCATATTGACACCTCTCCTAATGATATTTTTTTTCAAGGGTCTTCTTCTTTACCAGACTTCTATCAGAGTCTAAATACCCTCCCAGTAGATATTCTAGTCACATATTCTTGGCTTTCAGATGATAATTGCCTCTTGACATGGTTGCACTTCATGATATCTTCCTTTTTGCACATCTTCATTCCCAGGAACTTCCCATTTCCAGTTCCTCGTTCATATACAACTACCTCATATTCCATATGAGGATATATTATGTTGATTTCATTTGTCAATGCACCGTGAGAGATCCTCCTCCATATATCATACTTCTAAACATAGAATTCCATTACCTGCAACCATATGACATGACTTCACATCATCCAGTGTCAGCATATAAATATATATACCTCATACCTTTTTCTTTTGAGTCATCTTGTAGTAGTTTTACTAGAATGAGGAACTTCAATCCATTAACCCGCTTCATCAATATGTCATCACATCCTAATCCCAGAATTCTATAGCATAGAATTATTTGATGAAACCTTTATGCTTTCTTTCTAACTAGTGAATTCATAGATAATTCCATTATAAAATGCCAGCACATGTTTCCATGATGACCCTTGATCTTGATGACTTCCTTCCATCAATATTGTTATCAGTGAGGTTTTTCTAGGAGCTGATTCACCAAGAGCTCCTATCATGCTTCTATCATGATGATATTACTATATATTTCTTCCTATCATACTAACCAACAGAAATCACTTAAAGAAGAATATGATATTAATCATAATAGAGATCTTTCCTTTCTTCTTTCTTAGATTTCTTAACATCTGGTTCTACCCTTTAATCTGTGACATGGGCTTCTTCCTTTTTCCTCTTGTCCTTTCCATATTTAGAAAAATCTCTTTTATAATGCCCAAGCTCATTAAATCTAAAGCATTGTACTTTTTCCATATTCTTATTTTATTTTGAGGATCAAATTTTCCAAATCTTCCTTTCTTCCTAGATATGGTTGCAAAGGCTTGATTCCCTTCACTTGATCCTATATCATCTTTGGCTTTCAATATTGTTTTCTCTATTTTATATAGAGACCATAAATCATGGAATGGTGTTGTTTCTTTATTCCTGTATAAACTTGAAGTGAAACTTCCACATTCTTCTGGTAGAGAATTCATCACCATTGTAGCATCTCAGTGTCAGACATTACTTCTCCCAGTTCCTGTAGTTGGTCTCTTATTTTAGAAATCCTCATAAAGTATGAAGTTATTCCTTCTTCTCTTGACACTTTCATTGTGTATAGTTCTTCTATCAGAGAGATTACTTCTCCTGCAGTACTCATAGATAATAGCTCCACCATTTTCTCATATATTTCTTTTGCAGACTTCAATTTTGATACATATGGAATGAGTGAGTCCTTAATGGATTCTATGAAAATCCTCTGGGCTCTAATTTCTCCTTTCATGTACTTGGCATGAGCTGGAGCATCTTATTTTTAGGGTTGAATTGTAGATCCTTCTATGTAATCCATAACTTCGTCTTCAATTAAATTCAAATCTGTCATCTTCTTCCATGCACTAAAGTTTGATGACCCAAACAATTTGTTGCTTTCTTTACAATAAGTCATCTTGACATATTTAAGTAAGGTCATAGATACTTACTTGAGTAGATTGACTTGCAGCTTCTTTGATGATGATGAAGATGAAGTCAAGAGCTTCTTCTAAGATTAAAATATCCAATGAAGGTGTTCTTGGATCCTTGATGATAAAGGATATCTTCAAAAGATGATGTTTCTTCCAACAATGAATTTTGAATATAAATTTTTGATGGAAAATATTATTGTCTTGATGAGTTTATCCTTTGAATGAGATGAAGATATGTCTTGAAATAGCTTGAGATTTTTCCTTGAAATAGAAAACTAATTTGACTTTTCACCCAAGCTTTGATCTTTGCTTCCTGGAGTGTCTTCTTGTTAAGTAGCCCTTGCGTTCAACACCTTAGCTCTAATTCCATGTTGAGAATTTAGAGGTCTGGTATTAATTCAAATTCTCTTCTTGATAATTACGTGTGATCTTACTTAATTTATTTATGTCTTATCTTCTTAGCTTATTTATTCTTTCATCAAGTCAATTGCCAAAATACAAGAGACACAAATTTAGGTTCTTCAAGCTAGGGCAAAACCTCTCCCTCTTGGAGAGGAAAACCCACAAGAAATTCTTCTTATAGATCTCTCAGATGACAAGTACCATGACCAAGACTCATACCCTTGACCTATGTATGCCTCCAAGACCTTGTCACCGCTTCTTTGTCAACCTCCAATGCTTATCCTTATTTTCTACACCAACCTGAATTGTCCTGCACCAGCACTAGAGAACTCGATCTCTAATTTTATCTACAAGCACTCCTTGATTATTCAATTATTGGGAACAAGATCATTCAAAATCTTATCTTTCACTTCATATATCCTTGAATCTGGAAATATATTACTTTCTTTTATAGATTGTGATTAGGAAGGTAAATCACATATTTACCTTCCTCTTTTCTTACACTGCAATAACCTTTAGAATTTATATAACATCATGATCATCAATATTAGCCCATGACATTTGAATGCTTCTCAGATTAATTGCACACTAATCCTTATCATAGATCCGCATTCTTTTCTTGAAATATTTCCTACAACTCATATTTTATCTCAGACTTTATTACATTGTACAATATCATAGAGATGTGCGCAATTTATTCAGATTTTTCTGCAACTTTTCTTCTCATCAATCCGCATCTATCTATGCCATATGCCCGCACTTCTTCCTTATCACAAGTCCGCATACAAACCATGATTTTACTTCAGATAAATTCACATTTCTTGGTGGACAAATGAGCAGCAGGTTCATTGGTATATATAGTGCACATATCCTATCTTTAGGCTGATCATTCATCCAGCATGTAGGCTGACTTCACTATTGTATATAGGCCGACATGGAGAGCATCTAATCTAGTTTTAATGAGGGTATATTTGAGCATCATCTAGGTGCTATTTCTTCATGGTATCATGACAAGGTCTTGGAGCATTTTAGATGACTAGACTCTTCATATTTATGACCCTTAATTATATTTATAACTAGAATACACAACCTAATAGACATCAAGAAGAAGTCTATTGACCTATAATAAAACCTTTCTCATGAAACCCATGAATCAAGCATAACAAAAAGCACATTTTATTATCTTTGTCTTATATTTTACATAATTACATAGTCAATATGAAGACCAATCCTAGTTAAAATTTTCAACAAAAGGATCCAGATTGATAAGTATCAATGATCATAGCATCATCATAAATAGCATTTTCAAATTACGAAGGCATTAACAAGTACGCTTTATATCTACACTAGATCAAAGCATGGTGTTGAGAGGCATAATATGGACACTACTGCCTCTCAAGGCACACACCCCACCTAGTTGTTCCCAAGATATGACCTCACGGGACCATTTCCTAATCCCAAGGAAAAGTACGTCCTCCAGACCATCCTTTACCAATTCCATGTATCCAAAATAGGATTTTAATCCTAATCAACCACAATTCATGACTCAAGAATGTATCTGCCTAATTATTATCCAATATACCATTCTCCCTACCAGTGTTCATGCACCAGGATTTTGGGTGCTAGTCTTGGCCATAGTATGTGACACATGGAGAACACAGTGTCCATCGTCACTCCCTCTCAACCAAGAAGGAGATCCTCACTCTGTATCAAATAGGGAGAAGATAACTACAAGAACGAGATTTTCTTAGAAGTACTCACACTTTCCTTATATCATTTACATGTTCTTCTATGGAGATTTTTTGTAGCTTCTCGACTCTATATGCATCATACTCTTCAATCTTAAATCACTTCAACCTTCCTGGTTCTCTGATGATCTCTGTACAGCTTTGTTTAATATCATAATTGAATTCATCATGTCATCAAGTAGTTCATCAAACACATTATGGATCCAAACTTCTTCATGATTGATTGTACAAGCCTTCACATCTTCTTCCTTCACATTGCAACAGAGTTCTGCTTCATGCTCTTGAAAGAAATCATACTAGTTCGCAACGATCAGTAGTATATTTATCAGCATCAATATTATTAAGCTAATCTATGTGTTCTTGAATCAAATATATCAGGGAACCAATAATTTATTGGCATAATGTTGTATCAACAATATCAAAACTCTTCAAATTATTGCTAAAGGGTATTTCCATATATATTTCATTTTTCCTTTTGATCACAAACTTATTTTCTAACTTTGTATCCATCCAAGATCTTACAACTCCCTCTTTCCAGCTGAGGTAAGTGAAATTATTCCCTTTTATTAAGTCTTACTTTCATGTTGTCATCTAATCAACTTATTAAATGCATTCTTAAAAATTATTTCTCCTTCATTTATGTCTTCTAAGATTCAAAAAAAATATTTGTGATTTGTTATCTTCTTTCAATTTGTCCATCTACCAGTAAATCTTATATAGTTCTAGTATTGGCCTACAAATTTTATTAGAAGATTATGAAAGAGAAAAAATAAAAGTGTATATACAAAATAACAACAATAGTAATCAAAGAAAAGAGATGTAGAGTACTTATTTTTCTTAGGAAGGTCAACTCCCTCTTAATCTTGGACCTGTTCACCAACCTTGTTCTCACATTAGCATGATGTCATTTTTGTCATTTTCAAGAGCTAGATCTTCTTATTACAATGGAAACAATTAGTTAGGGTTTTATTCCTAGGGTTTTCTAATTAAAACCATTTCTAGGGTTTACAAACCAAAGTCTTCAAGATCTTCCATTTAAGAATTACAAATTCTAAGGCCATACTAATGAGTTAGTTTCAAACCCTCGAAATTTCATTAGAGAACTCTCTATACATGAGATGGAATTCATTTCATTCCTTGATTTCAAAAACATAGTCTTTGTATGGAAGGAAGGAATTCAAATGCTAACATATCAATGATCTCTAAAATATATCTACAAAAACCCTTATTATGATGCATTATTATCTTTCAAGAGACCATTAGATCACCATATTAGCATTATATGCACTACAATTGGCATAGGTCATTGATTGTATATGAACAAAGTTTATACATACATTTTTAATATCACCTCATTCATTCTAGTAGAGACCTTATCCTTTGACTTTTCTTCAGTTGACATGTATCATATTTTTCCAACAGATATTCCTTATACTTTTAGTCATTGAACCAAAAATATTTCTTTAAGTTGTGTCACAGAGATGAGCTTTATAAAACTTCATATATCTTGTCACACCTCTTCCACATAGTTCTCAAAGTCTTGGACTTTGATTACAAAGATTATATATATAATTTGGGTCTCTTTCTTCCAATGAGACAAAATTTCATAGGCTTGTCCTCTACGAATATATATAACCACAAAATAATGTCCCTCATGACCTCACATATAGTGCCACAAAATTTCTCTCGAGTTACCATAGAATGGAGTCTTGGATTCTTCCACGGAGAAATTCATTATATGTATTCTTGGACTTGACAATACAAAAAAATTTGAATGCCTTGTATACTTTGGATCTTGGATAGGAGTTTTTATTACTTAGTTTCATTATAGATGCCTTGAATTTGTCATGTATATTCATATACTAGTTATAAATTTGAATGTTACTTGAACAAGGATGAGGCACAATATGGTACAAAATTCGAAGTTCTTTGGATCATATTATAGTTCTTTGACTCATGCAGTGCCTCCGATATTTGATCTCAGGTATCCTGATATATAATGTCATAAATGTCTCCCATGAACCATAAATAAGTGTCATAGGACTTGATCCAAGTTGCACAGGTATAAAGCCACAGGTATGCATTGTATACCTATTACTTAAGTGCCAAATCAACTCTTCACCAACAATTTTTCACATGAATTCTAGAATTAGGATTGTTCACAAGATGCCATAGAAAATTTCTTCAAGAAACTCACATATTATATTGCCACAGTCTCACAAAATTTTCACATACCATAGTTCCAAAGAGGCTTCGGATTCCACAGTGTTATGTTACAATTTTGTATAGACTTTGCATACCATATGAAATTCATATAAACTTAAGAAAATGTCAAATGCAAAATTTTGGCCTTCTACTTGAGCTAGCATAGATCAATTAATAGGTTACCCATGCTTCAATCTTTTGTCTTCATACTTTTGTCTTATAAATTCATCTTTTATATGGATATATAACAATGTTTTTGCTTCATACCTCCTTGACATACCTTAGATGCTACAGATTTCATACCATTTTCTCAATATCAGATCTATTCAACAAATTCTTACCACAAAGCTCAAATAGGAATCACAAACCTTGATAAATCCACAAAACTTATATAAATTTAGATCAAGATTTTTCATCACTACTACAGGTGTCAATGCTCCATGTTGATTTTCATGCTTCTTAGATCTTCCCTAGCTCTGATTGATCCAGGTGGATATTGGTGGCCATTCGCCTATTCCACTTGGGGCCCCACCATTGCCTCTTTCAGTTTTTCAGTTTCGGCACAACTTACTATTTTTAGCAGTTTTTCGGGTCCTGAACTTCCGGAGCCGTTTTGAGGCCCTAAACGACGTTTTTTGGGCATGTCGCGCTTCTAGCGAATATCATTCCATTCCAAAATGGATATTCATGGTGAAAGTTGTATTCCTTGGATAGATATTTCTAATGATGTACCATGTGCGTCAAATAGAGATAGTATGCCAAAGTTACATCCCTGGGAAGTTGAAACACCAATTTACCCAAACGGGGCCCATAGTTTTTGCGCTTCATCTCTTAGGGTTATGTTTTTGGATGTTTAGAGTTCTCCATTGTTTCTCAATAATAAATAGGCCCTCGAGCCTCATTGTAACTCATTTCAGAGGCATGTAGCCACCACATATCTTCTCAGAGATAGCTACCAGTGCCCTAGCTAGTTTTATTTCCATTCTGTCTGTAAGCAAATTTCAGTTCTTTGATATTAATGAAATGAAGTGTTATTTCTGCTGCATCTCTATATTTATGGTTATATGTTTATTCTATTGCATTCCTGCATAAATCCGGATCAGTGGTATCAAAGCGGTCTGCTTTTTCTCGATCCTTCTTTGCATGTCCCCAACGAGGTCGGGGTATAAGGAGCTAGGGCTCGATCTGGTGGAACCTTTGCAAGATCAGCCTCGCAAACCTCGACGGATGCCAATGGGGGACGAAAATAAAGATGAGGGAGCAGGAGATCCTATCAAAATATTGCTCGAGGAGGCCCTCGAAAGACAAAGGAACGTGATGATGGATAACTTTGCTCAGATCCTTCAACGGCTACCCACCGGCGGCGCATCTGCATCCAGCAGCCACTCTGGAGGCGCGACTTCTTTTAAGGTACAAGTAAATTTTGACATTCCCATATTTGAGGGTCAAATAGACGCAGATGCCGTAGATAGATGGTTGAATCTATTAGAAGGATATTTCTCTATTCATGACTTTTCAGACCGGGAGAAGATTATTTTTGCACTCCTCAAAGCTACCCCCCATGTAAAGGACTAGTGGGAAACCTACTGTGAGAACAAGGACCAGACAGAACCCTCTCTGTTCTCGGTCGTACCAACTTGGAATTATTTCCGAGACGTTCTCAAGGAACAGTACTATCCCGTGGGGAGCTATGAGGAAAAGTACATACAATGGACCACACTGCGACAAAAAGGGATCAAGATGTGCATGAGCTGACGAATCTATTCCATACCCTGCGCAAAAATTTGGGTATCAAAGATTCAGAGAAACATCTGGTGCTAAATTATCGTAGCTATCTGCACAGATACATTCAGGAGGAAATGGAGTTCCTCGACATCTCCTCGCTTGGTACGGCATACCGGTATGCTGCCAAGATTGAGCAAAAATTCAAACAGAAGAAGCGATACTTTGGATATGCGAATCAAAAGCAAGGGAAAGGTGCTTCTAAACCAAAAAACAAAGGACAGATCCAAGGCATGGCGGCTAAATACAACCCGTCGAAGCCACAAGAAAAGAACAGCACCGCAAAGCCAAAGAAGGACACGGGAAAGTGGTGTGAGTTCCATAAGAGCTCCACTCACAACACAAGTGAGTGTCGGGCCAAGCAGTTGCTAGTGGCTGAGATGAGGGCTTCTGAGTCAGATGCATTCTCCGACTCCGAATCAGAACCTGAAAAGGGGAATGAAAAAGGGAAACAGATTATTCATGCAGAGCCCAACGCCACGGTTGCCACTACAAGGATCTAGAAGGAGGAACCGGAAGATCCAGAGGAGGAGGAACGTCTCTTCCACTCCCATATGTGGGTAAAGGGCTCCCCTGTACAGTTCATTGTCGACAATGGGAGCCAAAAGAACCTCATTTCAGCAGACACCGTGAAGTGGTTGGGCTTGCCGACCACAGCTCACCCACATCCATACACCATCGAGTGGCTTCACCAAGGACGAGATCTCCGCGTCAGCCAGTAGTGCCGCCTTCCCTATAGCATCAAGCCCTTCACGGATGAGGTATTATGTGAAGTTGCTCCTATTGATGTTTCTGATGTATTATTAGGACAACCATACTTGGAAGTGTCATGTTGTGTGCGGGAGTCTTGCCTCATGCTGTTATTGTTACTTTGGGAACACTATATGATACTGTAGGTACCACCTCCTCGCTATCTCACATCGCAAAATGCAGTAAGCTCATTTCCAAACCAGGAAATTCGTTTTCCTGATGATCCGCCCCCAGGGCAAGAAGAAGGTTGTGGCCATGACCTCCAGACAGGGCCCCTCTGCACGACAACAACAAATGGATAAGTTTGTGGAGGAGTACAGGGACATCTTCACCTCACCCACAGGGGTTCCTCTACACTGTCAGGTCAAGCACCCGATTGATCTGACCCCAAGTGCACCGCTACCCAATGGACCGATCTATCGGCGCTTTTTTCTGGAGAATGATGAAATCAAGAGGCAGATATAGGAGCTGCTGCAGAAAGGTCACATCCGACCAAGTTCATTGCCCTGTGGGAGCTCGATCGTGTTGGTACAGAAGAAGGATGGGACGTGGAGACTTTGTATTGACTATCGGGCGCTGAACAAGATCATTGTCCGGAATAGGTACCCGATCCCACAGATTGATGACCTTCTGGACCAACTCAAAGGTGCAAAATATTTCAGCAATATTGACTTGAAGTCGGGGTATCACCAGGTACCGATTGAACCCTCTGATGTGTGGAAGACTGCCTTCAAAGCCAAGGAAGGCCTTTTCGAATGGCTGGTCATGCCTTTCGGGTTGACGAATGCTCCTGCAACCTTCATGAGGATGATGGACGACATCTTGCGGCTATTCACCAACTCATTTGTAGTGGTGTACTTGGATGACATTCTGATCTTCAGCCAGACTTGGGAAGAGCACCTTCACCACATCCGACAAGTCCTCCAAACACTGCGGCAACACAAGTTGTGTGCCAATTTGGAGAAGTGCACTTTTGGCATGACCCAGGTTCAATATCTGGGATAAATTATTGATGAAAGGGGGGTGCATGTGGATCCAGCCAAGATCCAAGTCATTCGGGATTGGCCAGCCCCGACTACTATAACAGAGCTTCGCAGCTTTCTGGGCGCAGGTTTCTAGGTCTTGCTAATTTCTACCGGAGGTTCGTGTTGGGATTCTCTCATATCACTTGGCGCTTGAGTCAAGTCACCAAGGGAGGAGCAAGAGAAAAATTCTTTTGGTCGAAATCTCTACAAAAGGCGTTCACAGAATTGAAAAATCGCCTCTATTCTGCCCCAGTGCTCACTTTACCAGACTTGCAACAACCATATGAGATCAAGACAGATTCCTCTGACTATGCTATTGGGGTAGTTCTTACTCAACAGGGACATCCAATGGCATATCATAGTGAGACATTGTCTGACACAGTTCGCAAGTATCCCACTTATGACAAAGAAATGTATTCCATTGTGCAAGCTTGTCGACAATGGAAGCATTACATTTTGGGGAAGGAAACAATCATCCACACACCACCTACTGCAGTTCATACAGACACAAGGGAAGTTGCATAATGATCACCATCAGAAGTGGTCCACATATCTGCAACAATTTCATTTGAACATCAAGTACAAGAAGGGTAGCACCAATCATGTTGCAGACTGCCTCAGCCGACCACCGATCGTGGCACTCACCACTGTGCTCAACTCTTGTGGGCACGAGACTTCTGATTGGCCGCTTCTCTATGAGAGTGACCTAGAATTTCCACACTTACAAGACACTGGGGTATGCAAGTTCCAAATTTTCACCTCCAAGATGCACTTTTATGTCACCTGAGACGCCTTTGTGTTCCTTCAAGTGAACATGCCACGATGATATGGGAAGCACACTACAGTCGAGTCACTGGGCATTTCGAGGTCGAGAAAATAGTATCAGTACTGCATAAGTATTTCTATTGGCCGAACCTTCGAAAGGATGTCGAGAAGCACATCGAATCCTGCATTGCTTATGCCATTGCCAAACCGACCATCAAGAAGCAAGGCCTATATACTCCACTACCTACCCCTATCCGACCTTGGGAATCCATCTCCATGGATTACATGTTGGGCCTGCCTTCTACTAAGCATGGAAATGACTGTGTTTTCGTGGCCGTCGACAGATTCTCGAAGATGGCCATTATGGTGGCCTGCAAGAAGAATATCACAGCAGAAGCCACTACTAAACTCTTCTTTGAACGAGTGTGGGTGCACTTTGGGATCCCACAGTCTATCATATCAGATCGGGATAGCAGGTTCCTCAGCACATTTTGGTCCAGCCTTTGGTCAATGTTGGATACCAAGCTCACCAAGTCCACAGCTTTCCATCCCCAAATAGATGGCCAGACAGAGGTCGTCAACAGAATGCTTGTACACATTCTGCGCATGTACAATTCAAAGCATCCACGCACATGGGACGAGAGCCTCCCATATGTACAACATAGTTATAATCGGGCTCTCCACAGTTCAATCGGTCATATCCCCTTTCAGGTGGACTTGGGATTCTAGCCACTATGTCCTATTGACGTAGCCATACCATTTGCAACTGCTCAGGCCAATTAAGCTCATGTCCAGTCTAAAGTTGACAAAGCAAGTAGCTTCATCGAGCTCATTCAACACATCCGCCAGCAGGTTCATGATATATTGGACAGAGCCAATGCCAAGTACAAGCAATGCCATGATCAACATCAGGTGCCACACAACTTCCAGGTGGGCGAAAAGGTATGGCTACATTTGCAGAAGGAGCGCCTCATTGGACCACACCGCAAGCTTCGCCCGCTCCGATACAGGCCGTATACCATCACCAAGGCTATAGGTAACAATGCCTTCGAGCTCAGTATTCCACCATTCCTTTGTCTGCACCCAGTCTTCAATGTGGATCGCCTTCGTCCTTACTTCCCACCTCTATTGGACACCTCAGACATTGCAGAAAAACTCACACCAACTGAGTTAAACCCAGATTGCATGGAACATGCCACCACAGATTGTATCAGGGACATGAAAATAAAGAGCACTCGCCAACAAAACATCCAACTGTATTGGGTTGTCAAAGCTGGCCAACTTTTGCACCAAGGCAAGGTTCACCAGGGACCAAGTTCAACAGAGAAGTTTCCTCATCTCATGGATGAACTCAACGCAATGGGGACCATTGCTTCCTTAGGGGGGAGGAATGATCTAGGTGGATATTGGTGGCCACCCGCCTATTCCACTTGGGGCCCCACCATTGCCTCTTTCAGTTTTTCAGTTTTGGCACAACTTACTAAATTTTTGCAGTTTTTCGGAACCTGAACTTCTGGAGCCGTTTTGAGGCCCTAAACGACATTTTTTGGGCATCGCGCTTCTAGCAAATATCATTCCGTTCCGAAATGGATATTCGTGGTGAAAGTTGTAGTCCTCAGATAGATCTTTCTAATGATGTACCATGTGCGTCAAATGGAGATAGTATGCCAAAGTTACGTCCCTGGGAAGTTGAAACACCAATTTACCCAAACGGGGCCCATAGTTTTGGCGCTTCATCTCCTAGGGTTAGGATTTTGGATGTTTAGTGTTCTCCATTGTTTCTCAATAATAAATAGGCCCTCGAGCCTCATTGTAACTCAGTTCAGAGGCCTGTAGCCACCACATCTCTTCTCAGAGATAGCTACCAGCGCCCTAGCTAGTTTTATTTCCATTCTGTCTGTAAGCACATTTCAGTTCTTTGATATTGATGAAATGAAGTGTTATTTCTGTTGCATCTCTGTATTTATGGTTATATGTTTATTCTTTTTCGTTCCTGCATAAATCCGGATCACTGATACCATGTTGAGAAACTAAGTGTAGTAGAGATTAACCTTGATTTCTCTTTCTTGATAATTAATTGTGAATGTTAAATCCCTTATTGTTACTTCTTATGTGTTATTCATCAACCAATTATACAAATTCTCATTATTTAAAGAAAAACAAAGAGACAAAAGACACCAAAATTAGTCTTCAAGCTAGGGAAAAACCCCACAAGGGGGAAAATCCAACAATCCTTCTCTTATACAATCGGATCAAAAAGAGATATCCAAGACCAAGACCAAGACTGCCACCAAAATTTCCAAATCGAACCTCCTCCAAGCTATCTCCAAGGTCAAAGTCAATGATGGTCAAACTATCCCAAATTTGGTCAGCTCCTAAAATTTCAGTCCTCAAATTTTAGCCCCTGAAATTTCGAGCCTGCAGTAGCATGGAAAAATTTGGCCTTCAAGTCTGAAATTTGGTCAAGCAAAATTATTCTTCTATATTATTTGACTTCATTTTTATTTCCTTTCACTTATGCTTATCATCCTCCTTTTCATTATTTATATGCACTTCTTGTGTGATTAGATGATCTCCAAGAGGGTCGAATTTGCTTCTTATATATAGTTTTCCAGGAGGTCGAATGAGTGTCTCTTGGAGGCTTAGGCCCACTTATTCTGAGGGACGACTTGACATTTTGTGGACTTATTTAATCAACATAAAATTAAAAATTATTTTCTTACAAATGTCCAAATGGGACATGACTCAAGTACATTTTTCATTGACTCATAATAAATTATTTTTGAATATTTTTTACTCTATAAGCATGAAGAACATGCTTTTACCAAAAATAAATATGATTATGAAAATTATAAATACATGAGTGACATTTTTACATTACATTATGAAAATTAACACTAGTTACAACTTCAACAATTAGATGATTTCGTACTATCCATGTGACCTCCCATAAGTGTGCCATGTGTCACGTGATTTTAGCCCTCTTGGACCCGTGAAAAGGCTAAAAAAAGGTTCCATGTGGCACACCACAAGGGAACCATGTCACCCTCCCTGTCATGTCATGAACCTCATCACCCTGGGGCCCACCACAAGTTCCAACCCTTTGCAACACAAATATTTCTCGTATTATTTAACTATGGTTTTCCATTTGTTTCTTTGTGTAGAGGTGTTCAACTGACCCCATTGTGCCAAGTCACCTCGAGAATAAAATACATGGATTTTCCCTTGGGGCTCCCCTTGAATCCTCTGGGGAGAAATTTTCAAGGTTATCTGACGGCCAAGAGCGCTTAACCATAGATGGTATAGATATACATCTTGTTTAAGCGCTTGATCACCACCCCTAGTCACAATTTTAGAGAGGGTTTAAGCACTATAATATAACAAGCCATTAAAACTACCAATAGCACTAGAATTCAGTGTTTCCAAGCGCACAAATTGGCTTGGAGTGGCGACACAATATCCGACAAAACAAGGTGTAGCACCCTCCTCCCACACTTAGCCAAGTTTACCAGTCCACCGGGGTAAATATGTGATGAAGAGTTACTATGATATGACTCAACCTCATAGGTGCAATTAAGGAAGTGGAATCGTCCAACCAAAACTTTATTGACTTCCCTTAGGTGCTACAGGACCCCAAAGGGCTAAACCACCCTTCTAGGTTCCCAAACTCTGAGTTAAGCCTCTTTCCAATGACCTGTACTCGTAGAAGTTGTCACAACGCTACCTAATTTTGACTCTAACCCTCCAGTCACATGCATAATCCTGCAAGAGGACGACTACAATCTTTTTCACCCAGTTCTCTACCTATAACCACAAGATCTGAGCCAATTTTTCAGAGGTAGTCTCTAGACCACTGCCCAGAACTTGATGAAACTTTCCAAAACAATAATTGACACCAATACAAAGCCTTCCATACAAAATTTAGACAAGAACATGACCTATCAAGGCTTAACCATGAACGTCATTATGTCAAACACATCATGAAAATATAATATACATATCATAATTACATATATGAATATAGGGATCTCATACTTATCTGAGAATCGTCAAGAAGGTATAATTCTGTCTCACAATAGTTTCATTATCATCTATTAGGTCATACATTCATTAACCATTCCTTTACTAATCAAAACATGATAAGATCCATAACTATAATCTGTCATAAAACCATGCTTATAAACAACATATAACCATAATAATAACATTAATAGAGAAACCATCAAAACCACAACATAACAAGTATAAATACTCATTAAATACAAGGGGAAAAGAGCTCTTATAAACATATTCAAAATCCAACCAATTTAAGGACTTCCACGTAACACCCAACCATATATTGTGTTGAACCAAACCTTTCTTTCATCCAATCACCCTTGTGCCTTATTCCAAGAATTAATATGGGACTTACAACAAAACAATTAGGGATTCCTTAAGCTTTAGCACATATCCTGCCATTACCGATCAAGGGTTTATATGTCTGAAACCCTCATCTATACAACCAAGCTTTACTACAATATTTTCAATACTAGTTAAGGGATTCCTAGGCCAAAATAAAAATACACTATGAGGCTTTACCACAATCTCGCCAAACCAGTTAAGGGATCACTAGACCCTAAACAAGCATAGTTGCTTCCATATTTATTCACCAATACCTTGAGGAATTCTCATGTCTCCACCCTTAGGATTTACTATGTATCCCTCCGTTAGTATTCAAGGGATTCCTAAGCCCTTGGTAATTTTTCTGATACCACCTCACCCTGTTCCAAAACCATCTGGAAATCTAGCTCAACCAAACTAAAGAACCCCATCATACCATGGCTATCCAAAAATGGAAAGTCAAGGCTAAAAACCACTATCACACCTAGCAAAACCCATGCCCATGATAGCAAGAGAATCAAATATACACATTCATATACCATGCATTCAAAATCTAGCAAGGAAATCATACATACAACTCAATACCTACAAGTAATTGCGTTGTGGCCGCTTGATCTAACTCTTCCTCGCTCGATTTTTTATTCCCTTTACTTTCTTGTCCTTTTATTGCCTTCCTTTCTCCAATGTTAGAGTGCTGCAAAAATTCTCTAAGTGTGCAAAAGTATGAGAGAAATAATAGAGAGAGAGTTACAAAACTAAACTAACAAAAGTTTGTGAATTGATCCTCATAAGCCTTTTTATTAATGAGGCTTATATTTTCTTCAATTTCCATTATTTTCCTTCAATTTCATCCTCACATGCAACTTGTGACCTTTCGCCTTACTTTTCTCCTATTTTCCTTTATTTTCATAAATAAAATTCCAATTAATGCCTCTTTTCCTTTTCAAAGCCTTTTTCATTTCCTTTGCTAATTTCCCCTTAGCCATAAGAAACCAAATGAACACCCACTAGGATTTTTTTTCCCAACATTCAACTTGGATTATGTGTCCATGACCTTGGTCTTATTTTACCTTTATTAACTTTATTACATGGATTTTTAACCAGGTCTATTACAGAACCCTCCCCCTCAGGGGGACACCATCCTCAGTGTTCAATGACACTTATAGGCAGCAAACCGCTAAAACCCAAAACATACTACCCATGGAGCTTTATAAATTAACTCGATGTAGTATTTACATGAAAAAAATGTTGAAAATAAAAAATAACATGACAATCATATCACTTATTGGATCTTTATAACACAACTCGATGCAATATTTACATAATAAATATCCATATATAGACATAACCAAAACACAACACCAAAACATATACCAAAATACATATTCTAAATCAGTTAATAGAGAAGGATATGTATCCCGCATTTGATCAACCAAATACCATGTAGATTCATCGGGCCACAATTTCTTCCACTGCACTTTAACTTGCTTGATTTCCCAATTCCAGAGCATGCGCATATTTCACTACAAAATGAAGTGAGGTTCAGGCTAGAATTCTCCTTTTGGATCCACCTGCAATACAAACCAATCAATCACATGATCAACATCTTTCACATACATCTTAAGTAATGACACATGTAAAACATCATGGACTTTCACAATCATATGCAATGAAAGTCGGTAAGCCATTGGTCCAACCCTCTTAAGAATATTGAAAGGCCCGCAATATCGAGGTGCCAACTTGGTTGATCTGAAATTTATTATTAGTTATTGTTGTGCTAATATCAGTTTTAGATTTGTAATGAAAGTGCTTAAGTTTGCTTCTTGTACAAGGGTTTATAGATGTGTTTATGATTTATAAACAAACAAACTTCATGATATTAAGTTGATTTCATGAACATAAAAGCATGGAAACTAAATTTTGAATAGTAGCATATAAAAACACAGCAAACATAGACAATTGAGTCAAATACAGATGGTTTTGATGAAGGAGTTCACCCCTCCTGGGCTACATCTCCTTGGTCCAACTTCCATGGCATGGGCCTTTGTATTAGCTTCAATTATGCAAAAATGTTGTTTACAGTCTCCTGTTACCTCTAAAACTTGCTCCAATGGCCCCAAAACATAAAAATCTACCAAGAATGACTCTTCATGAGCCAAAATTGGTCTAAAATTATATCAGTTATGGAAAAAACCAATTTTCCTACAATTTTTCCTCCAAATTTGGAAACTGTCCAGATAAGTCCACTAAATCTGGAGCTCTACCGCATTTGGCGGACTCTGCCAACTCTGTCGCCAGATTAACTACATCATTAACTGGAGATAAGTGTGGTTTAAATGTCATTAACTGTAGTGGTTAGCCCTAAACGCATTTAACGCGTCAACCCTCTGGCATGGTCACAGGGTAGAGGTTGTATTATGAGGGGGCTGGCCCACGAGACTGACACCCTCCTCCGCCCAACAGTGAATTGCATAAGGTTTAAATATAAGAGGTTACCCCTGTATATTAAGACTTGATGTGTGGTATAGTGGTTCTAGCAGGTGCTTGTATGGGGTAGGTCACGGGATCGACCCTGAGCTCCGCCCCTTCCTCCGTGATATAATTTTACCATATGAAACATTTGAATCTTAACTTTTATTATAAATAATGCACCAACTTTCATTTCCATGGGGGAGGGAACGTGGTAGCCCCTAGCTGCTCCACGTGTCCCTTCTCCATTGGCCCAATTTCCAATATATAAAAAAAAAAATGCACCCAATAATTAAAATTTCAACCTTGGAATAGGAAGAAAAATTTCAATTTCCCAAGCAACATTGGTGAATATGACTGTGACACTTGTCACAGTGTCATTGGCTGAAAATTGGAGAATATTCCCTAGATATTCTTGAGATGCTGACCGGACTTCCAAGTCATCAATGTGTCACTGTTCTGCACATTTTTTTACGTGTTTGGGAAAATGGACAGCAGGTCATAACTTACTCATACTGAGCCAGATTTGGATGAAACAAATTGTGTCAGAATTCTAGAGATGATCTCTACGCACTCGTTCTGGTTTGGATCATTTCTGAGCACTTCAATTTTTGAGCTAAATATTGAGCCTCTGATCATTCCTGCCCACTAGAAGCCTTTTGGACCCTAGAATATACTATCAATTTTTCAGTAGGTGAGGGTACATCTCCCTCACCCTTTCACTCTCCATCCATTTGGTCTTGGAAGGATTTTGTCCCTTAAGTCCCACTCTAAGGTATTCGACATTCCCTCTCCTTGAAGTTTTGGTTCTTATGTCAAGTATGAGATCTTGTTGAAGTTCATCAAGATATTCTGGTGAGAAATAATCTATTGATGGCAGTTGAACATGCTCTCCTTGATCATCAATCAAAGGAGACTGAAACAATCTCAAATTCTCAACATTAACGACAGAATATATTTTCATATAAGGAGGCAAATCTAGTTTAAATGCATTGCTACCAATCTTTTCCAGAATTTTAAATGGACCATAACGGATTGGATTAATATTTTTACCTTCCCCTTGCAATATTTATTTGTTGATATATAACCAAACTTCATCTCCAAACTGGAATTTGTGATCAACATGGTGTTTAATTTGCCTTTCCTTGTATCTGCCTTGACTCCTTTCAAGTTGTTCTTGCATCTATGTCACTATGACCATCTATAGCAACATCTTTCTCAAATATGCAGTCCAAAGGTGATCTTGGAAAGTACCCAGGACATGCTCCAAATGGCAATGTGTTTGTGGAAGAATGCTTTGCCCTATTGTATGCATGTTGAATGTAATGCAACTGTTCATCCCACAACTTGAGATGTTTGCTGCAATAACCTCTAAAAATATGAATGATTCTCTTGTTAACCACCTCGGTCTGACCATTTTTTTGCGGATGAAATGTTGTACTCTTCTTTAATATTATGTCCATAATGTCCCATAATTTTGACCAAAAATTCCCAACAAAATGGGAATCTCGATCACTTACAATAGAAGTAGGAAGACCAAAATGAACCCATACATTTTGAAAGAAAATATGAGTTGTTTATTCAACTTTAATTATTTTTTTACATGGCATCAAAAGACACATTTTTTCTGAACCTATTTACAACCATACAAGTAATCATGACCTTTCCTTGACATTGGAAGAACATCTACAAAATCCATTGAGATACTCTCCCAAGGATGTGAAGGAACCGGAAGTGGAGTGTACAATCCAATTTTCCTATTACTAGGCTTACTTATTTCACATAAAGAACATCCTCTAATAAAATGGGATACACTATCAACCATGTGTGGCCAATAACAATACCTTTGGATATTCGCTATTGCCTTGCCTACACCGAAATGTCCAGCAATCAATGAAGTGTGTGCCTCCCTTATGATATTGTTTCTTTCTCCTTGTGGTCTACATAACTTTCCCAAGTGATACAACAAACTATTATGCACATGATAATATAACTCTTCATTTTGGTTTCCTTAACTCAAGCTTTCATACACATCTTGAAAATCACTATCATATGCATATTGTTCAATGTAACTTTCATGCATAACTGAATTGTGCTTGAGTATAATAGATGAATTTACAATAGGCATAGAGATCATATTGGCTACCTTATTGTAGATTCAATTTTTACACCTGATAATCAAATGAAATTGTTGTATAAATCCCATCCATCTGAAATGTCTTGATTGCTGCAACTATTACTGTGATTGTAAGTACTACAATGGTTGATGGTCAGTATGGGTAATGGTCTCTTTCCCCATCAAATACTGCTTCCATTTATTTACACTTTTTACCATTGCATATAACTCTTTGTCATAGGTGGGATAGTTAGCCACAGCTCCATTAAAAATTTTAGAATAAAATGAAATAGGCTTACCATGCTGCATGAGAACTGCTCCCATGGCATAATCATTTGCATCTGTTTAGATCTCAAATGGTTGTCCAAGATCCGGAAGAGCCAATACCAGTGCTGAACTGATCTTTTGTTTTAAAGCATCAAAATTTTTTTTTTGCATATCTCCCCAATGGAAGACTTTTTTGACACTTGTCAATGCATGTAACGGAGCTGCAATGGAAGAAAAAATAGCAATGAATTTCTTCCAATATTGTGCTGCCCCAAGAAAGCTTCTTACCTCTGTATATTTATTGGGCTTGGGCCAATTTAGAAATACCTTTACTTTGGAAGGTTCTATCTTCAACTCACCTCCTCCAAAAATGTGTCCCAAATACACTAAAGAAGTCTTGCCAAACTCACACTTTGACATCTTTGAAAATTACTACTCTTTTTTCAACGCATCAAGTACATTGTTCACATGCATGACATGTTCATCTCTTCATTTTCTGAATATCAAAATATCATCTAAGTAAACAATGACAAATTCATCTAGAAATGGTCTTAGTACATCATTCATAACTCTCATGAAAGTAGCTGGAGCTTTTGTTAGACTGAATGGCATAACTAGCCACTCAAACAATCCTTGTCTAGTTTTAAATGTAGTTTTCCAAATGTCCTCCTCAGCTATTCTAACTTGATGAGAATCACTTCGTAAGTCTAGCTTACTGAAATACTTTGCATGCTTTAATTGATCAAGAAAATCATCAATGTGTGGGAGTGGATAGCGATTCTTTACCATGATTTTATTCAGTGCACGAAAATCTATGCACATGTGCCAAGTCCCATCCTTCTTTGGTACCAAAACAATCGGTGAACCACTTGGTGAATTAGATGGGCCTATGATACCTTTGTTCAGAAATTCTTGGATTTGCTTCTTGATTTCCAAACTCTCCATAATTGACACGCGATACATACCAATGTTTGGAAGTGGAACATCCTGCTGCAGCTGAATATCATGTTGAATTCCCCTCTTAGGAGGTAACCCACTTGGTTCTTGAAACATCTCGTCGTGCTGACTTACCACATCAAAAAAATCATATTTTAATTTTTCATCACATCCTTCAAAATATTCATAGTCAACATCATCCTTTTTCTTGATCATGAGAAGCAACAAAATTTTACTTGCATTAACTATCCTCTTCATTTGCCCTGCATTAACTAAATAAATATTCAGCTTTTTGCGATGATCTCTCACAATATACTCCAGTCCATCCTTAATCAAATGATATTTAATCTCGTGGCGATAAAACACCGCATTCCTGTCATACAAATATGGACTTCTCAAGATAATCCTAAACCACATCTAACTCAACTTCATCAACAAAGTTTGGAGTAATATAAAATCAAAATATGCATTACCTTGTAACTTGTAAATTGGAATTCTTAACTATCCAACCCAAAAGGTATGGTTTGTGATGTGATACAGTTTCAAGGTTAAGATTTTTGACCAAGTATTCAAAAATCAGGTTTGCATGTGACCCACTATCAAACAATGCATCAATCTTTGTATGATTTGAAATCACTCTCACATGGAAAAAATTTATCCTTGTGTCTTCATTTAGAGTGTTTTTGTGACTATTTGAGGAACTAGTACTTGCTATGGCTTTCTTTCCCTTGTTGGCCATGGCTACGATCTTGGTCTCATCTCCAGAATCGGATCCAAGATCATGTTGTGTGGTGGCAGTCATCTTTTGTTTCCCCTTGTTATTTGATTTCTTAGGCCTTATTTCGAGATGTAGTTTCCAACAGTGGGCTTCATCATGCCTATTTGGAACAATGTTTGAATGTAGTTTCCAACAGTGGGCTTCATCATGCCTCTTTGGAACAACGTTTGAATGTAGTTTTCTCCCCTTCTTTCTTGATGCTTGAATTCCTCTTTCCCTTCCATTTTCCTCCCTTCTCTTTTTCCTTACCCTTGAATGGCTTCTTCTTAATACCCTCTTCCTGAATTTTCTTTCCCCTTGCTTCAAGATGTGTGGCTTGCACACATAATTCATCTAAATTTCTTGGGTTAAACATTAGAATAGTATGTTTCAAATAGGAATGTAAACCCCAATGTATTTCAGGAGTGTGTCTTGGGAATTCAAGTTTACTCCTAACAACAAATCCCTCTCTCTAAACTCCTAGGTATATTCTTGAACTGTTTGGCCCTTGAGTTGCCTAAATTTTTGCCAACTCATAATTTATTTTTGCATATAGGCTAATGGATAAAACTGTCTTTTAATGGAAGAAATAAATTCAACCCAAGAAATGGATATCTTACCATGGAGTCGCATTTCTTCTTGAGTCTTTTACTCCCACCAAACTCGTGTTTCTCTTTCTAGTCTTAATGAATCCAACTGGATCTTTATGTCATCCTCTTGTAGATTCGGAATTTTGCAGTATACTTCCAATTGACGGATCCAATTTTTCAACTTCTCTGCATTTACTTCACCATTGTACATGGGAAGTTCAAACTTGATCTCCAACTTGAGTAATGTATTTTTTCATTTTGGGGTTTTTGAACGAATGTGGGTGGTTTTTGTGGTGGAAGTGGAAGATGATGATGATGAAGGTGATGAGGATGAGGATGGTCGAGATGGAGGTGGATTTCCTTCACTTCCCTTCGAACTCTTATCTTCATCCTTCTTATCCTCTGAAGTTCCTTCTCAATGTGGAGGCTTAGAACCTTCTCCTGCTCTTTTTGCAGTGAATGCATCAAACATTATTTTAACCATTATCTTAATTTCATTGAAGTCTCTCTTGACATCTTCCTCTTCTGAATTTCCTTGAGTCTCTCCAACACCTAACATAATGGCCAAGGATTCAAGCTCAACTTCTGATACTTGTACCTTTTCAATCACCTCAGCTTCTTGTGCAATTTGTACCTCTTCAATCTCAACTTATGGAGATAGAACTTGAGGTGCTTCAAGTGCAGCTATGAGTGGAACTTTGGTTGAAGATGATGCTCTCTCAGATCTCTTTCTTCTTGTACTAACCTCAGGACTAGCAAACAATAGCTTCCCTTCTCCTCTCTGTAACTTCAACCTTGCAAGCATCACAAAATTACAACTATTAAAACCCTTCTTGCATAATCTCAAGCAAAGCAAGAAAATAACCTTTGCTCTAATACCAACTTGATCTGAAATTGATTGTTAGTTATTTTTGTGCTAATATCAGTTTCAAATTTGTAATGAAAGTGCTTAAGTTTTCTTCTTGTACAAGGGTTTATAGATGTGTTTATGATTGATAAACAAACAAAATTGATGAGATTAAGTGGAATTAATGAACATAAAAGCATGGAAACTAAATGTTGAAAAATAGCATATAAACACACAGCAAATACAGACAACTCAGAAAAATACACATGGTTTTGATGAAGGATTTCACCCCTCCTGGGCTACATCTCCTTGGTCCAGCTTCCATGGCATGGGCCTTTGTATTAGCTTTAATTGTTAAAAAATGTTTTTTCCTGTTTTTGCCTCTACAACCTACTCCAATGGCTCCAAAACATCAAAATATACCAATAATGACTCTTCTTGAGCCAAAATTGGTCAAAAATTTCCTCAGTTATGGCAAAAACCAATTTTCCTACAATTTTGCCTCCAAATCTAGAAACTGTCCAGATAAGTCCACTAAATATGGAGCTCTGCCGAATTTGGCGAACTCCTCCAACTCTGCCGCTAGATTAACCACGTCATTAACTGGAGATAAGAATAGTTTAAATGTCATTAACTATATTGGTTAGCACTAAGCGCATTTAACGCATCAGCCCTCCGGCACGGTCACAGGGTAGAGGTCCTATTATGAGGGGGCTGGCTCACGGGGGTGGCCCCCTCCTCTGCCCAACAGTGAATTGCATAAGGTTTAAATATAAGCGAGTGCCCTTGTTTATTAAGACTTGGTGTGTGGTATAGTGGTTTTGGTGGGCACTTGTATGTGGGAGGTCGTGAGGTCGACCCCGACCTTCGCCCCTTCCTCTGTGATATAATTTTACCATATGAAACCTTTGAATCTTAAATTTGGTTATAAATAATGTGAAATCCTTCATTTCCATGCGGGAGGGCACGTGGTAGCCCTTGGCTACTCCATGTGTCCCTTCTCCATTGGCCCAATTTCCAATATATATAAAAAATAATAATGCACCCAATAATTAAAATTTCAACCTTATAATAGGAAGAAAATTTTCAATTCCCAAGAAACATTGGCGAATCTGACTGTGACACTTGTCACAGTGTCATTAGCTGAAAACTGGAGAATATTCCCTAGATATTCCTTAGATGTTGACTAGACTTCCAAGTCATCAGTCTATCACTGTTTTGCACATTTTTTACCTATTTGGGAAAACAGACAGCAGGTCATAACTTACTCATATGAAGTCGGATTTGGATGAAACAAATTGAGCTGGAATCCTAGCGACGAGCTCTATGTGGTCATTCTAGTTTGGAGAATTTATAAGCACTTTAATTTTTGAGGTAAATATTGAGCCTTTGATCATTGGCACATGACCCAATCCTCAAGGAGCACTTCTTGGGCTTGATGTGCAAGTACACCTATTCTCCAACCTAAAACTCCTTAAATACCCTATGTTGATATGCAAAAAAAAAAAAATCATATCTTGTGTTTCCTTTAGATTCTTCTTGATAACCTGCATTTCCTATTCCATATCTGCCAACATGTACGGTCCAATCAACACCCTGTTCACTGGATCACTCCAACTGATAGCAATATTGAAACTCTGTCCATAGAGTGCCTCAAACGAACTCATCCATAGTGAATCTGGATACCCATTGTGGTAAGAAAACTCCACCATTGGAATATACTCTTCCCACTTTCATTATTGATGCATAACATAAATTCTCAACATGTCCTCTAAAATCTTGTTCACCCTCTTTATCTTTCCATCTGTCTATGGATGATAAGTTTTACTGAAGGCCAAATTTTTACACAAACTTTCAAACTCTTTCTGAAACCTGGAACTAAACTTGGCATCTTTGTCTGACACAATATTCTTTGGAATACCATGTAATATCATTATTTCTGTAATGAAGAGTTGTGCCACATCACTAGTTGAATAAGTAGACTTCGCTTGATCGAATTGAGTTACCTTGGTCAACCTATCAACCACAACCATGATATTATAATTTTTTCTAGATGTCCTTGGAAAAATTGTAATGAAATCCATGGAAATAACCTCCCATTTCCACTCCCGAATCAAAATCGATTGTAGTAAACCACTTGGATGCTTGCACTCTTCTTTTACCTGTTGAAAATCCAAACATCTTGCAACAAACTCTGGCACATTTTTCTTCAAATTCAACCAATGGTAGAAATTATTAACCACTGTCAATGTTTTCTGATAGCCTGGATGACCTGAATAGGGCTTGACATGAAATTCCTGCAAGATAAGATTCTTGAGCTCACTATTGTCTGGCACATAGATCTTGTCCTTAAATCTCACCAAACCATCTATCTTGAGATGATAGTCCACATCCATTTAACCTGTACCCTGTTGATGTAACATGTGCTTAAGCTCCCTGTACTTGTCATCTTGTTGTCATGCCTATAAGATATTATCATGTAAATTTGTCCCATATGAACTCATAGTTTTTGTGTGATTTGCATGTACCTTTCTGCTAAGAGCATTTGCAACCCTGTTCTCTTTGCCCTTAATATACTTGATCTCGAAGTCAAACTCATTAATCATAGCCAACCATATAGCTTTCCTAGCATTCAAATTTGGTTGGTCAAACAAGTATCTCAACCCACTTTTATCACTCATCAAGATGAACCTCCTGCGAATAAGATAATGCCTCCACATATTCAAAGCATGGACAATCATTTCCAACTCAAGGTCATGCATCACATAATTCTTCTCATGCTCATTCAGTTTCTTTGACTCATAGCATACTACATGTTCCTTCTGCATCAGGACTCCACCAAGTCCTCTTTTGCAAGCATTTGTACACACCTCAAAACCTTTGTCTGGATATGTAATCTTTAGAATTGGAGCGTTCGTAAGAAACTGCTTCAATTGCTCAAAATTGGCTGCACATTGTGTTAAGAAGATAAATCGTTCTTGCGGACAAGAAAGATCTCCCTAGTATCACAAGGATAGCTAGAAACAAACAGGACAATTTGTAAACTATTTTCCCTAGATTACATATGATTTAGAATTTTCTATGATGAAGAAAGGACCTACCTGTGATCCAATGCTAGTTGAATTCTTCTTTCCCGTTGCTCCAAGAATTCACCTCCTAAGATCTGAAAACAAAGACATAAAAGAGGATCAGCAGCACCTGCAACATATACTAATTCAAAAATCACAAATCTATCTTAATGATCAAGGAATTTAAGAAATAGGCTATTTAAGTAAATACATAAACAGCTTATTGAGAAAACAGGATCCAATTGTATTATCTTTAAATAAAATAAGGAGTCTTACAACCGCATTCGCCTTGATGTCGTACAGGTCCTTCCGGGGGTTCGGAACAAGCGTTTTCCTTTAGTCCGACAAGCCCTTCCACTCTTCGAACCAACCTAACTACGAGTATGTAATCGTTCTCGCAGTTAGCAAACAGATTATGTTTCTTTAGCAATTCCCTTCTCTATTGCAGCTACTAAGTACAAATCAAGTACTAAGTGTATACAAAATGCATAGAGAAGTTTTACATATGTGAGCATGTACCCTTGAGACTGAACCAAAGCTTCAATTTATAGGAGAAGGAAAGTGGTTGCAGCTCCAAAATGGAAGGGATAGATTCCCCTTATAAAGGGATTAAGTTCCAAAGACCAAGGAATAGGTTCCTTTAACGAAGGAATGAATGTTCATGATAATGGAGGGAGTAAGGCTTCGACTGGATAACACCTTCTAGAAGCTTCCAGCTGGGATAATATTCGACCAGGTGGGCTTCTAGAATTTACTTTCACCTTCAATTTACCTTTTACAGGGGTCCACACCTTTAATGAAGAAAACGTGCGGTTGGCTCCGCAGTTTTTGAAGCAAAAGAGTGCGGTGTCGCATGTAAAACTAAGGAAAAGTGCGGTACAAGTATTTTTATGATTTTTACAAGCTTTTCTCCAAATTCAGAACTTGGTTTAGGAACTTTAGGGTTGTATACTTCTAAGGGAGTATTATATAGGTATTGATGAACCCATATAGACATTACAATGTCATGGTGACAAAATAATGTGTAACAAATTCCCCCCTAAAGCACGAAATCTGAGATAATTCGAAGAGTGAAGTGCTTTATCATTCCAAGGATTGGCTTGTGGAATTCTAGTTGGAACCTGTAAAGACATTTAATGCAAACATATATATATATATATATATATATATATATATATATATATCATTGCCGAGGTAGGCATTCCCATACTCATAGAAAAAACTAATTAAATCAAATCTTAACTAAAATGTTCTAGTATAGAAATGATTCTAATATTACATCAATAGTAGACACAGTATGGACACAGCTATCTGTCATGAATAGTCTACTGCATAATTAATAATAAAATTCCTCACAGCCTGGATGGTGGAAACTAGATCCAGGGTCTTGATTTCCGCTACCCGAACTAGTACGATTCTATCCATGCGATTGATTGTGTCGAAGTCAAACATGGTATAAACCACTTGATTACTAGTCAATGATGTGAATTGTTAACAAGTGTGAGAGAAACCACCAATAATGAAAATGGCTCTCAAAGTACTCAGCACAATCCATGAAGTGTGAATAAATGATTTTAAGTCGAACACTTCACGGAATCATTCGATCAAATATCAATGATGCAATCTGTCGTCGAAGGCGATAAATCTGCCATTAGGGCATGAAGATTTCAAGGTACTAAAGGATTCTAGATCAACTTCCTAGATGATATGCTGTCGTTGATAGAAAGTGATCTGTCGTAGGAAATCCTATGACACGAAACCATTAGATCAAGTTTTCTAGAAATATTTTGCAAGGACTGACTTAGGGATGGCCAACGTGAATGGAGACACATGTTTGCAGGTGAACGGTTTGTTTGAACTGTCCTCTTGAACACATAACGACACTACAGATGGTTTGGTGACAATTGACCTAAAGCTAATACCCAGAAACTGGCTGAAGACGTTCAATATGGTTTGATTAACTAATAGCAAAAGGATTTTCCCAACCCAGGTAGAAGTGTCATGTTCAAGAGTGGTATACTACTTTTAAAAAAAGTTTAACAACTGGATCCATTTTCTCTTTTTCCCCCACCATTTCTGGCAATTACCTCTTTATTTTTGACAAGCTTGAGGAGGATAACATTTGCTTGTTATATAAGCTCATCCTTCGGATGAATCCAACTTAGTTTAAAAATTGAACCCTAAGAAGGAGTGGTTCATTCCTGTTTATAATTGACAAGTCCTTTACTGTTAAAATTTTAACGAGTCCAGTATAGGAGAAACTCGGTGTTTTTCAATTTTAGGGAGTCAGAAGAAAAACTTAAGGAAACTCCGTGGGTGTAATTTTTCGTAAATTTAGTATCTCAAGCCCAAAAAAGGATAAAATAATACAAGAGAAAACTCTATTGACCATGATTAGTCAACGTATACCTTTTTCGTAAATATTCCATTTCAGTTCGGAAAAGGGGTAAACTTACACTGAAGGGACGACTGTTCATTTCCTTTAGCGAGTTCGAATAGTCAAGTACTCGGCAATATTTTCATATTTAGAGAGTCTGAAAAGGGCTTAAAAGAGAACTCAAGTTTTTGCTTTTTCATAATTTTTACCGAGTTCGAAAAAGGGATAAAAAGTATACTCCTTTGTCCAAAATGATCATTTTACCCAAAAAATCCTGTATTCTGCACAAAAAACTCAAAAATTAAACATACATGTTTATGATTAATAAAAATAATTCGGAAAACAACTTTTCAAAGTGAAAAATAAACAAAATTATATTTCATTTATTCAAAAAATCTTATAAAAAGGAGTTTTTCTAAATCATTTTTACCATTTGATTCCAGAGTGAAATTTGAGAGCTTTTGGTGAAAAACATTCTAGAGGATATTACGTAAAATTCGCCTGTCGGAATCGAAAATCGTCAGCTTCAGGTAATCCACATCATCCTTGCCTTCATTTGTGTCCATTCATTTTCTTAATTTAGGGCTTAAAGTTATTTTTAAGGAGAAAAATATGTTCAAAAATTCGCTCATGGGGGTCCGCGGGTAATACACATGACACTTGCGGACCCCGACAAATTTTCAAAGAGAAAATTGCCGTGGTCCCGCACTTTATGAATAAGACGCGTGTGGTTCCACGCACTTTTTTTGCGCAAAAATTGCGGCGGCGCCGTAAAGAAAATAAAATGATTGATTCTCTCCAAAATAAACAAAATTTTCTCACTCAAATTGTTCCTAATCTTTCAATTTGTTCATTGCAGGATATCGACAATGCTTAAGTGGAGAGAACGTGAACATGAAGAGGTTGACGAGGCTGCCATGGTACATCCGCCCACATTACGTGTATTGAGGGAATGTGGTTTGTATAAATTCTGGGCTATTCAGGGCATGAGAGCCCAATTAGATTTACTTACCTGGTTTGTAAACAAACGGGATTTCCAAGAACAATGCTTCATAATTGGGGATCACAGGCTTGAAATTGAGCTGGAAGACATATATTTTCTCACTGGTTTATCAAAGAGAGGTGAACCAATATCTTTGTTTGGGGCTAGGGCAGGTGGCCAATCTGTCACCAGCCTTCAGCAAGAGTTTTGAAATGAGGGGGCAGATCCCAAAGATAAACGGATTGATATAAAAAAAATCATTCACCCTGAACTTAAAGTGGTTGCATTTACTATAACCCAGTTGTGTGGGAGCGCAGCTCCGCATGTTGCTACTAGATCCCAGATGCAAACTGTTGTCAATTGTTTTAGAGGCACCATTTTCAATTGGTGTGAGGAAGTATTGGCCAATGTAAAAGGCCAATTGACCAGGGCAAAGAACGCAAAGTTAAAAAAATTTGGGTGTGGAGCTATTGTTGTCACATTTGCTCTAGAGAGAATTCCTTCACTTTCCCCACAGTTTATCTCAGTTGATCATGGTAGAGTCAAGGAGCCTCGGATGGTCTGATGGGTTGCACTGATGGCCCGTCATAGTGAGGGCGGCGAGATTGTTCTTTTTACCCTAGCTTATTTCCATTGGTTGGAGAACCAAACCTTCACCATAGAAGATTTCCCATATGTCAGAATAGACTTTCGTGGCGATTGATAGATGTCTCTTCCTCTGGGAACACAGTTGGATGACTCAAGTAAGAAAAATTTTGACATGTTCTAAATTCTAATTATTATTATTTTATTTTTTTAAATCGTCCAATACTGATGACAAAAATTTAAAATGCAGATGTTGGTCCATGCAGGCCATCCACGCTCCGTTGCTATGATAGGAAGCAAAGAGAGCCCGTCGCACCACCACAGGATCAGGTGGCTGAGATTCTAACTGACTTGGAACATAACCTAGAGTAGTTGACTTTGGATATCCCGGAGACTTCGATAGACGATGTTCCTCTCCGTCTTCATAGACATGTTATTGGTGTTCTTGGTCAGTTCAGGAGATTCCTGAACAGAGTAGCGCGAGCTGTCGTGTACTATCATGATCATCACCACGGATAGTGGATGATTGTGCAGACTATGACATTTTGTTTTTTGTATCACTATTTTTGTCAATTATAAGGTGTTTTAAACCTATAATCGAGGACAATGTAATATTTTTTAAAACATTACTCTACTCTATGATATTTCTACTATTTCCAGCTATCTGTTCAACATTTTTATCAAATTTTGCTTTTAATTACTGCTTTTAATGTTGCAAATGTCTATTTATAACACTAGTAGCTAATGCATCAGCTAATGTGTTTAAATTTCTTGGAATGTGTTTATATTCAATGTAATCAAACTCTCGTTCAAAAAGACGTACCTTCAAAAATAATCTCAATAATACTGGGTTTTTAATTGCATATACTCGATTTAAGTGTAATACAATGAGTTTAGAATCTAACCTAACGATCAAACGTCGAATTCCAAATGAAATGGATTTAGATAATAACTCAATCACTGTGCTATATTCTGCAATATTATTCGTTGTTTGGCCAAGGCTTACCCCGTGCATAGATATTAACTCATCAGTGGGTGAATAAATAACCCAAGTTGCAGAAGAAGTGTTTCGTGTACTACGACAAACCCATAAGCAAAACTAATATATGTTTGAAGGGATGTCGACATATGAAATATCAAGAGTAATCCAGATAAGCAGGGATAAAAACAAACTTAACTAGACACACTCTTCCAATCTAAGGCACACTAGCTACGAAAAGAACTAATATACAAATAAAATCTCCACACAAGATTTAATCATAATATCTCTTCAGATAAAGCCCATTTTTGGGTTTGTCTAAAGAGACCCCGTCATAATCAGTAAATTCATAGGCCCCTTTTGCAAGCACTCGCTTGACAATATAAGGACCGTGCCACATGGGTTCAAATTTCCCAGCTCCTAGCTTATCATTATCTTGGTTGTATACCAATACTAGGTCACCCTCTGAAAAAACACGAGGTGTAACATTCCTATCATACTGAGCTTTCATTTGTTTTTTATGAGCCTTGGTAGCTAATGTAGCGGTGCGGTGAGTCTCATCTAGTTGAGCTAAGTATAAAAATTGTTTTTCCTCTTCGGAGGTAGCTAGTAATAATTCTATGGCTAATTTGAGTGACGATATTTCACATTCAATTGGTAACATATCTTCTAAACCATAAACTAGCTGAAAAGGAGTGAAACCTTTTGTAGTTTTCACTGAGGTTCGATATGCCCAAAGTGTTGAGAAAATAATAGTATGCCAATTCGATTTATGAATTTCGATTATCCTTTTAATCATAGTGGTTAATACTTTATTTACAGCTTCAACCTGCCCATTAGCATGCGGATAATATGGTGTAGAACTATCATGGCGCAAGCCAAGGTAGTCGAAAATTTTGGTCATCATAATGTTTCAAAAATGGCTCCCATGATCAGTAACGATAGCTTGGGGTACACAAAATCGAGAAATCACATGATTGAATACAAAAATAGCTACATTTTTTCCATCTGCCGCAAATGTAGGCATTGCCTCAGCCCATTTGGTAAAATAATCCACTGCAAGAATAATATACCCATGCCCACCGGCCAAGTGAGGGTTACATGTAATGAATTCAATGCCCCATTTTTCAAAAGGACCGATAGCAACTATTGGGTGAAGAGGATCTAGTGGTGCACGCATCTTACGATCAAAGATCTGACAATTGTGGCATTTTCGAACGACTAGAATGCAATCTTTAAATAACGAAGGCCAAAAATAACCAGCGCACAATATCTTTTGGGTTGTGGCATACCCAGACATATGATCACCACATGCCATAGAGTGACATTCATTTAAATCCTTTTCAGCCACTTTGTGTGTTAAACATCATCAAAATACAGAATCCACACCACGACGATAAAGCGCGTCTCCAACAATATTGTATTGCTGAGACTAGTAACTGATCTTTCGTCGTTGTGAGTGTGAGAGTTCAGGCCGAAAAGTTTTGGTTTGGAGATAAATGATGATATCTCCATACCATGGATCAATGGTACTGATAAGAAACAAAGATTCATCAGCGATCGGATGTTCTACCACAGTTTCTGTCTCAATATTTGGGAAGTCACACATCAGTTCGGCAAACACTAGTGATTTCTTTGATTTAGATTTTTCAAATTCTAAATCAAACTCTTGAAGGATTATGATCCATTTAGAGTATTTTCCCCCTAGCAATTGTTTGGCCAAATTATACATCATAGGGTTGCAATCAGAGATCATTGTTGTTTTTCATAACAAGATGTAATGACGAAATCGTTGGACAGCTTGAACTACTGCCAAGGCCAATTTCTCCACATGTGAGTATTTGATTTCAATCAGATTTAAATTACGACTGAGATAGTAAATCACATGTTCGTTGTGAAATTCATCTTCCTAAACTAATACCATTCCAATCATGGAATTAGAGGCTGCTAAGTATAAAAAGTAATCTAGGTTGTAATTGGGTGGATGCAATAACGATGCATGGGTCAACGCGTGTTTTAGAGCATCAAAATATCTATCAGTGATCTCGTCCCAATTGAAAAGAATATTATGTTTCAACAACCTGGTAAAACCTTTAGTTAACTAGGCATAGTTAGGAATGAATCTATGCAGAAAGTTTTTTTTCCCTTGCAAACTTTGGAGTTGGCGAAGTGTAGAAGGAGGAGGTAAATTGATAATAGCCTCAACCTTCGAAGGATCGACACAAATGCCTTGTTTCAAAACAATAAATCCTAGTAATCGACTATATTATACACAAAAAACACATTTGTGCAGATTCAAGAAAATCTTATAATACCTACATCTCAGAAAAATTTCTCGTAAGTGGGTTCGATGATATTCTCTATGTAAGGAATGAGCAAGTAGATCATCGAGATAAGGTTGCACAATGTGTTTAATGTCATGAAAAGCATAGGACATAGCCCTTTGAAAAGTTTCCACAACATTCTTAAGTCCAAATGGTAGTTTACGGTAAGCGAAATTCCCCCATGGACAAATGAATGATGTCTTTGGTTGATCAGCAGGGAGTATGTTTATTTTATTATAACTGGAAAACCCATCCATAAATGAAAACATTTCACTTCTGGCACAATCGTTAATGATTTGATCGATATAAGGGGTTGGATAATTGTCTTTGGGACAAGCTCTATTTATATCCCTATAATCGATACATACTCTAATTGTTCTTTGTTTTTTATTAACAGGAACAATATTAGATACCCAATCTGTTAAAGGGATTGGATAAATAAATCCTGCGCAAAGTAATTTTTCAACTTTAGTTTTGATTGCAGCAGCTTTTCGTGGATGTATCTGATGTAATTTTTGTCTGATATGTTTAGCATCCAGGTATGTTTTGATTTCATGAACAAAAATTTTAGGATCGATTCCTGGCATTTCTTCATAAGACCAGGCAAAAATGTCGTAATATTCTTGAAATAGGGCTTTGCATATATCAATTTCATATTTTGTACAAGAAGCGCATATATCAATGTTTTCAAGAATTCTTGGTTTTACCGATATGTCAATAGAAATTGTGGAAGAAATATTCCCCAAATTCACTTCATAGGTTGAATGTATGCTTGATATCAGATTCTGGGGTTCCTTGACATAATCAATGGTGAAAATTGATGAAAAATTATCTTCGAATTTATCAAACTCAGGTAAAAATGATGATCTATGATGGAGATCATCCCAGGGAAGGTCATCTATGGACAAAAATTCATGAATGTTTTCGTCAATATAAAAGACTTCTTTAAAAGGATCCGAAATTGATGTTATAGCTAAGCTTGAAGGGGAAAATAATTTTTCATTGACCACATTCATAGGGTCTGAATCAGCTGAAGGTAAATTGGAAAATGACTGTACTGCTTGATATGCCAACTCAAATGGACTCAAAGGCATCGTGCCTGTTAGACTCCTATACCAATAGGTGTCATTTTTCATGATTGTCTTGATTGAACTATGGAATATGTTCAAACCTTTTTCTTGAGCAAAGGTGTTCCATATTCTTGAAAAACCAAAAAATCAAAAAATTTAAAAAATTTAAAGAGGGTATACCCTAAAAGAAAAATCAAAGGGTAAGAAAAATAAATTGGTCAAGAAAATGAAAGAAATGAACCCCAAGAAAAAAATAGACCAAGGAAAGTGTGCAAATCCAAATGCCACTACTATTTCATTTTTGTAATAAAGCAATTGTGTGCAGCTTGTCAAACTTTTGCCACAATTTATGAAGAGTCAAATTGTTTAAACTTGACTCATTCATGTTTCAATTTCATGTTGTAGAATAGAGAATAAATATCTGACCAAACAGTTTAATCTTGGCAGATAAGTAGATAGGTAGAGTTAATAAAAGGTGCTCAATAGTTTAATCTGAGCCCTTGGATGTAATAAGGGTAGAATTAGATAGATTTTCCTTGTAAAAGAAAATAAGATTGATAAGGGTTTGCCAGTTTAAGTGCACCCTAATAAAGAAGAGAAAATGGTAGTGTAAAGTAGATAGGGTAGGTAGATGGTGTTGCAAAATTTTATGTGATGAATGATAGTGTTGAATATGTTTAATCTTTTACCTTCATCACAAGTTCTCAAGCAGAAAATACACTGGAAAATTCACAGAAGGCAAAGTCAAAATCATTAACTTCCCACATCACTTTCTCCCTAAGATTTTTACTAATTTCCCCAAAGTGCTAAGGTATTTGGAGATCAAAGGGGCTCAAGGAATTTCCTTGACTTTTGGAGGGACCGGACCCTTGGCCTAATGATCAAAAAGACCTAAGTACTTGAGATTATTTGTTATTATAATCATTCACCTTTTACCTTTTCCTAAGTAAAATCCTATTTTACTTAGGAAAATCATGCAAAATTCCCCAATAAACCCTCAAGATTACTTGTTATTCTAAGTCTAAGTGTTGAAGTTGATATAATGTGGTTTACTTCAGAAATATTCACTTTCTTAGATGTGCAAAGTATTTTGAGTTCCCTTGTCCCTTTGTCATATTTACATTTAACTCTATTTACTAAATCCCTAGTCGAAATACCTTATCCTAAGTATATAACTCCTTTTATATAAATATCCAAAAAACCCATCTTATTATAAAGTTTAACCAAAGTATTTATTCTCCCAATTATTCATTATGCGCCCTTTGGTTAAAATATATCATTATATAATACTCCCGCCCCTATGGTAAGTTAATTACATTGGTTAATTTATCATATAATAAAAAAAAACATATATGAGAAAAGCTTTAAACATATGATATATATGTTTAACACAAAAAATAATAAACCCGAAGTTTTATTTTAAACCAAAACTTTGGAAATAATCCCATTTCCTCCCGTACCCGACGCTTTGACTCAAGTTAAAATCCCGCTATATATCCCATTCCCCAACCCTAACTCGAGTTAAAAACTAAGTCTCGCCGCAACCCCAATTATCATTAAACCAAGGGATTAATTAATTATCAGGATTAATTAATAACCTTTTCCTCCACCAATCAAATCCCGCCCGGAGTGATTAATTAACAATAAATATGTCGGGCCCGCACCGTTTAACTTCCCACCATCTCCCTGTCCTTTCAACCGTTGGATCGCCCCTCCAAAGATCAACGCTCCACAGCAATTCCGCCAGCCGTCCCTTGTCAGAGCTTTAACGCGCGGGGGCACGGTGGTTTTGAAATAGTCCACCGGCCACGCGTCCATTGATCAGTGGAATCGCTGCCCTCGAGTTCAATACCACCATTGCCCATAAGAAGTGCGGGGATTACCGCTTACCGCCCGACCCCTACCACACGTTAGCCCGTACTGAAGTGACATCATTTCTCGAAAAAATAAAAACCCCTTTTTGACTTTGGAAATAAAACAAATTTTCGTGTTTTTTATGTCATTTTCATTCTTTGAAAACGACTGCGTCTTCCGCTACGAATTTCAAATTTCCACTGGAATTCACTGTTCTATCCGATTTCTCTCCAGATTTCCGCCGGACCAGTGTTCGAGCATCCTCCTGCCACCGCTTGATACCTGTTAAAACTCAGTTTGCCACCAAGAACAGGTATTTATTCTATTGCGCTCTGAACTTCAAAAGAAACTATGTTTTCCTTGTTTTCCACTGGATTAGTGATTAAATCTTATCGCTAAGATCATTCCCTGAGGTTTAAAACTGTGAATTGTTCCCCTGAAACTGCAATTGTGCTAATTTCCTTCATTTAAACTGAAATCACGCCCGGCCTGTGAAGAAAACCCAGAAACTTCCGTTTTGAATCCACAAGAACCAAAATGGAAGCCCCGACAGCCCTGAATGTGACTCCATTGAATGCCCCCCACAGAGAGTTAGAATATTTGCCCTTAGTGGATAAAGATTTTTAGATTAAAGACTTGCATTTTGATGAAAGCCCCCTTCTGAGTTATTGTCGCTGCAGAGACGATTATTCGAAGGGATTGGATGTCATTGGGTCGTGGGAATCCAATTTCCCGAGATATCTCATCCCCTCAGTCCTCATTTTCCCAGAAATTATCCACTATTGTCACTCCAACTATGATCCAACTCAAAGGGCAGTATTGTCTCCTGACCAGAGTATCCTTTTCCCCATCACTCCTCAAGCTATCAATACAATGCTCCATTTTGAACCTGATCAAGATCTTACCCCTTTGTCCATGGAAGAATTGCTTGAAAGATCTACTCGGTTGTCCCCTGAAGAGGTGATCAGAAGATTACATCCTTGGATAAACAGTCTTAATACTAGTCATAAGATTTGTTTACTCCAAGATTGTTATCAAATCTATTCAAACAGAGGTTAGAAAGCATAACAGCTAAAGAGTATCAGTGGTTAAAGTGTATCAGGTAAAAGTCAATGAAAGTTAAAATGAAGTTACAGAGCAGTCAAAGGTAAACAGTAAAAGTAAATACAGAAGGCAGTTCACCAGTTGCAGCAGAGACAAAAGGCAAAGGAAAGGAACCTGAAATACAGGTCGTTGAAACTTTAGTCATGGCAGAGAAACCTCAAACCTCTAGAGCACCTGATCAAACTCAAGTTTCTCCCACTCAGGTATAGTTAAGGCTTTAGAAAAAAATATTTCATTAGAAAAGCCTTTGAAGGAAATAAATGAAATTCTTTGGGGTAATATAATTGAGTTAATAAGAAGTATTTGGCCCTCTATTCAAGCAATTTTTGAACAAAATGACTTGATTAAAGTGGCTCAGGAAGAAATAAATAGAACAAGAGATGAATTAAGAGGTAGACCTGAGCAGGCCAATCAACTTATTCAATTTTTGAACACCAGAACAAAACAACAGCTTGCAGTACTAGGAATTGAAGACAGGACCGGCACTATTTTGATGATAAAAAGAGTTTTCATCAAAAGAACTTTTATGCAGAATTTAGAAAGGAAGTGTTCAGATATTTTGGATGATATTAATGCTTTCAGAGAAAAATTTCAAGTTTTTTTGGACAGTGGGCTACCCAGTCCTATGCTCACAGAAGACCAGATAATGGACCTAGAGACCTATGTTAAGAAAATAGATATCCATGCTCAAAATACAGCTGCTTGTTCTACCAGTTTTCCAGAAACAACATTTCCAACAAGGAGAAACCTCTATGACAGGTTGAAGGATTTATTTCATCTTGAACATGAAATAAAGTATCTATTTCCTAATGAGCCCAATTTTTACAAACTCACAGAGGCCGATGAGACATTGAGAAAACTTAAAAGGACTATGATACCAGAAGATCAATGGTGGAATGACCTATTGGAAATTCTATGAAAATTATCTTCAGAATGAAAATTTTATCTTTTTACTATTATGTGAAAGGTAAAAATGAGCACAGATGAAAGAGTATCAGTTACACAGGTTAAAGAGTATCCGTAAAGACAAAGAGTGTCAAACAAGCTAAAGAATTACTCCAAGGGACAGCATCGAGCCCTATTTCAGCACTAACCTCCAACACATCCACAAAGAAAGGAAACAGCACATCAGCAGTTACTTATTATTCTATCTACGAGACCATTTGTCTCCTGTTTATTTGTAAATTGCTCCTTAGTCACCCTAGATTATTGGCTAAGTTAGTATGAGATTTTTTTCAATTATTTCTTGTATAAATAAACCCTCAAAGAGAGTATTGGGTGTGGATTCTATTACTTTGTTGTAACATTGAGATTTTCGGAATAAAAGCATTTTGGAGAAATTTATTCGTGGCTTACTGGATGACAATTTGAAGCTCAGGACTTTTTGCAGGGTTCATGTGTCGGACTGCAGTTCAATAAGTTTTTCTATCCTATGTATTAAGTTTTATATCAGTTTATAATATCATTGTGTCCATTTCTGAATAATTTACATAAAGGATTGAATCAGAATTTACTTAATTGTACTCTGATTTCAGATGTGATATGCTTAATGTTTTCCTCTAAATTGGTTATAAGCACGGATTCTTAAATGTTCTTGCTTTGCTAATTTAAACGTTCTTGATTACTATAATAAAGAATTCTTCACTGCTCTTTGTTTGTAATCATTTCATTTCTTTCTTTTTGAACATGGTGAAAGATTCTTAGCTGCCTTTCATCCCTTCAAAATCATCCCATCCACTTTAAATTTTAAGGATTGTTCTCTGTCTGGCTATCTTGCCCTGTAAAGCCATCTTGTGTGTAGAATAGAAATCCAGTAAAGCCATCCTTTGACTCCATAGCCCAATGGACTAAAAATCTTCAACCTTGCCCTTAGTTGACGGATTCCACCATTCAAACAAAATCACAACTCTTGGATTTATAACTAGCCTAAAACTTTCTAAGAAAAAAGATAAATTATAAAGAGAGAGCCCTCTTTGGATGCAGATTGGCTAGATTCTGCATCTGAAGGTTGGTTTGTGGTTACCTCGGGTATACTTTCATTTTCCACAACTTCAAGGAAAACCTGAGTGATAACAGTGCCTTCAAACGAATCCAACTTTAACTCTAAAGGCACTATCCAAGTATCATCAAATGGAACAGTGCTTGATGTAATCATATTGATATTAGCTATAGCACGTGGTATGTTAGGTGGAGGCAAAGAAAAATTTCCCAACAAAGCGGAATCTTTAATTAAGCCTACTCCTACATCCTTATAAGGGATAGTTGTTTTCCCAACATGTTGAATGTTATCCGTAGAAGCTGGATCAGACAAATAATATGAGAGCTGATCAACTCTCACAATCTTTCCTTAATGAGGAAAAATGATTATTCGAAAGATGGAAGATACGACAACAGTCATAGCATAAGACCAATCTAGAGGGGCATCAACTACTTCCACATCTAGATTAACAATTTTTCCTTCGACCTCTATAGGTAGATCCTGTAAAATACCATAGGGATGGAATCCTCTTCTATCAAAAGCTTTGAGGTTGGTCGAAGATCGGTTAAGCGTCGGAGAACCAAGTGATTTCCAACAACTCAACGACATGATACACGTAGAGGCCCCTTCATCAATCATAGTACGAAAGCAACGTGTGTTTTTGACTAACACTGGAATATGGAAAGTCATTTTATGGGGTAGGTGAGGTGTAAAATTTTCTAGATCGAATATCATAAGATTCGAATCTTGCAGATCTACGGCTCCTAAAACTGACAATAGTAATTTCCTTTGTGCTGGACATGATTGCAGCACTTCCAAAGCTGACATTATCGAAGGGGAAATTTCCAAATCTTCGACGATTTTGTAATTCTGAGCAGCTCTCGCATGTGGATTGAAAGTTGATTTATGAAGTACACCTTTAGAAGGCGGTTTGATTACTAAGTCAGGATTTGGTTTCTCGATGTGAAGTAGATTGGAAACCGAAGTAGAAGCAGCTGGTGAAGAATTAGAATTTTCTACTTCTTTACCAGTAACAGGATTTTTACTACTAACAGGATTTTTACTACCATAATCTTGTGATCAAGTTGTAACCCTCAAAATATCTGCTAAAGGATTAGAAGAAGATGCAATCATTTTACTATCTTGAATTGGAAAGGGATCCTTCAAGACAGCAAAAGTGGGTGAACCTTTGACAAACTTAGAAACTTTTTCCTTATGCGGACATTCCTTGGTGAAATGATTTTTGTCACAGATAAGACAAGGATAACGAGGTTTCCATTTTTCATCAGTTGATTCAGTTTTATCAGTTTTTTCTTTAGGAGGTGAGGTCTGTTTATTATTTTTCTTCCCCTTTTTATTTTTTCCAAATTTTGACTTAGTAGATGAATCTACAATGTGAATATCAGTAGTAGTTTCCAAGGAAGATTTTCCTTTTGGTGAATCAGGTAAAGTTATTATAGGAGAAGTAATATTTGAAGATTTATTCTTATTTTTAGTTGTAGTAACTGAACCGAATACACCATCAGCGGCATGAGAGCCTGAAGGAGTTGTAGTTAACTGACCAAGTCGTGGTAAATCGGGGATTTTCTCGTACAAAGTTCCGGACTGGGTATATACCAAGTCTAGATATTGAGCTTGAGCAATAACTTCTTCTTCCATAACAACTCCTGCTTTGGCTACATCTTCATTGATTTTTTTTAATAATGATTTAACAAACCATCCTGCCAATATTTGATCCAGGATAAAAACTTTTACCAAATGTCTTCTACGTCTCCATTCATGAATATGATCTGATATATAGGTAGACGTAGATTGTTTTAGTGAAGTTAATAATTCCTTGCCATTGTCATATCTGACGGGCAACTGAAAATGAGTTAAGAAGGCATTTTCTAGGGCATTGAAATTGTTAAACGAGCCTCGTGGCAGTTCAATATACCACTTAGCAGCTAATCCTATTAACGTTCTCTGAAAAAGTCGAAGTCGAATAGAATCGTCAATTAATAAATTAGATGTGCACCAAAGGTGGTAAGTCATAACATGGTTGGAAGGATCCTCCCCTGTTTTTCCTTCAAATTTTGGGATATCCAGGATAACCCAGGAGGAGGATATCCAGGATAACCTGGAATAGGATGTGCATTAGGAATCATATTACCCCTCGAATAACCAAGAATAACTGGACCATACTGAGGTTGAACCAGTGTTTGATATGTATATCTAGGGTACGGTTGCTTCGGGTAGACTGGAGTTTGTGAAATAGGTCCATATTGATACCGCCCCTAATAAATTTGATAAGTAAATTGAGGTTGACTCATTATAACTATACTTGTACTAGATTTTCCTATAGGTATCTGAACAGTAGCCTGAATTTTCGGTCCAGATTGTGGAATAGAAACCTGAGGAATCTATATCGAATTTTGAGGGGTAGATGTAACAGGAACTGTAGACACTGCAGGAATAGGTGTGATAGGTTGAACAGAAGTTTGAACAGTTGTTTGTGGTGGGGTACTAGGTGAACTCAGACCAGGTTGCTGAACATAACCAGATGCAGGTGTTGGAATTGAAGGTTGGACTGGTTGTTGGGGTTGATTATGACCAACAGGTTGTCCTGCTTGATAATAAGGTACTTGCATATTTGGTTGTAAATTCTATTGGACTTGGGATGGATCCCACACCATTCCGGGATATGAGGGTCCCATTGAAGTTTGTACATAAGACGGCCCATAACTGGGTTGGACAGATGGTTGATAATTAACTGGATAATTTCCACCTCCTTGTAACATTTGTTGCTCTGTATAGAATTGTTGTGTTGAAGGAGGTTGCAATCCTTAAGCAATATACTGCCCGTGAGGTTGATATTGACCTTGAGGTATGTACTATCCCTAGGGTTGATATTGACCTTGAGGTATGTACTATCCCTGAGGTTGATATTGACCTTGAGGTATGTACTGTCCTTGGGGTTGAGATTGACCTTGAGGTATGTATTGTCCTTGGGGTTGCCCCCCAGGCTGTATCTGGCTATTTTGAGGATTCCCCCCAGGCTTTATACTACTAACATGATATGTGGGGTTTGAAATATTTCCAGACATCACATAAACTTGCTCATTGTTCAAAGTTCTAGTATTTGATTCATTCAAATTAGATGATGACATTAGTTTTCTTGGAAAAGGAGATGCTCCTGAAAATGTACCAGAGAGTGACTGATAGCCTGTACGAACAAACGGACCACCATAGAGGAATGTTTCTGGTGATTCAGAAAACATAGATGACTCGCGTGACATGTTTAACTAAGGTTTATGACCTATTGGTGTAGTGTAAAAAGGTATTCGAGGTGGTGAATACTGAAGAACTACGTTTTGTAGAAAATCTGTCAATGAAGAATACCAATCATCTTGTCTAAAAGGACTGTAAAAAATTGATTCACGTTGTCTAAGTTCTAAATTTTCTTGAATTGAAAGGAGAAGGACTTCTTCTTTTGTATCAGTTATTTCCTCAATACTAATAAGACCAAGAGGAAGACCTTCTGTAATTCGATTCTTTACTTTGGGTGAATCAGGATAATCAGTGAATTATAAAGTAGGTTCTAATGTAGCAGGTTCAGTTTCCGGTTCAGAAATTTCAGGTTCTTTAGGTGATAATTCACTTGTTGTAGAAGCAACTTTGGTTAATTCGGAAATGGAAACCATTTGTGGAGGATTTTCTGCTACTTGCGATTGATCTACTTCGAAATTAGGATGAGGGATAATAGATGATTCTCCTTGTTCTGTTAATCCAGTTCTACTAATAACATTTGGTATCAGAGATTTAAGTCCTTCTAGCTGGCTAGGTATGTACTCACGGGGTTTCCCCTGAGTTCTACGTGATCGTCTCGATAATTCAGCCACGATTAAAAATTTTAACACATGCAATCAAAGAAAATTTCAATAAAAATACCTAAAGTCGCTAAGAAACAAAAAAATGATCACATGCATGTATGATCTAAGAGATCAAACCACACACAAACAGTATATTCCCGCACTAAAAACACTAGTTGGTGATAAAATCCAACATCATAGTATTTTAATGAAGAAATGGCGGTTGGAACAGTTACCCCGACAACCTGCTTAATGAAACATACCGGTGCAATTTTCTCCACTTAACCCATCTCGAGCGAAGATAACCCTTCGGAGAGTCCAAGTGAGTCTAGCTGACATCTATTCCAGGTACAGTGGGATCTTCCCTCCACCGTCACCTTGAGAAATAATCTTAGATTTTATGGCCTGTAAGGTCACCAACAAGAACAAATATACCTAGGGGAACAGTCTACGATTCGATACACACGCAAGGGTAGAGTAACAAAGCTCAATCCCCTTGAAGGCTCCTTGACATAATCCAAGGTTTACCGACAAGTGACCCCAGGCTCCTCGACAATGGTCAATCTGAGGTTTACTCTTGTTAATACATGTATATCTTCTATCGTTCCCAATGAGGAAGGATTGATTTACCCACTGGTTCAGATATGATCTCGTGCTTGACTCCTTTAAGAGGAGCTTCCCAGAGCATACATGCTACTATTGGAATTTCCCTATCGCAAGATCGACTACTTGTTTGTTTTTACTTTCTTGGAGAGTTAACTAAAACCTATTCCAAGACACTATCCTAATCTAAGTTGTTGGAAAGAGCCCTATAAAAATAGAAATTGCTAGGTTGATTTTAATTAAGCGTTAATTTTAATTGGTTGTTTCTTAGGACAATGGGTATGAAAATGAAACTTCAATGGTGTATAATGACACGACTCCAAAAAACACTAAAATGCATCTATATGAGAAAAAATTCATTCCTTTTCAATGAAATCTATCTAAAAGAAAGAGTTGAGAAATGAAATTGCTTTAAAACTTCAATCCTTCTTTTTTAAAACAAGAATATATGAAAAGAAATCTTTTCTATGAGAACTCAATGATTAATTTCTCAAAAAGAAATCCCTTTTATCATTCAAGTCTGAAACTACAAATAAAAAAGTTTCCAAAAGAAAATATGATTACTTAAAACAAAATTCAAAACTAAAAACACTAATTTCGAACTTTAAAACTCTAAAGATCTAAATTTTAAGATTAAAAACTCTAAAAATTTTGAGGATGTTTTGCTCAGTTTGTAATCTAACCAAGAATTCTTTGCTTATCCTAGCAAGGAATCAAAATCATCCAATGGTGGTTTTGAAGTGAGATTAAAGGCTTATTGAACTACAAATCTCTTAATATTTGCAAATAAAAAATAAATCTAATTTTTTATAGAAGCAATTTCTGCCATAAAGTCAAAGTCTCAGTAAGAAAACAATGAGATACCAGTGATCTAAGGTATCTAAAAGTTCCTGATCTTTGAGCAACACAAAGACAAAACAAAAATCACTTGTAAAATGCAAACTTTTAGAAAATCACTCAAAACTTAGAAATGCTAGAAGAAACTTTCACAAGAGGCTTTTGATAGTGAATACAAATCTGGGTAATCACAGATAATCTTGTAAGCTGGTACCAGAAAAGAGAATTTTTGGTTTTTTTTTTTTATTTTCTCAAGGTCTGCAGGTTGCAAGGTACAAAGGTGTGGTGACACACTGTTCACACAAAGAAACTACAAAGGTGACCACACTGTTATCAAAGAAAAAGTGCGGAGACCAGTAAACTTAAAGAAAAATAAAAAACTCTAAATATACTTTTCAGGGATTCTAAGGATAATTTTCCCAAACCAGTACAGACTAATAAAAATCAGAAAAAATGGTTTCAAAATTCAAAATCAAAGAAAACTAAATTCAAATCAAAATTTATCCCTAATATGGTCGCCATTTTTTTAGGCGGATAAATCGTTCTTGCGGACAAGAAGGATCTCCCTAGTATCACAAGGATAGCTAGAAACAAACATGACAATTTGTAAACTATTTTCTCTAGATTACATATGATTTAGAATTTTCTATGATGAATAAAGGACCTACCTGTGATCCAATGCTAGTTGAATTCTTCTTTCCGGTTGCTCCAAGAAGTCACCTCCTAAGATCTGCAAACAAAGACATAGAAGAGGATCAGCAACACCTGCAACATATACTAATTCAAAAATCAAAAATCTATCTTAATGATCAAGGAATTTAAGAAATAAGTTATTTAACTAAATACATAAACAACTTATTGAGAAAACAGGATCCAATTGTATTATCTTTAAATAAAATAAGGAGTCTTACAACCACGTTCGCCTTGATGTCGTGCAGGTCCTTCCGGGGGTCCGGAACAAGCGTTTTCCTTTAGTCTGACAAGTCCTTCCACTCTTCGAACCAGCCTAACTACAAGTATGTAATCTTTCTCACAGTTAGCAAATAGAGTATGTTTATTTAGCAATTCCCTTCTCTATTGCAGCTACTAAGTGTATACAAAATGCATAGAGAAGTTTTACATATGTGAGCATGTACCCTTGAGACTGAACCAAAGCTTCAATTTATAGGAGAAGGAAAGTGGTTGCAGCTCCAAAATGGAAGGAATAGATTCCCCTTATCAAGGTATTAAGTTCCAAATACCAAGGAATAGGCTCCTTTAATGAAGGAATGAATGTTCATGATAATGGAGGGAGTAATGCTTCGACTGGATAACGCCTTCTAGAAGCTTCTAGCTGGGAGAATATTCGACCAGGTGGGCTTCTAGAATTTAATTTCACCTTCAATTTACCTTTTACACGGGTCCACACCTTTAATGAAGAAAACGTGCGGTCGGCTCTGTAGTTTTTGGAGCAAAAGAGTGCAATGTCGTAGGTAAGACTAAGGAAAAGTGCGGTACAAGTATTTTTTATGATTTTTACAAGCTTTTCTCCAAATTCAGAACTTGGTTTAGGAACTTTAGGGTTGTAGACTTCTAAGGGAGCATTATATATGTATTTAGGAACCCATATAGACAGTAAAATGTCATGGTGACAAAATAATGTGCAACACACTCCTTTGTCTATTCAAATTTCTTCCCTTTCCTATGCAATAATGTAATAAGATAGGAAATCCGTGAGAATTTCCTGATGAACCTCTTATGATAACCTGCTATTCCCATGAATGATCTGACCTCATCCACATTCCCAGGAGTTTCCCATTCCATGATATATCATACCTTTTGTGTATCTACTGCTATGCCCTCCTTGGGAACAACATGCCCCAATTAATGTACCTTTGGTTGAAAGAAACTACATTTTCTAAGATTTTCATACAGTTTATTCTCTTAGAAATCGCAATGATATTGCTAAGTGTTTGGCATGCTCTTCCTCATTCTTAGAATATATGAGTACATCATCAATGAATACAATAAAAAACTTGTCCAGATAAGGATGCAACACACTATTCATCAAGCACATAAAAGTATTTGGAGCATTAGTCAAATCAAAAGGAACCATAGCAAGCTCATAATGCCCATACCTAGTCCGTAAAGTAGTCTTGTAAATTTCCTCTTCTTTGATGTGTAACTGATGATAACTAGATATCAAATCAATCCTAGATAGCATTATTTCTCCCTTCAATTGATCAAACAGGTCATCAATCCTCAGCAATGGATACCTATTCTTAATCATTACCTTGTTCATTTGTCTGTAATCAATATACAAATTTAGAGTACCATCCTTATTCTTCACAAAAAATATCAGTGTAGCCCAAGGTGATACACTTGGCCCAATGAATCCATTGTCAAGCATTTCCTTCAACTACAACTTCAGTTCCACTTGTTATCGGTTATTTTTTCACCTTGTCAATAGGCTTGCAAACTGGATCAATTAATATTCGTGAACATGTTGTCATCATCCCTTCAGAAAGCCTTAAACATGACCATTCCAAAAAGTCTGAGTTTTCAGTATTAACTACGCAAAATCAATTTTTTTAGCCCGCGCATATTTTTCCTTTAGTCATTTGCGTTCAACGTTGGTTTCTCCTTCCTATACCAACATTGATCAGAGTTGGTTTCTCCCTTCTGCAGGTGTGTTGATTCTACAAATTCGAGAAAATTAAAAATATTTACAAAGCTTCCTCTTCCAGAAGCTTCCAGGGGTTTTTGTAACCATTTACCATGGATAAGAAGCATGAATCCTATCTGGTCCTATCTTGGAGACTTCACCTTTTATCCCTTGAGCTCATACTCCCATCATATGTGGATCTCAAGCCTATTATGATAAATCCTAAACTACCTCACCTCCCCTATAAATTTACTTCCATCCATAGCATCAGGGTTCGATTTTGGAGATTGATTATTCCCTCATGTTGTTGTATTGAACCTAAAGGAGACTTAACTTCATGCATTAGGGTGACATTGAGGTGTGATTTGTGACAAGGAAGGAAAATTCAACTTGGGGATATCTCTACAAGATAAACTTCTATTTATGGTTTTAAAATCTCTCATATTTCTATTAATACAAAGAGTATCTTGTTTTCCTATATGTGGTGTTTTATGTTTACATTCATGCATTTCAATGCCTTACTAATTCATTGAATAAATTAATTGAATTATGATATGTAGATGTTGTAGATCCTTGGTCTTTTTATTCGTGTGTGCAGGTTCTAATTATAGAACTTGGAGCTATTATTGGAGCTTACAAGAAAGGAGGACAACTCTAAAATATTTTTTGGAAATACATCCTGAAATTGCTACAAAACTGGATATATCTTCAATACTTTTGCATCCTCAACATCCTTACCTTTATCACTGGAAACATGTACTGCAAATAACACACACCCTTTCCTATGATTTCTCTTTTCTTGCATATTTGTAACCATTTTTATTGATGTGGCCTTCTTATTATCATGTAAGGTTCTCTATTCCACATTGCCATCCAAGGACTCAATAGCCTTCTCATAATGATCCACCTTAGTCCTGTGAAGATATGACCAATCCATATCTAGAAGCATATAGTATGATCCCAACGGTATGACATTCAAATGCGATGATGTAGGCATACCATTCAACTCAAATGCACAAGCCCTTTCCCAATGATGAACTTTTTTCTTAGTATATGTAGCCAACAACACTATCCAAGACTCTGTGTGCACTTATTTTCTCAAACCACACTTATCCACCAGATTAGGATTAACATAACTATAATTAAATATATGGTCAATAAAAATAGAAACAAATTGATCACAAAGCTTACCGTCCATCTTGATAATAGATTCCTGGTGTTCTCTCTACCTGTTATCCAACGTTGCATAAATACGAGGAATTCTTTGTCTAGCATCCCTAACTATTTGTGCTTCTTGTGTACTGTATATCTGAGCCATAGCACCATGATATGATAGTAAATCCTTCTTGAGATGCTCCTTTCCACATATCCAACATTGAAAATGTCCCTTACCCTCACCTTTATTCAGTTTCCCTCCAATTTGTGACCCATATCCCTTTCCAGCTACATTAAACTTCTTGTAAGGAACAACATTCTCTTTTTTACTACCATCTTGAGGCCTTGTTTTATTTGGTGTCAATCTAACCTTAGTATTGTCTTTCTCTTTCCCACCTTGTTGAGACTCTATCTTACACTTTGATTGTTCATAACAGTGCTTCAACTTTCCAATTACTTCTTTGAGTGAACTAGGCTCGCCATACTCAATCAAATCTTTAAATGCTAATGGTGATCCACTAAAAAATCTTTGAAATTTTTCCTTATCATCCTTAAGATATGGTACATGCCTCAATAACTCTAATAACTTAGTCATGTACTCTTCATTTTTCATCGATCCCATCTTTAGCTCATGGAACTCCTTAGCTTTATTATCATAGTACCTCTCTGACATGTACGTATTCCTAAAATGTCTCTTGAATTCATAACAACTCAACACCTTTGTCCTAATGTATTAGAATCGCTTCACATCTTCCCAACAGATGCATGCCTTCCCTTTTAGACTAAAAATAGTTATCCTAGCCTTCATGTTCTCTGTATAGTCTTGCAACTCAAACAATTTCTTCATCCCAAGTAACCATGCCTCTGCATATTCTAGTTTCTTCAATTCCCCATCAAATGTAGGTGACTTGGTTTTCTTGAACTAATCTATAAAATATCCCCTATCATTCCTCTTATAAGGATGATAGTGATGATGATTATTGTACTTGTCCGAACTAGAACTAGAAAAAATTCCATGTCCACTGCCTCTCCTATCATTGTATCCAAGAATCTGCTATCCCTGACAACATCATCCTTGTTTGACCTATTCCCATCATGAGATCTACTACCATATGCTCCATTAGTCCTATCCTCCTATCCATAACTGACCCGTGGCTTTCCATGTCTTTGCAAGGCTGAAAAAATCTAAAGGATAAATCCATTTACCTCTACTTGTTTCTCGTGTGCCTTGGAAATTCTCTCTTGTGATTGAATGATTTTGTCATTATATGCTTTGGAACTTCTGATTTTTGCCTTCAAACTTCTCAAAGTGTATGTTATGTGAGGGGAATACTCATCACCATATTGCTCATCTGATATGTAGGGAGATTCTCATGATTTAAAATCTACCATTTTTGTAGTCATATTTGATCGTCTTTTTACAAACATACTATGTCAGGTAACCAAACCTAAACATAACCAACATGCTGCAGTATAGTTTAGGGGAGGATATCTTGTCTGAAAGATCAACCAGATTAGCATGATACATGAATAATAATAATCATAACATTATATCAACATCATATCAATCATTATCCAGTTACCATGCATGATGTCATAAATTGTAACACTGACTCAATACCACTCTCTGATACACTACGATACCACTCTGTAACACCCTCTTCCCTCACTTACCCAAGTTCACCAGTCCACCAAGGAAAATATGTGATGAAGACTTATCCATGAATCAACCTCCTAGGTGCAGTTAAGGAAGTGGAATCATCCAACCAAAACTTTATTGGATTCCTTTAAGTGTTACAGGACCCCCAAGGGCTAAACCGCCCTTCCAAGTTCCCAAAACCTAAGTTAAACCTCTTTTACAGTGACCTAGACTCCCAGGCACTATCACAATGCTGCCTAATTTTGATTGTAACCCTCCAGTCACACACATACACCTGCAAGGGAGTGACTGTAGTATTTTTCACCTAATTTTTTCCTTGTGAGCGCGAGATATGAGCCACCTTTTTAGGGCTATTGTTACACAATTTTTTATCACTGTCCCTGAAATCCCCATCCCGGATATTGGAGGACCATTTTAGTGACTTCTATATATTGTCCTACCTTGCAAAAAGTGTCATTGCATCCCTTGGAATGTGAAGAACATTTTCTCTGTTGACTATTCCTGAAGCAGACTCTCAAAAACACATGATTTTAGGTTGGCGTTGGTAAGCAGTTATGGCCTCGCACCCATAGAGAAATTAGCATTGGGCCTCATGCCCATTGGCGCTCTATCTCAGTGGACTGCCCGCACTGAGCTGTGTTTTGAAATTTTTTTAAAATAGAAACTATTTTTCCATGCCCAACCACTTCCCCAGCGGAGTCGCCAACTTGTTGTGCAGGTAAATCCCCTCTACGGACAGAGGTGATCCCTTTAGCCCTAGGGTTTTTCTAGCAACAAGGGAACATGCTAATCCTTTGAACTCCTAGTTTATGAATGAAACTAAGTTGGGATAGATGACCTACCTTTATTCCAACGCTCTTGTCGTAGTTGTGGCATCAGTCTCTGTATCTTCGTCTTTACACACGGTGGTCCTTCAGCGGTAATACTCGAGTACAACAAATCCATCCTAGTAAATTTTACGAGCCCTAGGAAGGAGGAACTTGGTTACATCATGGTGACGGTTTCTGATGTCATTTAGGTTTTAACGAGTCTAACAAAGGAAGAACTTGGCATCTTTTAATGTTTAGAGAGTTTGAAAAGAAGCGAAAACGAAAAATCCAACTAGTCCCTTTTTCGTAGGTAGTCTCATAGATCCAAAAAGGTAGAAAAGTATTTCTGAGAGAACCTCTTAGTCGCAATAGGCTAAGGTATTCGTTTTTCGTAAATAATCTATCCCAGCCTAAAAAAGGGGTAAAGGTATACTAGGTAGATATCGTTTCATAGCCTTTAATGAGTTCAAAATGACAAGAGTCTCGGCAATCTTATCAATTTTCGAGAGTCAGAAAAGAGCTGAAAGATGACTCCGAAGGTGACTTTTTCGTGTTTTTACCGAATCTTAAAAAGTATAAAATACAACTCGTTACTTCATCGTCGTCATGTTGAGGACCTGTTGCTGCACAAGAAATGCACGTAAAGCCCATTTTTCGAGATAAAATAGCAAAATGATTGAAAAATATGCTCAAAAACCTAATTAGGGTTCTGAAAAGTTTATAAAATGCCAAAAATAGTAAAAACAAATTAATTTTCACTTTTTACCTCTTGTGCGCCCTTTTTACCCTTTTTTCACTGTGATTTTGCAGAGCTGACAGTGGAAAATCTAGAAAGCCAATCGTGAATTCATCTTTTCCAGGTAAGATCTCATATCCTTGCCTTCATTTTGATGTAAATTCCATTTCCTACAACCCAATTTTTAGATCTATGGGCGGAGTTTTTTTCAAATTAGGGTGCGACGGTCCGCGTGGGTATCAGGCACGGACTCGCGCCAACTGCAACCACAAATTTAAGCTTAGAATTCAACTAATTAGCCCATTTCAAACGCTTCAATAGCAAATAATTTGACTAATGACAACCACATTGATGTTTTGTAGTTGTGAAAAAAGAAAAATGGTGATCGAATGGAAGGAAATAGAACATGGTGAAGAAGATGAGAAAGCCTTGGGCAATGTAAGATGCATATACATTCTTAGGGACTGCGATATTAAAAAATTCTTCATGGTGCCATGTCTCTGAGCTCAACAAGAGCTATTATAGTACTTGATCAGTGTCTGGGACATTGATCGGGAAATATTCATAATTCATGATCAGGAGCTAGAGATTGAGGTCTCAGATGTTTACTTCATAACTGGATTGTCACAGAGGGGGCAGTACCAATCCTAATAGGTACCCGCCCCACAATGGAAAACGTGAGCATGGTCATTGACAAAGTGTGCTGAGGGGCAAGGAAAGGATCCAAAAGCGGGAAAGTGGATATCCAAACTATTCTCGACCTGGCACTAAAAGTAGTGATGCACACCATCATGTGAGCTGCTAGATTTCAAACTCCACACGAGGCCACAAAAACACAATTACTTCTTGCAGTAGATTGCATGGTTCCCACTCTCAACAAATGGGCATAATTGGTAACAATCAATATGAAGCGCCAACTAACGAAATGCAAGAATGGTAAGCTGAAACAGTTCGGCTATGGGTCTATCTTGGTGCCATTCATCTTGTTCCTCTATCTCGTGTCGTTGATATGGGAAACATTATGTCCCTCCTTCGACTCGGTCACTTCCTGTCGACTTCAGCTCATTCTCCAGGAAGTTGATCTAAGAGACTCCCTTCTAGTGCCTTGGAGCTTACATGCCTCAATGGAAAGTTCTTCGCATTCGATGACAGGTCCTCATCATTGGCCTTCGATTGAGTGATTCCGTGGGTGTTCGACGCCAGCTCAATGTTCACATTTCGTGGATTGTACTAGTTGTACCTTGAGAGCCATTATCATTATTAATGGTTTCTCTCGCACTTGTTAACAACTTTCATCATTAGTTGGTAATCAGGCGACTTTCTTGCATGTTCGACGTTAGCTCACTCATTCACATGCTTGAATATGTACTTTTTTGGGTCGATATGGACCATAAGACCCTGGGTTTTGTCTAATAAAATCCAGGAAGCGAGACAATTTGGATTATCATGACTATATGCGTGACTCTTTTGATTGGATGGATGCGACCATACCTGAGTCTATTTCTTGATCCTTCTTGCTAGATGGTTGCGTCCAAACCTCAGATATTTTTTTAATATATGTACTCTATTATGGATGGCTTCACCCATGCCACATGTTCATGTATAAAAGATATCAGTTTTACTTGTACTTGCAGGTCTTCCGACAGTGTTTTTTGGTTTGAATACGTTCTCGTAAATCATTTCACTCCTCCTTATCTCTCCAACCTCATGCTTTAGGGGGAATTTGTTACACAGTATTTTATCATCGTCCCTACAATCCCCATCCTGGATATTGGAGGACCATTTCAGTGACTTTTGTGTATTTTCATACCTTGCAAAAAGTATCATTGCATCCCTTGGCATGTGAATAACATTTTCTATGTTCACTATTCCTGGAGCAGACTCTCAAAAAAACATGATTTTGGATCGGCGCTGGTAGGAAATTATGGCCTCGCACCCATAGAGAAATTAGCATTGGGACTCATGACCATTGGCACTCTGTCTCAGTGGACTGCCCACGCCGAGTTGTTTTTGGAAAGTATTTTTAAAATAGAAACGAATTTTCCATGCCCAGCCACTTCGTGAGCGGAGTCATCACGGTTTGTTCGACTAAATAACGTCGAATACCTTCCTTTGGCTCCTTGTTTCCTACATTTGAGAAACTTCCCAAAGGATAAGGTATCCCTTCCACCTTATGAGGGATCCCAAACCACCTCCTCATTTCCTATAAATACATCATTCTCACATGGTTTCAAATAGTTGAACAATCCTTACTATAGCTGGTGTGAGATAGATCAGAAAGGAATCCATTGTCGAGAGAGAGTCTAGGCCCTTTGCCTCACCAAGTCTAATTCCCCAACGAATTCTTGAGACGTGTTTGAATGAACCCGTCGAAAGAGGCTACAACATCAAGGCTCTTTTTGTTGTAAACTTCTTCTCTCTACTTATTAATACATGACTGGTTTTTTGGTTCTTATTTTGCGTTTGATATGTTTAATCTTATGCAATACGTTTGATTCTCCTTGACCAATTAAATAGTTATGAATGCAAGTGTGTTTTCATATGTTGTCATCGTTCTCTAATCCTTATGCAGGCACCCAATTATTACTGCTGAAGGACCGCGACATGTAAAGACGAAGATTCAGAGACTGCTGCCACAACTACGACAAGAGCGCTGGAATAAAGGTAGGTCATCTATCCCAAATCAGTTTCATTCATAAACTAGGAGTCTGAAGGATTAGCATGTTCCCATGTTGCTAGACCCACCCTAGGGCTAGAGGGATCGCCTCTATCCACAAAGGGGATTTACCTGCACAACAGCTATGTTGAGGCCCTGAAAATCGGTGCAACAACATCGGGGAAAACACCGAGTCAGGGACTTAAAAATTGTCCCTTTTTCCGTTTGGAATGGTGACTCTGATCGGATTTATGGGACCAGTTTCCCAATTTAATATAATTGTGGTGAATGGATGGATTTATCACTATGTATGCTTGAAATAAATAATATATCTATCTACTATGTGTCCCAGGATGAAGTTTATTCTATGTGCGATCTACAAAAATGACCTTTCAGTGGATGCAAATAAAGATCATACATTCACTTAGAGATATGAAAAAGTTTGAGATAATTGATTCAACTAAATAGATAACTAAATCAATTGGATAAAGCTTATATCGAACCTTTTAAATGCATGTATTTCATATGTATCAAGTGATAACAGTGTAACATGTTCAGAAGTGAGTTAATTCCAAACTGTATTCAAACAGATACATGAAACAAAACATCATAAGATAAATAACCATTTCTCATTTGAAGCAAAAATATAACACATAGGATAAAAGTACCATGTATATGTTCACTCTGCTCATTTGAGAAAAATTACTTGGTCCAGAATTTTCTATTCATAAAACTTCAAGAGTACAAAAGTGAAACATCTGTAAAGTCTTCCTTTCAAAATTTCAGGACCCCTTCTTCAAAGACATGAAGGTGTTTAAATATAAAAATAAAAAGTCTTAAAATAGTTATTACAATAAAAAGTTGAGGAGGTTTAAAACAAAACTCCTTAAAGTGGAATTTAAATATAAACATAAATTAAGGGGGCGACTTGCTTGATGACTGTACTGATGTCTCCTTAGCCATTTGTTCCTTCAGTTGAAGGATGTTAAGCATAGGCTTAACCTCTGGAGGTTATACTGGCCTAATGCACAGTTGTCCAGTGAAACCAGCATCAGAAAGTGGAGGAAGCATGTAGGAGGATGTATCTGTGAGACAAAGCCATTGCCTATGAGTCTTTACTAAATATCTCAAATATTTCTCCAATCCAGCTTTTCCAGCTGCTACAGGGTAATATGCATGGGTGGTAGTTATTGGGTATCCCTCTCACACTTTCCGGTGTCCGAGGCAGACTGTAAGATTAGTTGTAAAGTTCCAAAGGTACTGCATGCATGTTCATGTTAATATCTATAATTGACAAAACAAATTTTAGGTGATTACCTCTTTGTAGATGAAAAATCCTATGGAGAACACTGAGCGGTGAAGTAGGAACCCCTCTTCACCGGCTCCAAATCTAGATCTTGTAATTAATAAAAGAACCTGTGTAATCTCTACAATAGTATAACTTTCTATCAATTAAACTAGCATATAAGAAGCATACAATAATGCAGATCTAAGCCACTCATATCATGCTACATAGATGATTGAACAACAGTTGTGACACTGATGCATCTAGTGGAAAAAACAGATATAGTTCTATTGATTTATGAAAAGGAGGATTGCAACTGTCAGTTGCACCAAGCCCTCCTCGATCTCCCAATTCCTCTATCTCCGAGTGATGATGCTCAAGGCAGAAAGTCTTCAATGAACTCTGCCAATCTTCAAGCTTCTCACTAAAACAATGAAATTCTTCTCTACAAATATTCAAACCTTCGACCTTAGACCAAAAGCCCACAGCTCCATTTTATAGTAGAAGGAGAGGGAAAAGCTTGCCAATTATTTCAACCAGTTTTAAATGGGAAAGATCAAGATGTTTCCTCGCTTTTCTTTGCTTTTTCCTTTTTTAGGACTATCTAGTTGCATTTGGCAAGGCCTAATAAAAGGTTTTTGCCTTTTATTTTCTATTTTGAACTGGCTCTTTATGAGAAAAAGCTGGAATTGCCAGTCACTTTTCCGCAAGATTTTTTCCTTTTCACACTCAAACATGGATAATGTTTCCCTTTAGTAAAGACAGAGCATTGCACTAGGAATTAACGCTACCTTTGCATGGCTTAGGTGCGTTATAACTTAGTCGAGCTGTCTCTGGGGTGCGTTACCTTGAAAAAAATGGGTATTGTCTAGGTCATTTTCTTCCTTCCATGTTACCTTCTCCTCTGAGCTATTGAAGAGGTCATTTGTCCTGTAACAGATGCCCCCTAAAGTGTGAGGTCAGAGATGAAGACGATGGCTGAAATACTTTATAACAAGTGTAGTAGTAAAATGAGAGGAATTGGAGGACCGAGGAAAACCTGAAAACAACAACATATGTCAGAAAATATAGTATTTGTCTTAATTCAGGAATTCCCATGCTCAGTAGCTAATCAAGAAATTATTTCTCTATAACAGAGATATGAACAGTGTGTCCACTAATAAGCATAACGTCGAAGTGTCTTTCATAACATAATAAAACTGATAAGATGTCTCCAAAAAACAATATCGCAACTTGGGAGAGGAAACACAGTTGTAATGGTGTAAGCCTCAACCCAAGGTCTTGGTCGCCACTTCACTAAACTGCATATTTCTGAACATGTGAATAAATGAGTCATAGTCGAACATACGGGAAATTGTTTGATTACTAGTAAATAGAAAAAATTGTTAACGGACGCAAGGGCGGCCATTGATAATGATGATGGTCCCCAAGATCCACAATACAATCTAGCGAGTGTGAATAAAAGGAGTTTTTGGGGCCCTTGTTTTGAAATCAAACAGTTTTGAGTTGCGGATAGTACTTGGCTGGACGCAACCACAGTAGGCAAGGAATTGTCAAGGTTGTGAAGGAAGGAAGAACAGGTGGCACGGCTATTGCGGGAGTAAGCACAGATGGTAGAAGAATGTGGAAGGAGACAAGCAGTAGAACTCTCGATGAACAGAGAGAAGTAGAAGACATTCGAGTGAGAAGAAAGGAAGAATTGTTAGTTGCACTGGCAGCAGAACAAATAGGCAGCCGGCCGAGCAGAGAAGGGGGTTGGCACAGGAGGAATGAGAGAACAGGAGCCGTAGGAGAGCTCTGTTCATGTTGTTCTGTTCTCTATCTCTCTATATCTCTGTGATCCAGTCCACTGGATAGGACTTCTTTGTAATATGTTCAGTTAAAACTCATGTTAAGGAGCATTGTAAGGGTCTGTTGCTGATAAGCGAATTATAATATGATCAGAGATTGAAGTTCCCAATATATGTTGTAATCCAGTTTGATTGATATGGTAGTATTTTAAAAATTTTATGGATTGTCTTTCTGAATTCACTTCTGAAGATATCATCCACTTAGTGTTGCGTTTTCTTAAGCTCTTAGATAGTTCTGGTTCGTATATATATTTAATCCACTATATTGATATCAATATGCTCCCAACCTTAGTAAGTTTGATGCACGCCTTGGGTGAGACTCTCTGTTCCTCGGAGTAGGGTGAAAATGTCGGCACGGTGCTAGAATATAGCAGAAATCCTTGTTGGCCTTTAAGCCAAACATGGGTCTTTCTTAAGAGACCTTTTTCCTCGCCAATAAATGGTTCCATTGCTGAGACCCGAAATTTCATTTGGGAGCTAGACAATGGTATCTCGAATCTTCGAAAGAGAAATACGAAGTTGGTGGGATAACCACTTAGATCAGTTCATCACTCAGCAAGCCGAGCTGAGACAAGGGAGGGAGAAAACGGTCAAAGATCTGGTTCTATTTTCTGAATCTGCCAGCGACGTTTATGAGATCTTTTGGGGAAAGTTCCCAGAAGAAATCTACAACTGGTTGCGAAGACTCCAGACCAAAGTAACCAAAAGAAAGTTGCAGAAGGTCTGCCGCAAGTGGGTGCACGGAGATCTGGTTTCCCTTCATCGGTTAAATACCGAGTTGACCCGAGCTGTAGATTATTGGGTGGAATCTACCTTGGATGGATACATAGTGGAGTTTGCAATGGAGTGCTACAAGTCCTTTTCGAGAGCAGAGGATATATTCAAATCCGGGTTACGAGGGAAACTGTTAAAGGAGATTCCGTTGTGGATTAAAGCCTTGATGGTAGATGAAGGACTAATGGGGTTCCAAAAATATGAGATGGAAGCGTAAAACTCCAGTGCTAGGGGAAGGGACTGGGGGAGAGATGCTACAAGAACAGTGAAAAAAGGGGAGTAGGAGTATGGATGTCAAGACCTCTAATAATCTAAGGGAGCGACGAGCACAACGGAGGGCGCAGATTGCTGAGAGGTGGTGAGAAAGGGTAATAAAGGAGTTGAAGAGACAGGAAAGTAGTTGAAAGGACAAAGAGGAGGCGCCTCAGATGATGAAGGAAGTGGAAATTCAGGTGGGTCCCCAGGATATAGAAGGGATCACTAAAGAAGTTCGGCAGGTGTGTAGGAACCTAGCCCAGAAGGAGAAAGGAAAGAAGTCTGGCGGAGAAGATGCAGACGCGCGTCCCAAGGAGATGTTCGATGTGGAGTTGCACGCTGCAATGGAGGAACTATTCCAAGAAAGGTCGGCGTTCATATCTCAAGGTACTCCTATTCCCCAAAGTTTAAGAAGCTCTAGTCCCAAACTTCCCCTAGTGATTTACCAACCACTAAGTGAAATTTTTGTTAAGTTGCGTGAATTAAGTAAGTTGCATAGTATTGAGTCTCCAGTAGTAATATGCACTGGTAGTAGAATTGCTAGTGGTACCATCTCACAACCAGGAACCAACGGCTTCATTTTAGTAATGCATACTCAAGTTAACATGGTGGGATCACTTCCCCGGTACCCATAGTTCTCTGGGAGGGGTAACGACGATGTTGAACAGCACTGGTACCTCTGTGAGGCCATATGGAGGGCATGGCAGACACCAGATGTGGGGAAGTTGATAGAATTTCAAACCATCCTTAGGGAAAGAGCTCTATGCTGGTTTATGAAGTGTTTGAAGCTCATCAGAATCCTACGATGGCAGATGTGAAGAGGGACTTCATTAAGGAGTTCAAACTGCCCCAAACAAACCAGCAGGGTCTGTCAGAAATGTGGGAAATCAAGCAGCAGGAAGGAGAGACTGCTTGGGATTTGATGCGGATATTCAAGGACGCGATTGGAAAACTCATCTATCCAATTGATCAAAACCATCAAAGGGATTGGTTCATCAAAGCTCTACTACCCTTGACCAAAACTCCATTAACTCAACAGAGGATCAAGACATTGCAAGACGCACTGGAGCAAGTTATGAAGATAGAAGCTATGGCAGGTTACCCGCAAGAGTTTATGGTAGTAGCAGGAGTACAGGACCCCTCTATAATGCGGTTGCAGCATCAAATAGTGAGCTTGACAGAGAAACTCAAGGAAATTCAACCAATGCGGTCAGCAAGACCGAATGTATGGTGCACACACTGTCTAATGGAAGGACATGTGGTAACTGAATGCCCTCGGTTTCAAGGTCAGAATGGGCGGGCATCGGCCACAGAGGCCCAAGGGGCTCCACCAATGGGAGGAGTGGTGCAGATAAACACCCAGTGAATATATCCACTGCACCAACAATACACGGGGTTCCATGCGCAACAAAATCCAACCACTACAAAATATTGTGAAATATGCAAGAACATGGGTCATCCACCTCGCCTATGCCTTATTTTGAAAAAGTATTCCACCGCTTCGAATAACACATACTGTGAGTTATGTGCTTCAACAACACACAACACAGAGCAATGTAGAGCTTTGGATGCATTGGCGGAACGATTGGTCTAGCCTTCATACCGGGTGAATGAGACCCCCCGAGGAAGAGGAGGAGGCATGAGAGGAGGTCGAGCAACGGGTAGAGGTCCCGTAAGATGTTACAACTGCGACCAAGAAGGACACATATCGAGGGAATTTCCACTTCCTATAATACCCTGGTGTTCCAAGTGCCGGGTTAACACGCACGCAACCGAAGTTTGCCCTAAGCTCATTAAAAGATGGGAGGAAAGAACTAGACAAAGAGGAACAAATCTAGTAAATGCAGAGCCCAAGATAATGGAGACTCAGACAATGTAGAACGTGGCAATAGTGACACGAGGAGGCAAGAGAATGGGGGAAGATGCACGTACAGTGGACCCGATAAAATTGATCAAGCTAGAATCCCCAAAACCGTTGTTCAAACTAGAAAGACAGAAGCAATTTTTTCAAGAGGTAGTAGAGACATTTGCCCAACTGGGAGGAAAAAAAGGTATTGAGTTACAGCAAACATAGGAAAACAACAAAATCCAAATGGATTCAAGTGCTATCATTCAAGAATGTTTCCATCTATTCCTGAAGATTGTTAACAACGCACCAATGTTAGAGCAGCTAAAGTAGAACCTGGAAGTAATGGTGCAGAAGAACACTGGATCAAGAGAATCATCTGATGCAACCTAGAAGTATGTACAGAGGGTGAAAAGAAATAAAAGAAGAACAGGAAAAGAGTTCCGAGTAAACACCCAACTTTTCGGTTACCAAATTAAAGACACCATGCTTGATTTGGGATCTGATGTCAATATTTTACCAAGAAAAACCTAGGAAGCAATAGGAAAGCCAAGGTTAACCTACTCACCAATCCAACTTAGGATGGTGAACCAGTACTGCATTGTGCCCATAGGCAGACTGGAGGAAGTTGAGGTTGATATTGCGGGATTAAAAACATATACGGACTTTAAGGTCATCGACATCATGGGGGATAAAGATCCTTATCCTGCATTGTTGGGAATTGACTGGGCCTATGAAAATTATGCAATAATAGATATAAAGAAGGAATTGATGATCTTTGAGGATGGGGAGGTTAGAGTCACTCAGCCATGCGACCCATATCAAGGTCCAAGGTACACATAAACTGTAGACAACAGAGAAGATGTTCAGCTGATGGACCATCTTTATCGAATGACCATAGGGAAAAGGGAGGATTACATCAACCCAACAGCAGGTGGCTCTGTAAGCTATAGAAGTATCCAAAGCTCAGAATTAGGCTCATAGTTAGCTTGAGATGATTGGAAGCAAGGAGGGTATGAGACCAATACAAGGAGATGTGCCAACATCCGAAGAATCAATTGGATTGGGACTGAGGTAATGGATTAACCAACTTTATCCAATATGAATGATGCGGATATTTTCATAACAAAAATAGAATATAGGGTACCAGAAGGACACAGGGTACCACTCATGGACACGACGTTACAGTCCACATCGACAAGATGGTGGAGTAACCACCACAACTCACAATCGCAATGGGACAGATTTTTGCAAGCATTTAAAGAGAGATTTAAGGAAGAGGAAGGACCTCAGGTAAAAGAGAAATACGAAGGGGACACAAACCTCGTAAACCATCTAAAGGGATGTGAGGATCAATGGAGAGCTGCAGGATATCTAGAAGAGCTATGGGTACACAGATTTATCCACTCTCTAGACTTGATTCCACAGGCCTGGTACCTAACAGAAGAAAAGAAAAGGGGGACCAACACATGGCGAGAAGTTGTGGATAACTTCACACAATGCTTCTTGTTCAAAGGAAAAACGGAACCGGTCACACAAGCTTTGCAAGCTATAAGGAAGGTACTATTCTTCCTAGAAAGTATAAAGGAGGATGAGCAACCGCTTCCGAACCTCGGTGTCAGACAAAATTTAGCATGCCAAATGATAAACAGTGAAATGAATGATGATAATCTAGAAGATCTTAGGCATTTTTATTTTGAAGAAACAGAAGGGGAGAGGGAAATTAAAGAAGAACCAACGACAGAAGGGATTCACTTGCTACCTTTAAAAACCAAGAAATTAAATATTTGAACAAAAGATAAGCCAAAACTAGCGACAATTGGAGATTATTGGGATGAACATACAACTAGGGAGATATACAGTCTGCTGCAGGAATATGAGGACTTGTTCCCTTCATTGGTAGCAGATCGAAAGGGAATAAAAGGGGATATGGGGGAGATGTGGATAATATTGAAGCCCGACGCAAGGCCTGTGAAACATAGACCATATCGTATGAATCCAAGAGTGAAGGAAAAAGTTAAAGCAGAGATCGACAAGATTTTAAAGTCAGGATTAATATTCCCAGTAGAGGAAGCAGAATGGGTAAGTTCCATAGTTATACAAAGAAAAAAGGAGAATTCTGAGATCCGAGTCTGTGTCGATTATAGGAGCCTAAACAATACCTATATCCATGACCCATTTCCCACTTCGTTTAGTGATGAGGCCCTAGACAATGTTCTGGGAAATGAGGTGTATTCATTCACTAATGCATTCTCAGGATACCATCAGGTACGGATAGCAGAGGAAGATAAGAAAAAGACTACATTCACCACCGAATGGGGCTCTTTCGCATATAATGTGATGTCATTCGGCTTGAAAAATGCACCTGCAGTTTTTTCTCATATCATGATAGCTGCTTTCCAGGATTACATCCACAAGTTCTTAGAAGTCTACATGGATGACTGGACAGTCTACAGCCTATTAAAATACCATGCAACGTTATTGAGAATAATGTTTGATAGGTGTAGGCAACTTCAAATCTCATTGAACCTAAAGAAGTGTATCTTTGCAGTATCGTTTGGAACACTCTTAGGACACGTGGTATGTACCCAGGGAGTCTGCATGGACCCAGCCAAGGTAGCAGTGATAGTCAACATGGAGGCACCAAAAACGGTAAAACAACTTAGATCACTGTTGGGCCACACAGGTTACTACCGGCGATTTATCCGCAACTATGCAAAGATAACAGCCCCTTTAGAGAATTTGTTGCGAAAGTGTGAACAATTTAACTGGATAGATAATTGCAGAACAACCCTGGATACCCTGAAGGAAAAACTCGTAAGTGCGCCAATATTAGTTCACCCAAATTGGGACAAAAAATTTCATGTGCACATCGATGCTTCCAGCATTGCACTTAGAGCAGTCTTGGCACAACCAGGGGACACTTCAGTTGACCACCCGGTATATTTTCCAAGTAGGAAATTTTCCACGGCAAAACGGAACTACACCAAAACAGAGCAGGAGGAATTGGAAATGGTGTATTTCCTTCAGAAGTTCTGCCACTACCTATTGGGAGGTACGTTTAAATTTTTCACAAACCACTCAACTTTGAAATATTTGGTAAACAAACCAGTCCTAGAAGGAAGAATCTGCAGATGGCTCCTACTCTTCCAGGATTTTACATTCGAGGTGATCTTAAAGCCTGGAAGATTGAACGTAGGACCCGATCACCTGTCTCGACTAGAGAATGGAGAAAATGGAGGATCTCTATATGATCAGTTACCGAACGTTGATCTTTTTAGAGTAGAAGCCATCCCAAAATATTTAGACCAAATAGAAACCTATCTCATGACAGGGAAGTGTCCACAAGAATATACATCAGTCCAAAAAAGACACCTGGTAGTTTGTGCTACATAATACCAACTCATAGCATGACATCTATATAAGATGGGACTCGACCATATTCTTCATAGATGTGTCATGGACCATGAAAGGGAAGTTGTACTATGGGAATGCCACAGTGGGGTTGCGGGAGGACACGTGGGAGCAAAACCCATAGCAAGAACAGTACTACAAGCAGGATTGTGGTGGTCGACGGTACATATGGACAGCAAAGCATTTGTTAAGAAATGTGATATATTTCAGTGGACGGGACGGCCATCCCACAGAGATGAACTTCCACTTCATCCGATAAAATTACTGCAGCCATTTAAAAAATGGGCAGTCGATTTTGTAGGACCAATTACACCAGTTGCAAGACACTCGTAGGAAAGGTACATAGCAACGACGACAGACTACTTGACAAGGTGGGTAGAAGCAATGCCAGTAAAAAATTACATGCCAAAGACTGCTGCCAGGTTTTATCTTTCAAAACATAATCAACTGATTCGGTTGTCCAAAGAGCCTGACCAGCGACCAAGGTACACACTTCATCAATGACACCATTAAATCCCTACTCGAAAGCTTCATGATAAAGCATCATACAAGCATTCCTTATCACCCGCAAGCCAACAGTACGGTAGAAGCATTCAAAAAAATACTGGAGAAGGGCCTAAAAAAATATGCAATGTGCAACGGGATGACTGGGATGAGCGGATACCAACAACTTGATGGGCATACCGAACAACGGTAAAGCGACTGAATAACCAAACACCATTCTAGCTAGTATATGGGAGAGAAGCAATAGTCCCAGCAGAATTCATGATACCCAGAGTCCTAGTTGCAACGTCACTCCAACTATCAAAGGAGGACTCGCTAAAGGAACAACTGCAAGAATTACAAGGCCTTGAAGAAGAATGATTTTTGGCAGAATTTCACCAAACGGTACAGAAGGATAGACAAAAAGCTTGGCATTACCGACACATAAAGTGCAAGAATTTTCAGGTCGAGGGAAAATTTTTACTCTACGATAGTAAGTACCAGAAGTTCCCAGGGAAACTGCAGATGCATTGGCTAGGGCCATTCTGCGTGATAGAAATCAAAGATTCAGGCACAGTTCGGTTGGCACAACTGGATGGCCAAGTTCTACAAGGATGGGTGAACAGCGCATGCCTAAAGCCCTACCAAGAGTAAAGTAACTCATTTCCAATTCCAATAACTCTCGCAACCGAGTGGAGTCAGTAGGGTAGAATAGTATCAATAACCCTTTCGGGTCTCGCACCCGAGACGGGCATAGATAGGATTCCACGTCAGATAGAAAAGCGTGTTGAATATCAACCCATCATCATTACGCGTAGTACCAGTGTCAGTCGGTAGGATTACCAAGATTTGGAAATAATTTCCATAATTAGCATCACCCATACCGTAATAAATTTTCCATAATAAGGCATAACCATCAACCGTCATGTCTTCCAAACTCCTGAAGCCACAGTCATCATTGTCAGAACCCACCTCAGCCAATAACTAATCACACGATCGTAGCCACGGATGAGGCCAGGGGGAAATTGACTAGTTATGGGGTCTCATCAACCTCACCCGTCCCGGTTAATTACATCACCCGCATGCAAAGAAGTGCGAGAATACCGGAAAAATCCGAGATAGAACCATAAACATCCAACGGAGCAAGAGAAGCAAAGCCAGAAGAGGAGCAGAGAAGACACGCAGAGGAAGGAATTCAGAGGAAAAGAGAAGGCGTTGGTCTACAGGTGTATCAGAGACGAGCCAAAATGACAAGAGAAACACCAGCAGTTGTAGAACACGAGCTCGATAACAGAGTGCAAAATATGGAACCGTTAGTGGGGAAATATGAGAGTGCCTCACTGATCGACACCGACCTCATAGACTTTTTCGAGTTTCTAGCAAAAAAGAGACAAGCATATATGGATAATTATGCCACCAAAGCAGGGTAGCAAGCAGCAAGATTCTGACCAGAGTTCCAGGGCATTCAACAATCTACTATACTGAACTTAAGAGATCTCCCGGTGTTTGGTGTTATAGGCGCTGCAATGCAGTGCACCAAGTTCTTGTTGAGCCAAATTCATAATGGTTCACTATGGCTAGGGAAATAAATCCCGATTCATGCAGAGGACATCCACATGCTAACTGGACTGTCAATGGAAGGGAGGGATGTTTCATCAGCATTCCAGACTATATCCAAAAGGGCAAAGAAGACCAGAGATAACGACTACTACACCAAGTACGACACTAAGAGGGGGGGTGTTAGGTCCCTATATTACTATTATAGTCCCTTATTGTTGTTAGTGTAACCCCCTTATTATTATTATTATACCCTTGTAACCCCCATATTGTTATTATTGTGCCCTTAAATTATTATTGTTAGGTCGACTAGGATTACATTATGGCCCCATGGACTCCTATATATAGAAAGGAGGTTTTGTAATTTGAATCATCCAAGAATTTTTCATTCATGTAATGCATTGGAGGTTGCCCCCTCTAAGTGGCTTATTTCTAAGCCGTTGATATCTCTTTTCTTCTCTTTTTGGAGCTAGTTTCACAACATTTGGTATCAGAGCCTTGAGATTCTAGGGTTTCGCTGCTCCAAACAGGTCATCGTGGAATTTTCCTTATAAATTTTTTTCTACGAAGGTTCAGAATCTAAAATTTTTAGAGTGCGAAGCCAAAATCCTGAGGAACATCGTCGCAAAAGTTTAGAGCTTGGTTCGCAACATTTTCAAAGATATGATCTGCGCAAGTTAGGTCATTTTGCAGGCTCCTGAATTTAACCTAGACAGGTCATCATGGTATTTTCGTAATAACTTTTTTTCTACGAAGGTTCAGAAGCTGAAATTTTTAGAGTGCGAAGCTTCAATCCTGAGGAATAGCATCAAAAAATTTCATATATTGGTTCGAAATATTTTCGGAGATATGATCTGTGGAAGTTAGGGCTTTTTGAGGATTCTGAATTTCATCTCAAAGAGGTGATCGTGGTAAAATATGCATAGCTCTCTCTTTGAGCATCGTATTGGAATGCTGTAAAATATGGCTGCAAGTACACATATTGTAGTTTTTTGTCTATCAATTTTAGATCCAAGGGAGGAAACAGTGACATGTGTCAAGTCGTACAAGTTCTCTCTACTGAACCAGTCCAAAATTGGGTCATTGTGGGAGATTGGACATAACTTTGCCTTGAAGAACCCAAATCAAATCAGACCTATGGCATTTGAAAGAAGCTTTAGAGGGCTACTATAGGGCTCAATTTTAGATATTTAGGATCCAAAATTATAGATATAATTCAATTTCAATTTCTGGCTCCCCAAAAGCAAGTAAAAGGTGTGTATTTTTTTCTGAATTGCATAAGTCTTGTTTGAAGAATCAAGTTGAATTGATTCCAAGGGCATATTGTAGAAAAGATATCATTATTCGATTCTAAAATGGCCCCTAAAAACAATTCAACACCTATTAAGCCTTTATAAAGCTCTACAATGACTCATGAAGACGAAGAATGGCAACATGACATATCAAAATTACAAGAGCAAGTGCAACAAATTTCGCTCTCGCAAAGAGCAACAAAAAATGACATGGAAGTTTTGAAGAAAGGCACGGAAACTAAGATGGATGTTTTGAAGAAAGGCATGGAATCTAAGATGGGTGGTTTGAAGAATGGCATGGAATCTAAGATAGATGGCGTGGAATCTAAGATGGATGGTTTGAAGAATGACATGGAATATAAGATAGATGGCATGGAAGCTGGCATGGAATATAAGATGGATGACATGGAAGCTAATATCGATGAGAAAATGGGAAACATGAAGAAGGATCTAAAAAAAGACATGGAAGTTTTGACAAAGTTGATACAAGAATTTTTTCCTAATGGTGAAAAGATAGTAGAGGAAACTCATGATGAGAACAAAATAAATGTTAATCGTGATTTCATAAAATCTAATGTTGGCGGGAAGAACCACCATATTTCAAAAATGGATATGAGGAAGTTTGATGGAAAGGATCCTGTAACATGGATACTACAGATGGAGCAATATTTTGATCTCCATAATGTGCAAAACACACAAAAGGTACGCATTGCAACTTTACATTTAGAAGAAAATACATTTGTATGGTATCGATGGCTTTGCTCCCGTAAAAAAATTGTCACTTGGTCAATTTTTACGGAGGAAATGATAGCACATTATGAGGATACAAAGAGAAACACCTTCTTTAGCCAATTGACAAATCTCAAACAAAAGGGTTTAATGGGGGAGCACATTGAGGACTTCTAAAAATTGAATATAATGGTAACTTATATTCCAGAGGAACACAGGATTGATCTCTTCATAGGTACTTTAAAGGATAACATCCAACATGAAGTTCGCATTTTGGAACCTGATTCATTGGAGAAGGCATTCAGGTTGGCAAGAAAAGTTGAATGTAAAATTATGGCGAAAAGGAAGCCTACCACTCACTTCTATAAAGAGGGAAGTGTTGCTACTCCTAGATTTCCACAACCTACAAGGTTGACACAACAACAGTTGGAAGAAAAAAGAGCAAAAGGGCTTTGCTACAGTTGTGATAGAAAATACACTAAATGTCATAATTGTGCTCAGAAGAAATTATTTTACATAGATTGTGAAGAGGAAGAAGAAAATGAACAAGAAGAGGATATACACCAAGAACCAACCCAAGAAGCAGAAGAAATGAGTCCGACCATATCATGTAATGCATTGGCAAGAATTACCACTCCTCAAACTCTCAAGATAGGACATATCAAGAATAAAAAGGTAATAGTGTTGATTGATTCAGGTAGTACCTGTTAGTTCCCAAATCCACCTCAGGCCGAAGGAAGGCAGAGTTCAGGGTAACATCATACCACGCTCAGTCTGGTAGCTAGCCCTACCAGAACAGGAGAGGGCTCTCTCTGGGTCAATCTCAGCAATAAGTAATCAATGGGGTCTGAGATGACTGAAACAACAACTAATCTTAGGCTAGATATATTAATAAAGGAGTTTGATTTGATTTTTAGGGTTTTTGCTGGAAAAAGGGGAAAGACAATTTTTGGGCTTGGGGATGAGGCCAAATTCTTGCAGAGTTCAAGTTGGGGCAGGGTAAGAAATGACTTTGATGTCTTAGCTTCAATGAATGGATAGAAAATACTGCTGAGAAGCTGAAGAGGGCAATAAAGTGCAAGGATCCTCTTCAAACGGAGGAAAACATATGAAACTAAACAAAATTTTAGGGCAGAGCATCAGCAAACTAATGAATTCTACCTTAGTTACTCATTTGTCTAATTCAGAAACAAAGAGAAGGGAAATGGAATACATATAACATTAATGAAACTTACAATAACATGGAGAAAAACATCATCAAAACTCAGAAGCCACAAGGATCCCAACAAGTGTTGCAAAACTCTGGTCTTTCCTTTGCCAAAAATCTGAAATGAATGTACAATGAGGTGCCAAACTTTTCCCAAGTATCCAACCCTGAAAATGTCTCAGAAAATACAATATATAGACCATCCTAACCCCATCCCATGCCTCTAGGGGTCAAGCTCATCCTTCTAGGAGTTGTTTCAACCAATTCTAAACATGGAGCTAAAATCTAGGCAGCCAAACAACTTGCCTCTATATGCTAGGAAACTGATCCATTCACTTAATTTTCACTTTTTAGTGAATGAATCCTCTAGAAAAAGTAAAAACATGCCAAATTTACATCATATCTACAAAATTACATCAAGATAGATCAATAATTACATCCAAAAGTGAAACTAGTCAAACTGGCCGAATTTCTGAGCTGAAAAGTGAAAATTGGGCAAAATTCCTCTATGCGCCGCGCCAGAAAACTCAATGCGCCACGCCACTTTGAGCCTGTTTTTGGGGCAGTTCCTGAAGTTCAAATTGAGCTCATGATATCTCGTTGGAAATCCCTATCTGTCTACTATCCAACCCAAGTGGAATTTTTCAATTTGGAGTTCATTTTCCCCTCCAAAACTACAATCTCCCAAGACTGGTTCCTGCTGGTGCAAAAAGTGGCAGAAAGGCCATTTTTGGAGTGTTTTTGACCTTTAAGACAACCCAGAACTTCATGAAATATCTCAGCCATTACTAAGCATGCATAATTTACCATAACAAACCCAAAAATATCAAGTTTTTCTCCAGAATATGTCCCAATCATAAGCGCGCGTCGGGTGGCGCGACGCGTCGGGCGGAAAAACCTGTTTTGCAACCAAAATTTTCAAAAATGACAAAATATTCTCCAAATTTGCTGAAATTTGGAGTGAAGGTCTCCCATCATGTCTCATGCTCAGCCAAGGAAGCTTCGGCCAAGATTCGGAGTGGATCTGGCCTTTTCCAACGTTTCAGTTCTTTTCTCAACCTCGCCTTCAGGATCTTCATTTTTGCTTTGCAAACATGTGTGCAGGCCCAATAGTGATTATTCATGTGTCTGAGCATGTCTTTGTCCCTATTGGCCTTCGCCAACAGCTTCTTCAGATGAATTTTGACTCTAGTAAGGCAAGTCTCTCGCTCAAATGGTGTCATGTCACCTGGTCTCTTTCGGGCCAATTCACTGTCTTCACGGATTTGCCGCAACTCTATGAGTGTCTGCTGATCCTCCAATTGTTTATTCCGTTAATCCAAGTAATTTATAACCCACTGAGCTCTTTGCAATTTCTCAGTCAGCGTGTTGATCTCAGCTTTCTGCTCCTGGATGATCTCTTTCAGCTTTGAGCTGGGAGAGCTCGAATCAACATCGATGAGTATAAAATCAATGTCTTGGCCTCCTGAAGGGCACTCATCGTGCATAGGCCTCTTGCCTCTGTCCTGTACCTATGATGATGTAGAAGGCGAGACCCCTTCCACGACATGTAGAGATAGTACTCGCGCTGTTGTCGAAGGTAACGAGACCCCTTCCACCCTGGGTGGAGATAGTACTCGTCGTGCTGCTGCAAATAAGGCTCTAGTACCTCTCTGATAGGTAACACACACTGGAACACTGATAGGCTCTGTCTCAGGAACCTCAAACTGATGCGAAGGCTCACCTACATTGTGAACAATCTCTGGAGGAGGTTGAGGGGCTATAAAGAAGTCACGGGAAATTAACTCCTCCCATGCTATGCCCTGCAACCCAAGCTAATGTACTACAATGATTTTAATGAGTGCATAATGATAAATGTTGTTATGTTTCTGCTCTGGAGTCTTCTTCTGCACAATGGTAGTCATCCGCTCTATGTTTCGGCACATGAAGTATGGAATATTCATCAGTCTCACTCTCGTGAAATGCATCAAAAGTCTGATATGGTATGCATAAAGGCGTGAGAATCTACCCTCACAACTGAAGTATCTAATGATGAGTTTCATTAATGGCGCATAAGACTCCTTCAGAAACCGGAATGGAAATACTCTGCTCAACTGCCTCAAATATCCAGGCCTGATGTAAGGTTCATAATATGCTCTATCCAGCTGTTGTCTCTTATTCCACTCCTCACGTATGTTTGGTATCCCGTTTGCCTCAGAAATGGTCTCTGGTGTCAAGGTGAAGTTCACTCCAGCAAGGTTTACATGACCATCACACAAATGTAGGACAAATAAGCGAACCAACTCCTGATGGTGTTGAATCTGAGATATCAGCTCACAATACCGAAAACATGAATGTTGCTGAAAGCATGTCATTGCAAGCGGGCAGGCCTGCAATTGAGCCAAAGAAGTGGGCTCCTCTCTGACGTGCCTGCCACTTTTATGAGACCTCCTCGGTACATTTAGCTCTGTGGTTGAATCACTGTCCTGCTCATATCCCTGCTCATATGATGAATTTGTCTCTGACATGATTCTGAAAACAAGGTGTTTGACAAGTATGTGCTGATATATGTATGGTGAAAACAAGAGTTTGTTTTTCAAGACCAAGTGTGCCACATATATAAGGTGCTGTGGAGAAATATCACAATGGAAAAAAAAAAGGACTGTCAAGTGAGATTTAAGTGTGAGGACAGTCACTGTTTGGGGGACTTAGGGATTTGGGGATTTATAAGTGATGTGGAGAAAGGGATAAGTATAGGGAATAAGAGGATTTGGGATAGTGAAATGGGAATGGAATGATATGAGTAGCTTAGGATGAACGGGAATGGGAAAGGATATTGACAATAGTTTAACAGAGGTGGGAAACACAAGTGAAAATGGAATGAGAGTGTTTTGGCACCAAAGTCAAGTTTTGACACCCAATTTCAAACACTAGGAGAAAATTTTGATATGGATATAGGATTATATTTTCTCCATTTAAAATCTTGAATTCCTCCTTCCAAATAGCACCCAACAGGAGTTAAAATCGAATGGCAAAGGCGCACAACTTACTTGGATCAAAAGAGTTGATTCGGTTTGAATAATTGAGAAGCACTGATGAAATTTTGGGCTTGGAGGCTCTGTGCGCCGCGCTCTATGAGTGCGTCGTGCCCTTTGGAAAATGCATAGTGTATTTCGGCTCTATGCGCCGCGCTGTGTGGGTGCGCCGCACTCTATCCCAATGCGCCGCGCTGATTTCAAACACACAGTCGGCCCTTTAAACTCAGAGTTTCGTCCCTCCAAACTTCAACATCGACCTCTCTCTTGGATTTTCTGAAATCTCTCGATACAAATGGATTAATAAATTGGAGAAATATCTTATATAGACATGGTTTTAATTTTTTCTTCTCAATAACCCATTTTGTAATGTTTTTGACTTTGGCACTTTTTGCATTTAATACAACTCTGTCTTTTTGTTTCCTCACTGACTTTCTGAGCTTGAAATGATGTTTTCTCGGTTGATTTTTGCAGGGATGGTGGCATTGAAACTTGGCAAAGGATGACCAGAGTTTGCATGTGAAGTATTTCATGGCGGAAAGATACATATTTATTACAAAAACAAATTTGACAATTTCTTCTTCAAAACAGAGTTTTGAATAAGAAACATCCTCGAGCATATTTGACGATGAAAATATTGAAACGAAAACTAATTGAAAACATCCTCATGGCTTGCAGGCATTGTTTAATATTTCTGAAGACCAAACCCTAGACCTAGAAACTCAAATGACTCTTTTTTGACCAAAATAGCATCTATGACTGTAAATGACGTGAAATGAACTTTGATGAATTTTGAGAAATTTTGACCAACCCAGCAGGTACAAACATGAGGGAAACGAGAAAACCAAGCCCTTCCGTTAGACAATAGCATGCCCCTAACGGAATGCAAATGAATGAGCGGAGTGAGACACCTAAACAATGAAATTCAGTAAGAGAAATGATCTCTGACGGAGGGATGTAAAGACCGACTCTAACAGTACCCATAATTTTATTCATTGTAAGGTAGCCAAGGAATTGAATTGTTTCCTATACCCAACACCAGAATGTCAAGTGATGGTTGCAAATGGAGGAACTATAAATTGCTCTGGAAAATGCCATAATATCAAGCTAACCATGGGGGAATAAGTATTGAATATTCCAATTCTTTCCATTCCTATGGGAGGTGCTGATGTTGTACTAGGAGTACAATGGTTACAATCTTTGGGGACGGTAGCTTTTAATTTTCAAGAACTTTTCTTGAAATTTTTTTCAAAAGGAAAGGAAGTCGAATTACGGGGTATTTCGGGGAAGCCAGGAAGGATAATAAGCTCTAATGTCATGACAAAGCTTCTAAAGAAAGAACAGCGAGGCGTAATTGCACAATTATGCTCACTAGAAGTTCCAACATCAAAATCATCTATTTCTGCAGATCTCCAACAAGTCTTGGACAATCATTCCAAGGTGTTTGAAACTCCCAAAGGACTCCCCCCTATTCGTGATCATGATCATGCTATTCATTTGATTCCAGGAAGTGTTCCTCCAAACATCAGGCCTTATAGATATCCTTACTTCCAAAAGAGCGAAATTGAAAGTATGATTGCAGAAATGTTAGAGGCGGGTATAATTCAACCTAGTCAAAGTTCTTTCTCTGCTCCTGTAGTATTGGTACACAAGAAGGATGGATCATGGCGCATGTGTCTGAATTATAGGGAGCTCAATAAGCTCACCATTAAAGATAAATTTCCCATTCCTGTGATTGATGAATTATTGGATGAATTACATGGAGCAATTTATTTCACCAAATTGGATCTTCGTTCAGGGTATCATCAAATTAGAATGAAGACTGAAGATATTCTGAAAACAACATTTCGAACTCATGAGGGTCATTATGAATTTTTGGTCATTACTTTTGGCCTTACCAATGCACCTTCTACATTTCAAGGGTTGATGAATTCCATTTTCAAACCCTTCCTTAGAAAATTTGTGCTAGTATTTTTTGATGATATACTAATCTACAGCAGGTCTTGGAAGGATCATGTTGAACATGTTGACAGGGTGCTCAAACTATTGCGGGAGAAACAATTATATGCAAAAGCATCCAAATGTTTCTTTGGAGTACAAGAGGTGGAATATCTGGGTCATATTATATCTCACGAGGGTGTTAAAGTAGACCCTAACAAAATTAAAGCCATTAAGGAATGGAAAGTCCCCAAGACAATAAAGCAGTTGCGAGGATTTCTCGGGTTAACAGGCTATTATTGAAAGTTTGTTAAGAATTATGGGAGAATAGCAGCACCTCTAACAACATTATTGAAGAAAGATGCATTTTCATGGACTCCTGAAGCAACTAAGGCCTTTAAACATCTTAAAGAGGCAATGTGCCTAGCACCGGTCTTAGCTACGCCGGACTTCACAAAAACCTTTATTGTGGAATGTGATGCCTCAGGAAATGGAATTGGTGCAGTTTTAATGCAGGAAGGAAGACCCATTGCTTTTGAAAGTCGTCCAATCAAAGGAAAGTATTTACAGAAACCTATTCATGAGAAGGAAATGTTAGCAATACTGCATGCACTAAAGAAATGGCGAACTTACCTAATGGGAAGACACTTCAAGGTAAAAACTGATCATGATAGTCTTAAACACTTTTTGGAACAAAGACTATCTTCAGAAGAGCAACAAAAATGGGTCACAAAGATGTTGGGTTATGACTTTGAAATAATATACAAAAAAGAGAAGCTAAATGTTGTTGCAGATGCACTCTCAAGAAAGAATGAAGAGGTGGAAGCATTGCTTTGTGCCATTTCTATTATCCAACCAGATTGGATAACCGAAGCAAGAGATGAATGGAAAAAGGACAAAGATGTATGGACACTCATTCAAAAGTTGCAGCAAGATCCTAGTACATCTTATACATTTAGTTGGAAAAATGATTCCTTATGGTACAAAGATCGCTTATATCTTTGCAAGAATTCCCAACTAAAACAAAAGATTCTTCTGGAATTGCACACTTCTCCTTTAGGAGGACACTCGGGATTTTTAAAAACTTACCAGGGGGTGAAGAAAGAATTTTTTTGGGATGGCCTTAAATCTGATATTCAAAAGTTTGTGGCGGAATGTTTGGTTTGCCAGCAGAATAAAGTGGAAACAATTAAGACCCCGGGACTTCTACAACCTTTATCCATTCCAAGTCAACGTTGGGAGGAGATTTCAATGGATTTTATCACGGGTTTACCTAAGTCCGAAGGAAAGAGTGTCATCATGGTGGTAGTTGATAGACTTACCAAGTATGCACACTTTTGTGCATTATCTCATCCATTTAAAGCAAGTACGATTGCTACTACATTTATGGACAGAATTCAAAAGCTACATGGAAGCCCAAGGGTTATTGTGAGCGACAGAGATCCCATTTTTACTGGAAATTTTTGGACAGAGTTATTTTCTTCTTTGGGTACTCAATTAGCTCATAGCTCATCTTATCATCCTCAATCTGATGGTCAAACTGAGATAGTAAATAAATGTTTGGAAGGATATCTTCGTTGTTTTGTATCTGATAAACAAACACAATGGGTCAAGTGGTTACCTCTAGCTGAATGGTGGTGTAACACTTCCTTCCATACTGCAGCAAAAATGACCCCATTTATGGCACTTTATGGATATCATCCACCATCCATCACATCATCTTTAAGAGAAAATTCGAAGGTTAAAGCAGTGGAAGATCACATCGAGCATCAACAAGAAGTTCTCCAACTCTTAAAGGACAACCTGAATTTGGCACAAAATCGAATGAAACAACAAGTAGATCAACATCGCAGCAAGAGAAGTTTTGATGTAGGAGACTGGGTATTTTTACAGCTACAATCATACAAACAAATGTCCCTCAAGCAAGCTAAGAAGGATAATAAATTATCGCCAAGGTACTATGGTCCTTACAAAGTGTTGCAAAATATTGGTACTATGGCATACAAATTGGAGCTTCCTACTTCTTCGCGAGTGCATCCAATTTTCCATGTTTCATGCTTAAAGAAGGTTATAGGTGAAAATATTCCAGTTCAAACAATATTGCCAGAACTTGATGAGGAAGGAAAAATCATATTGGAACCTGAAGCAATCACGGAAACAAGAACTCGACAGCTACGGAATCAATCAATTTCAGAGTATCTCATCAAGTGGAAGAACTTACCCACTAAAGGTTCTACATGGGAGGATGAGAATTTTATACAGAAGCACCTAGAGCTACTCAAGCATTGAGGACAACACTTTTTTGAAGGAGTGGGGCATGTTAGGTCCCTATATTACTAGTATAGTCCCTTATTGTTGTTAGTTTAACCCCCTTATTGTTATTATTGTACCCTTGTAACCCCCATATTGTTATTATTGTGCTATTAAATTATTATTGTTAGGTCAGCTAGGATTACATTGTGGCCCCACTAGGATTACATTGTGGCCCCATGGACTCCTATATATAGAAAGGAGGTTTTGTAATTTGAATCATCCAACCATTTTTCATTCATGTAATGTATTGGAGGTTTCCCCCTCGAAGTGGCTTATTTCTAAGGTGTTGATATCTCTTTTCTTCTCTTTTTGGAGCTAGTTTCACAACAGGGGGAAAGGAGCCAAAATCAACTTGATCAACAAACCAGAGGTCAGGTTCGCCTGTTACCTAATTGCAAGTAAAACGATGAGGCACTATACAAAAGGAGAATACACGCTAGATACGATTTCGGTTGCAGAGCATTGTGTCCAGGGGGCACAACTGAATTGGTGCTCATTTTTTATGAACGAGTTGTTCGAGGCTTGCGAGGAAAACTACAAGAGGGAAACCAGATTCATCTATGGATATCTAATTATGGCACTAGCAATGTGGAAATGGATGATTCCAGGCATTCGATTTCCTGTGGAGATAGCAACAGGACACCCATTGGCAATGAAGTTTGTGCCTTGGAAGGTATTCGGGGATCCTAGCATGAAGGAGGTAAACGCAGAAGCTTTTAAGGTATAGTACAGCCAAATGGTTGATGTTGTGATGAGTCAACAAAGAATCCCAAGGAGTTTTTTGGATGGTTATAGCGCACAGATATGGTCTGGAGTTACCCACAAGCAAACCTTTATCAGGCCAACGTGCGTACCAGAATCTACTTTCAAGATGAGGCCATTAAAGTTCCAAATTGATGAAACATCCTTCCACACAAAAGTCTGCTCGTGTCTAGGAGTAGTGATGGAGGTTAGAAGTGGAGTCTACACTTATATCTTCGACGGGATGCTGCCAAAACCACTGCTGGGGGAGACTTCAGAGCAGACGGTGACTAGGATGGTGCAGTTGTAGCTATCCCCGATCATTGAGCAGTTAAACACAATGGCACAGAATTTTAATAAAGTAGTTTTAGTGCTAACAAGTGATTCCACTGCATTTCCTACATTTTTAGAATTTCAGGCATCTCACTCCAGACCATCTTCCACCACGGCCCCCCTAATAGCACCAATACCCAACATTTTGTTTAGCCCACTGGCTCCAGCAACTACAGCGCTGGTTCAGAAGACTAAAGCTGGGAATACCCCAATAGCGGCACCAAAATAAAAAAATGGCCAAGGTCAAAGTATCTAGTACAATGGTTGATCTCACCGGGGATGATCAGTCGCGACCTCTAAGTATAGGAGTGCCAATCAGGGAAGATCCTGTTGTGGAGCCCCAAATGACTAGGGGGCTACCACCCTTCAACCCCCTCGATTTCTTAAATATTCACATATCCCCACCTCACATCCACCAAGCATCGGGCCCTGCCTCATCCACCATTAAAACACCACCCATTACCACGCCCTCCACTTCATTAGCCACCATATTAGACCCAATTGTCAGAGGAAGACCAAATGAGGACCCCGAGGCTGAAGTTAACTCAGGTACACCAGAAGTACCCCTTGTTAGCCAAACCATGGTTCAACAAGCTACGTTCACAAAGCTTTTAAATAAAATAGAACAGTCTATGGAAGAATTAGGTGCTCATCTCCCCGAGCAGAATCCACTCCAGCAAGCTAATCTAACAGCCCAAGAACTGATGTCCGATCTAAACATGGCCGACTCTAGTAACAAGCTGCTGCAACAAACACCACCTTAGTCACCGCAAGCATAATCAACAAAATCTATCACCAGCGGACAGCCACTTCAAGCACGACGACCATATCAGGGAAACTTGGATGTTGGGAGCGTAGAGACATGGGGAACAGCCCAAATATACCAATTAATTCAGAGAGAAGCACAGCAAGTGGAAGGGCTTCACGCGGAGCTCTAGCAAAAATGCGAACAACAGCAATTACAAATCAGTGCGCTTACTGAAGAGCGTGAACAACTGAGGATATGTTGTGGATCATTATCTACATATCCTTTTTTCATATTTCATTTTTAAATTTTAAAAGAAAAAATAAAAAAATAAGAATTCGAAAATATGCTATAGTATGAAGTTGTTAATACTTTAGCATTAAAAAAAGAGGAATGCAATGTATTTCTAATTTTTTCTATACATGAAGCGGTCGTCAACCTTAGGTTGATATATATGTATTTCAAGGTTAAGACCCAAGCAACTTCCTGAGCGGAAGTCGCAATCACACAAAGAAGCTTACGGATAAGCTATTGTGGGGGGTGAATTAGCCCGTCGGTTATCAAATCCCGACCCCCGCAGTTGACCGGTCAGATCTTGGAAATGTTGTGATCGACGGTTCAGGTTGATTACGGGGGGTATGGATCAAATTTCTTCGCCGTACTCACAGACCCCCCGCATGACATCATCAACCGAGATGGAAGACAGCTGTCATCCACTGTCAACTATTTCTATGCATCACTCCTGCTTTTATTATGGTTTCCATAGCCTCTAAAAGGGGTTCTTCAGTCCCGTTTTGATTTTTATGTGACTTTTTGCCCTGTTTAACCGCGTCCCGCCACCTTTGCATTATCCATTGCTTTGTGAATTGCTTTCGAATTCCTGTCAGCTATGGCCAAGCGAACATCGTTGTCTGGTTCATCAAGTCTCAGTCCCCTCCTAGATAGCGAGAAGGATGTTCATGATACCGCGTCGTCCGTCAACCACCCCCTATTGCATTACCAAGTAACCTTGAACACTGACAAGTCCCCTATGTTCTCTGCTATGAAAAGTTCGGGTGTGTTGTCCGCTTGTGTTCCGAAAACTCACTTCTTCCTCGAATTCATTTCTTGGTTAGTTTCGTCTATGTACCCTGGCAAGTGTTTCGTTATGAATTCTCAGGGGGAAAATATCCTGCAGGTTTCAACACAATTAATGTGTCAAGCATTATGTTTTCCAGAATATGAGTCTCCATTACAGTTCTTCGAAGATTCGTTGGCTCAGTATTTCGAAGATCTTTCAAATGAAGAGTTTAATCGTTGCATGTCGTTTTTGATACCAAGTCCAGAGAAAACTCAATTTGAAGCAGGAAAGTTCAGTATGGAGGCGTTCAGTGTTCAGTATAGGCCAGTTCTCAACTGCATTATGGAGATTTTGGGAAGAGATGATGATCACAAAATTGATAAAGCAGTCTTGGGGATGTTCGCTCTTATGATGAAACCAGGGGTGGTGCTAGACATCCCGTCTTTTTGGCAGGAGGTAGTAAATTCCCAATTGATCGCCTTCCCTCTAACAGGTTTTTTCAGATTTCCATCATTGGTAGTTTACTTATTTTTGTATCAAAATGTTGAAGATTTCATGAGTGTGGGTTTAAATATAATGGATAGTAATAAAAATAAGCATTCAGTGTTACTCTGGACTGATATGGTTAGAAAAGAAGAGAACGAAGCCAGGTTGTTTGAATTTGCTGACCATTTCATGTCTACTGCTTATAAAATTCTGAATGGAACTCTTCCTCCATGCTTTCTGCCAAAGGCCCAGGAATTCCTACAGTTAGGACCCAATTGTAAATTTGGAGACTGGTTTGTTTTTGAAGATTACTCTGAGATAAGGCTGTATGGAGTTAGTATTGATCCCTATAGGCTCCCAACCTTTGTTCCCATGAGACTTTTTGCCCTGGAATTTATAAGGCAAAGTCTTAATGTAGATCAAGTTCATTTTCTGCCCATGAAGAAAGGATTAATGTGCAAGTTGCCTATGAGTGTAGGCCCTTTTGTTGTTAACACAAGACAAGCTTTTGAAGAAGTATCAAAAATATTGGAAGAGACGCAGTTGTTGTTGGGAGCAAAATGGCCCTATGATCCACATGGGATAATTTCTCAGAAAAGGGTTGAGAATGGGTATGTTGCTTTTACTCATGTAAGTAAACCTAATTTGGAGAAACTGGCTAATCCAGGAGGGTCAAGTTCATCAAAGACCAGTATTCAAACACCTGCAATTTTGGAAAGAATGAGCAAAAGAGGTAGAGAGGATGTTATTGAAATCGATGATGAGGAGCCCCGAGAGGAAAAAAGGACCAAACTAGCCGAAGACCATTCTTCAAATTCACCTGGTTTTACTCTCCAGGTCAATGAAGAACAAGATTGCCCCTCATCTCCTAGTAGACAGGAACTTCATTTGGAAAAGGCTCCTTCCATGAAGCAAGTGTTCACACAGATTGAGGAAAGGAACCAGAGGCTAAAGGCCAATATAGAAGCACAAGAAGAGCACCATATACCTGCTGACCAAACCAGACTATTGACTGTGATGGATCTGGAGAAAGATCAGTTTAAGATGGCTCTGTCACATCCGACAGGAATGTCCCTTGGACCTTCGGGCAGCTTTAAGGAGTTAAACATAGTCATGGATGTTAAAAAGATACCCTTGTGGGACAAAATGAATCTTCACATGCAGACAGGTCAGCTGATTGTAAATGATTTGAACAAGACCAATGCTACAGCATTCAAGACTGAAAACATGCTGGCAAAGGTCATCAAACAATGCAAAATGGAGAAAGCTAATGCAAGGGCATTAACAACTCAAAATGAAGAGCTAAAGAAGATCATTATGAAAATCGGTGTGGATCCGAATGATAAGGCCACAATTCAAAAACTTATGAAAAGTGCAGAAGCAGAAATATCTTCATTAAGGAAAAAGTTGAAATTACCAGCTACAGAGCATTCATTGGCAGCCGAAGTAGCTGAGGTTGAAAAGAAGAAAGAGGAATTGCGACAGCAGTTGATGAAGAAGGACGAAGAACTCATTAAGGTAAAGCAGACTGCTATAACCTTACAGAATCAAATCAAGAACCATACTTGTACTTTTGATTTTTCTGCAGGTGGAGCTGACCCTCAAGCCCAGGTTATTTAGCTAAACACAAAATTAAAGATGGCGGAAAGAGATTGCAAACAAGCCCAATCAGAATTGGTCACAGTTACTAAGATGATGCAGGGATGGGAAGAAAAATCACAAGAGAACAAGCAGAAGCTACAGAAAGCTGAGGATGAAATCAAAGAGCTCAAGGAGAAATTAAAGGGAAATATTTCTCTGATTAAAGCTACGGATATCATCTGGAATGAAATTATTTCAAAAATGCAGTCAAAATGGGATTCCATGAATGTAATTTCCAGAGAGAAAAGCATTGTTTCAGAGCATGAAAAGGAGTTATTATCAGAGAAACAGGCCGCTATTAAGAGAGCGAATTGGGCCAGAAAATTCATAAATTTTATTAATGCCAAGACAGATGAAGAGTTAAGAGATATGGGGATACAAGATAGGTACTTCTATGCTGAAGAGGTAAATAAAATGATCATCAAAAACGACCTTCTAAAGGCCTCAGAGAAGCGGTTACAAGGAATCAAAGAGATAATTAAGAAATTTGATATATCATTTGACAAGTTGACGAGAACAGGTTTGCCCTCATGCTGGACGGAGAGAGGGGAGATTATGTCCTGGAAATTCTATGAAGATCAGTTGATATTTGCAAAAAGCAGAGCAGATGGCCGGCATGAGAAGACACAGGTTTTGAAAGGAGAAATGGTATTTAATTTCTTACAAAGGCATTTCCTTCTGCTATGGATGGTGAAGACATTGTTCACAGGTAATCTTACTCACAGTCAGGTGGTTTCATTTACACTGGAATATAATCGTTATAAGAATGCTCCGACGACTCAGGATAAGCTCTGGAAAGAATGCAAAAGATTTTCTATGGACACAGAAAAGGGAACTCGAGCCACTCAGCCACAAGTAGCCGTTCAGCCACCAATAGTCATTGAGACAGTCAATATTTCAGGAGCATCATCTCCCTTAGATTAGGGATTATCACATTTTATCATGTTTTAAATGAAGTCATGTAAATGTAATAGAACTTTACGAGGCATGTACCTCCACTAGGTGATCAGTTAAGCAGTTAGAGTTAGTTAGAATTGGTTTCATTACTGGAAACCATTTTGATCATATTGTATTTAAAGACAATTGAAAGAAGGAAGAAGGTTCCGAGTTTTGGACCTTGAAGGCTAATTTTGTACTGAAAAATATTGAATGAATGAAAAGTTTTGCAAGTTTCCATTATTCCATCTGTGTTGAAAAGTTTTCTTGGTTTTCATTTCATTTCCATATCTGTGAATAAAGTAGAGTGATTTGAGCAGTAGGTCTCTTGATATTTATGTATCTAAGAGTTAAATATCCTTAATGGGCACTTCTCTATTTTAGCTTTATTGTTACTCACTTCTTCAGGATTTTACAATGGTAGTTTCTGTTTTAAGCAGCATGGAAATTTAAAATCCTTTTCTTTCTTCAACTTCCATTCGCTCACTTCAATATAAAGGGAACATGGCATTGCAAAACTTGTAAAGATTTGATATTTGGGAAATATATTATTAATATTTGAAGGTTTAGTAAACAGAGACAGACATACACTTTTTGTGATATAATCTTTAATGTCTTGAGCACAGATTCCTGTACATAGCAAGGAATTGTTTCTCAAGGAACAACAGGATAGAAAAGGGGAACTTACAAGAACAAATGGAGACAGTGACAAGAATATTCCGAGACGTTTGGCCCACAGTAACGACCAACAACAACCAAATACCAGAAGGGATACAGGAAAATGATATATTCGGACGCGCGGTCCACATCAAGGTGGCATGTTCAAATCTCCATCAGGAAAATGAGGAACTCAAAGCAGCATTGGCAGCCTAACCCGCGTTGCCAGACCCAGTGGTTCTATAAACGGAATAGATTTCAGAGAGACAAAGCCAGGTGACAAAAATGCAGGAAGTTATGAGTACTGCAGCTAAAGAAGCGTATGACCTACTAAAGGGTCTACAAGAGTGTTCTACCTCGGTCACACTGAAGCCTCAATCGGTTTCATTATAGCTACAATAGGTATCAAGGGAGATACAGGAGGCCACAGACCCTACTAGACTTGACCAAATATATGCCCAAGCGAACGCTATGGAGGTCCAGATACAGCAGATTGAAGAAAACTCAACTGTTGCAAAGCAAGCTCTCTGGGAACTGAGATAGTCGATAAAAACCAGTGCCCAAACAATGCAACGATTGGTCTCCGAGGTCGATACGAAAATCCAAAACATTTTTGGTAGCCTACCAGCTGTTTTAAGGGAGGAAGAGGTTGTGCAAGTCACAACGCAAACTGACACGCTCATGCAAGGATGGCATCAAACCTTGACGACCTTTCAAGAACTCAAAGCAACAGCTCTAACACAAGTCCCAGAATTGGGGCCCTTGTTTGGACAGTCGGGAGAAAGGGGACAAGTAGGGCTGGACACAGGGCCGAGCGGACCGATGGAAATAGAGATATTGAAGAGTGATTGACTCGGGGCGAGTCAATAGGTTGTGGTCAGGGCCTGTTGGGGCCCTTGTTTTGAAATCAAACAGTTTTTAGTTATGGATAGTACATGGCGGGACGCAACCACGGTAGGTAGGGAGCTATCAAGGTTGCGAAGGAAGGAAGAACAGGTGGCACGACTGTTGCGAGAGTAAGCACATATGGTAGAAGAATGTGGCCGGAGTCAAGCAGTAGAACTCCCGATGAATAGAGAGGTAGAATATAGGCGAGCAAGAAGAAAGGAAGAACTATCAGTTGCACTGGCAGCAAAACAAATAGGAAGTCGGTCGAGTAGAGAAGGGGGTTGGCACATGAGGAATGAGAGAATAGGAGCGGTAGGGGAGCTCTCTTCATGTTGTTTCATTCTCTATCACTTTGTATCTGTGTGATCCAGTCCACTGGATAGGACTTATTTGTAATCTGTTCAGTTAAAACTCATGTTAAGGAGCATTGTAAGGGTCTGTTGCTGATAAGCGAATTATAATATGGTCAGAGATTGAAGTTTTCAATATATGTTGTAATCCAGTTTGATTGATATGGTAGTATTTTAAAAATTTTATGGATTGTCTTTCTGAATGCACTTCTGAAGAATATCATCCAGTTAGTGTTGCGTTTGCTTAAGCTCTTAGATAGTTCTGGTTCTTATATATATTTAATCCACTATATTGATATCAATCTGCTCCCAACCTTAGTAAGGTCGTTGCACGCCTTGGGTGAGACTCTCTGTTCCTCAGAGTAGGGTGAAAATGTCGGCACGGTGCTAGAATATAGCAGAAATCCTTGTTGGCCTCTAAGCCAAACATGGGTCTTGCTTAAGAGACCTTTTTCCTCGCCAACAGAGTTGATGTCGAACACTCATAGAATCATTCGATCGAGAGCCAATAATGAGAACCCCCAACCAAACACAAGGTGACCTGCCACTGATGTTTTCAAGTACTCAGGTACTGATGTGTTTCTTGATTAACTTCCTAGATAAGATTTTGAAGTCGATAGGAAGAGATATTTCAAAAGGTAGGCATTGAGGCATCCTACATCAGTCGACACGAAATGAGAAAAGATGATTTTGTTTATGGAATTAATCAAGAGAAAATGGGAATAACTGATGACAAATAAGTTCTGTTATATGATGGCTTGGTTGATACAAGGAGCAGTAGATAGTGGGATCCTATTGAACAATAGAAGGCACTCTAACAGGGTACCAGGCAACTTAGGCTTAATGAACACCAAAGAGTATTAGGGTTCACCAATGTAGGAACATTGGAATATGAAGGCTAAAATCATAGATGGTAGGGTTTGGCTAAATGCGAGAGAGTTTTCTGGGAAGTGCCATGTTCAAGATTTTGTGCTGCTAACCACTCATTAAAACCAAAAGAATAAGTATCCATTTTGGTCTCAAATTTTTTCCCTATTTCAATTAAGTTTAATGAGTCGAGATGGGTAAACTTATGGATTTTTCATATTTAGAGAGTCTCTAAGAACATCGTAAAAGACAACCTGTGGGGTATGTTGGTCAGATAAAATCAATCTTGCGTATAAGATCGATCTCCCTTGGTTTATGTAAGATAGTCTAGCAACAAATGCACAATTAAATCTATCTTTCTCTAGATATATCATGATTTATAAGTAAATGCTACAAAGGTGTTACGATCCTACCTTGATCCAACACTTGTTTGTAGTAGTCATCCTTCATTTGCATGAAAGAGTTATCTTCGAAGATCTGCAATCAAAAACAAAAAAACATCAAATAGCACCTGCATAACATATATTCATAAATCATATCTATTATGGTGATCAAGGAATCCATAAAATAAACAATAAATTGACAGCTTATTGAGAAAAACAAACTTATTTGTATTAACTTTGAAATAGTAGAAGAACCTTACAACCTTTTCAGCCTTGATGTTGAACAGGTCTTCCTGGGGTCCGACAAGCCTTGCACTCTTCCAACTGAGATACATACATGTATGTAATCTTTCCTCATAAAATCTTAGCTAAAGGATTCTAAGTTCCAACAGCACTTTACCTCAAATAACACTAAAGCTTCAACTCCTCAATTGTCTAGTTGTAACCCTTTAAGGCTGCCCAATGCCTCTTTATATAGTGCAAAAGAGGAGGTTACAATTCCACCTATGAAGGGATAGAATCCTCCTTCAAAGGGATAAGCTCCTCACATCAAGGGGTTAGCTCCTTAAGGCATGGGATACATGAACCTGAAAAGAGCGGACTTGCCACTGCAAGATTCCTTCCAGAAGCTTCTAAAAATGACTGAAAGTGAGATTTTTGAGTTTACTTGTGCCCTTTTAATCTTTTACAGGGGTCCTCACCCTTAACGCAGATAAAGTGTGGTCAGGTACGCAGGAGACATGACCATTAGGTGCGGGACTACAGGTAAGACAAAGAGAAAGTGTGATACCAGAGTTTTAGAGACTTTTGAGAGCTTTTCTCTTATTTTTAAGGCTTGACATGAGGAACTGATGTTTTTAGACTTGCAAAGGAGGAAAGTATGAGTGATAATGAGCTCATATGGACAACGAAATGTCAAGGTAACAATTTTCAGTGCAACAGGGTACCTTTGTCATGTTTGATAATCGGGCGCGACAATGGGAGAATAGTAAACCTGAAACAGTTCATTTTCCGTGAGTTAGTCCATTGAATTCGGAAAAGTGACAAACTTATGTTCAATGGACATCTACCTCATTTTGCTATGAGTACGAGGAGACAGAGTAAACTCAATGTTCTTTGTGAAATTTTAACAAGTCTGACGAAGAAAAACTTTATACTCTCCATGAATTTTTAACGAGTCCCACGAAGAAAAAGATGGAAAAGAATAGCTCATTAAACTTTTTCTATTTAATGAGCTTTAAAAAAGACGGAAAATAATGGCTCATATTTCTTCGTCGTAGTATTTTAACGAGCCCGACGAAGGCAACTCAGGGTTTTTTCAGTTAGAAAAAGTCCCTAAAAAGAAAGCTCGAAACCGGTTCGAACACGGTTGGATCTACACATGAACATTAACAACCCATTAGAGCATCGGTAAGCATTTGAAAACCAATAGTTGCAACAAAATATAGCATGAATTTACCAATTTTAACAGACTATCTGAGTGAGTCTTACCTCTAGAATGGTTACAAGAAGGCAACAGACCTTCATTTTCATTGTGTTGAGTGTTGTGATAGAGCTCTGGAGTGAAAAAAGTGGTGAAAATTTAGCGGTTGATTGTGGGTAAACTGGGAAACGGTTTATGATTCCGCGAGATCCAGGTAAGAGTTTGAACCTTCCTCTAGCATTTCATTATTAATTTAGTTCTTTTTACTGGCTGGAAATGTCTATTTTAGCAGGCCCTAAATAGATTTAGCGGCTAACGCGGGTGCCCAATGTTTTGTTCACGTTAAACACACTGCCCGATAATAGACAGAGCTTTAGAACGCATTGTGGCCCACATTAACAAGCGGAATTTATTTACGAACTTGTTTTTTGTCATTCTAAAGTTGTCTAGCCAAAAACTAATCCACTGAAAATGTTGCTTGTGCAGGTGTGAAGCTGTTTACCATGAGTATTTGGCCCGAAAGAGAGCATGAACAGGAATAACACGAAATGGTTACTGATGCAGCTACTTTGTTAGTTCTATGTAGATGTAGATTACTAAAGTATGCTCGTTTAGAGCTGATGAGAGGGCAGGAAGACCTTATGAGATGGATCATCCAGCAGTGGGATGACCAGCAACACGTCTTTCACATCGGGGGTAATGAACTCTCGATCGAGAAAGATGACATTTACTTCTTGACTAGTCTGTCATGCAGAGGACCAAGGCCCAATCTGACAGGTTCTAGGGTTGATCCCCACACTACTGTGGATTTGATCAGAACTCACTGCATAAAAAATACCGTGGCATTAAGTAACCAGGTGCCTATTACACGAGTGGCAGTGAGACCGTTGAGGTCTCTCTTGTGGAAGATAGTTCTCCTGGCAGGAGCCAAGAGTCAGCATGTGGCCACCAAGGCCCAGGTATTGCTGGTGTTGGATTGCATGTAGCTGCAGGTTTTCGACTTGTGTGAAGGTGTTGTCCGCTGGGTTCGAGAAGAACTGATGGCATGTAAGACCGGGACCCAAAGAGAGTTTGGGTATGATCATGCAGAGGACCAAGGCCCAATCTGATAGGTTCTAGGGTCGATCCCCACACTACTGTGGATTTGATCAGAACTCACTGCATAAACAATATCGTGGCATTAAGTAACCAGGTGCCTATTACACGAGTGGCAGTGAGACCGTTGAGGTCTCTCTTGTGGAAGATAATTCTCTTGGCAGGAGCCAAGAGTCAGCATGTGGCCACCAAGGCCCAGGTATTGTTGGTGTTGGATTGCATGTAGCTGCAGGTTTTCAACTTGTGTGAAGGTGTTGTCCACTGGGTTCGAGAAGAACTGACGGAATGTAAGACCGGGACCCAAAGAGAGTTTGGGTATGACACACTGATTGTGTCTTTCATACTAGAGTAGGTGCCCGCAATGAGGATAAGAATGATCACAGATGCTTTGGGACATAGATTGACAAGACAGGCACGTTGGTCATCTTTGATACAGTGGACTCGAGAGGGTCCAATCCGTCATTGTTTTTATGAAGCGTTCTTCGAGTGGCTAGACGACCAGATTTTGATGATCGAAGATTATCCCTATGCGAGGATGAAATATACAGGAGATCCGAAGTTGATATTTCCCCCAGGCACTCAGTGGGGTCTAGATGGTAAGAAAGAACTTGATCAGTGTTTTGAAGTATTTTTTTATCTTTTGAATGTTTATGCAACTTTTTTCTTTAATGGGTGAAAATGTTTTTTACATGAAGCTTGTTGCTTGACACAGATGTGGCACATGTCCGTCTAGCTAGAGCCCCTCGCTATGCAAGGCGAGGAATGTAGCTACCTAGGGCTGATGCAGCAGTAGAGGCCACAGTATCCACCGAAGAGGGTGATGACACACATATTTTTCATGAGCTTGCAAGGAACCTTGAGGGTTTAAGCATGGGTGTACCGCCTCTTCCCATGAGAGAGATCCTGGTTCATCTGCAACGGCAAACAGTGGGTGTGTCGGAGAAGTTCTTGGTTCTTCTAAGGAGGATAGCCAGAGCAGTTATCTGATATTTCGAGCAGCAGGCTCAAGCGGAGTAGTGGATAGATTTGTAAATGTCAAAGTGAGGCTTAGCAGAGCCAATTTTTTGTAAAAAACCCAAGTTTTGAAAAAAAATTTAATGTAACTTGACTGGACACGACATATATATATACATATACATATTTTGGCGATTTTTATTCCTTGTGTTTTTTAATTTTTATGGTAAAAAATATACACTTATGTATGACTCTTTCTATAACAAATGTGACAAATTCCAATCTAACACATAATTCGCCAATGAATCAGCTAATGTATTAAATTCTCTAGGAATGTGCTCAAACGCAATGGTTTGAAATTGACATTCTAGAAGTTGTACCCTTAATTAATAACATAATAAGACTGGATGACGGACGTGATAATGATTGTTTAACTGCATAACAATGAGTTTGGAATCTAACTCGACCACCATATTGGAGATATCGCGAGATGCAGCTTCCGTGAGGAGTTTTATCACCGACATGTATTCAGCAATATTGTTGGTGGCATTGCCCAGGAAAATTCCCCTGGAACCAAGGAGTTCTGACTCAGGTGTGTAGAGGACTCAAGCAGATGACGCAATGTGCCAAGTATGACAATTGGCACCGTCCTCATATCCAACGTATGATAAGGATGAAGAATGCATCTGTGTAAAGAAGAAAAAAGTTTTTATGAGAAAAAAACACTCAAAACCCAAAATATCCAGACACACCAAACAAATACAAAACTGATATACATAAAATTACAAAGCATATGTGTTGAGCCCCAAGATTGTGCTTTCTTTCATCTTACTTTACCTCATTCTCCTTTGTCCATTGTTATCCCAGGCCCAATTGATCAATGAAATTAGTTAAAATTACTTTTAGAATGATTAACATGGCTAACTTGCTAAGTTTTGTGATTTTGTCATTGTAATGCATTTTGACCGAAACTAGCCGCAGAATGCAGACATTCCGTAGCTAATCGGCAATTTTGCAGCTGTCTTCATGTTCAAGCATGTTCCAGGTGTCCTCTTAGGAAAAGCCACACATGGGTATATTCCACATTATGTCCTCATCGTTCGTTGCTCACCATGAAGAATGAACCGAATTCTGGACGTGGTTTTGGTACGTGGGAACTCATTCAAGGAGGCAGACTTCTAATAGGACTGTCCTAGTCCAGATGTCCTTTGTCCCTTTACGCTGCCATCTTTAGAGTCCTAGTACGATTTTGATAAGGAAATACAATGATCCCCGTATTGTTGCAAGTTCTATTATGTAGATTTGTTATAAAAGCACTCGGGAAACCGAGAGACAAGCTCTAGATTTTTCTTAGATTTCATGTATTGACTGCTATATTTCTGAAGACCGAGAATACTCTGTTTCAAGTTATTTTCCTTTACTGAAGAAGACAGCATTGCTTTGAATGCGTTGAGTTGATTTTGAGTTAGATTCCGTCTGGTGGTAGAGGGCCCCTGCCTCCTGCACGGCTTTACTTTCGTAATTTAGATAAGTATCTTGGTCGTTTTCACGTTTTTGAAGTTTGAGTTCATAGTTAATATCATTAGTCACTATAGCTATACTTGTTCTAAGAAACTCTTCCAAAAGATCATGATAATGAATGAGAAATGGCTGTAGTGTTGTAGGATTTATTGTAATTTCGTTTGTTCATTATCACAGTTGAACTTATACTAAGCAAACTTTTCCAAAAAATCCTTATGATGTCTAAGGCATGACTGTGATACTGAAAGTTTCAGTTGTTTGTTTACACTAAGTAGCATAGCTGATCTTACTCTTAAAACGCTCTTCCAAAATATCATAATAATGGGTAGGAGATAGTTGTGATGTCTTAGTTTTTAAATTTCTTTCAGTCTTTATGTTTGCATTTGCACTGAATTGTACAACCAGGATTGTTCTAGCAAGCTCTTCCAAAATACCATTCATGATGGACAAAACAGGCTGTAAAATCCCATATATTAATGCATGATAACTTAGTTAGGGTACTCCGGAGTCAAATTGCATTCAATTCATGCTCTGTTATTTTGTTTTAAGTTTGATAATGGCTTGTTAGTTCAGCACTGTTTATTGTAGACTAGTGACATCTTAGTTCAGTTTTAACTTAGCTCATTGTGTTTACATTCCACATTTAGTTGTCATCCATTGCATATTAGATTACATTAGTTGTTAAACTTAAACAATACGGCCTTCATTATTTACAAAAACCTCTTTTGTTCCAAATCTATAATTGACTCATAACCATCTGAACAGAAGACAATATCATCCCAAGGCCTGAAGTACTTTTGCAACTTCTTTACCACTTCATAAACAAATCCTTTCCTCAAAAGACTACTTTAAAAAGAAATCTATAATTTTTGAGTAAGGTTTAGTGATGTTAAACTAAGTTGCAGAATAGAATTAGGAGCTAGTCTTAGAGTAGAGACCTTATGATGTTACCAATGTTTTTCTCCAAATATGTTTTAACAAATCTTTAATCATGGATAAAATGTTGTATCATTATAAGCTGATTGTTTAATTGTTTAATTAGGAGAACTTGTATACTTAGCTGACCATTTCTCAAGCTCTTCCAAAATACCTTTAATGAAAGAATTGGAGAAGTTAAGTTTATGTTTTGATTCATTTTCTTGAAGTCATTATCAAGCTTTGTATTCTGCTTAGTCATAGTTTAGGTTTGATTCTGTTTCAGTATTTGCATTTGCATTTGTCATTTGTCATCAATAAATTAGGCTTCACTCTATTTTTGACCAGTAGCTTCCTTCCACTAGCATTTAGTTCTTTTCCTTGTGAACATAAAATCATCAAAAGACCAAAAAAATCATAAAACACTAAAAACAACGCATTGAGAAACAAACACTTAGGCACATACAGTGCACTTCACTTCAGCAGTTTACCAACCCTGGTTGACAATTAAATGAACTCAATTTAGGAGACTAGGTTGAGCACAAACAAT